>SJYQ01001839.1:76141-117086 GCA_006410935.1 Redunca redunca | reverse complement strand
TGAGATGGCTGGATGGCATCACTGACTCAATGGACACGAGTCTGAGTAAGCTCCAGGAGTTGGTGATGGACAGGGAGGCCTGGCGTGCTGTGATTCATGGGGTCGCAAAGAGTCGGACACGACTGAGCAACTGAACTGAACTGAACTGATACTATGTATTGGAGAAGGAAATGGCAGCCCACTCTAGTATTCTTGCCTGGAGGATCCCATGGACAGAGGAGCCTGGTGGCCAAAAGTCCATGGGGTCACACAGATAACTGAAGTGATTTAGCACACTTGCTTTAGTACACTTGCATGCATACTATCTATAAAACATTGGAACACTGTGTTATACACCTGAATTACTATAATAAATCAAGTATATTTAAATAAAAAAGAAAAAAATGCATAAGTCCAAAATATTGGTAGCAATCAGGTCTGAATTTGGACATGAAATTCTGAATGGCTCATTCTATCTAGATCACTAATATGCCAAGTTCCTAAATGAATTTTGGAAATGTTTTTTTAATTTTGGTTTTTAGCTTTCATTCCAGCAAGGCAGATGTCTCTAGCCATCCTCATTATGTCTATCAGCTGTTGGTTTATGGTGTTACATTCACCTCAGTCTCTTGTTCCAAGTCGTGCTCATTTCACGTCTGCATGCCCAGCCAGAAAGAAAGCCCATTTCCCATATCGGGAATGGCATTTACTAATTTACTCACCCTGATCTAAACATCTGCCTTCTTCTTTATATATTAAGGCAACCGAACTTAACCAGATTGCTGGTCAGTCTTTTCAGATGCAGTCTAAACTGGATGGAAGCTGCTGCAGTTCCTCTTGGCTGTTCAGGGTACATTGTCTGCAGCCTACAGCTCTTAATTACCTGTGCTCCCACTGGCATTTATTATTATTCTTGTAAATCGTCATCACCTGCTTAGGATCGAGGCTCTCACAATTGTGTAGAAAAGGAGCCAAGAGGAAGCCTCACAATTGTGTGGCAGTAATTATCCGCGACACACAATAATGACTTTGGACCCTGCTGTTTTTGTGCAGTAATTAACAGGTGGCAATCTCTGACTGCAACATTTTCCCCAACAGTTATTGGAAAAAACACTGGCATCTGGGTAAATAGATTAAATATTGAAACAAAGGCTCTGAGAGGGCACTTCATCTGACACTGCCACTAGATAGGGTTTGCCAGGTTTATGAGGCTGAGGGTATGATTTTTGAGACCAGTTACTTGCAGTCACACCCTGGTTCTACCCCTTTCTGGTTCATGGTGAGACCTCTACAAGGGTTAGTCCCATTTCTATGGTATTGCTGCAAGCAATGTGGCAGTATCTTTGCTTCCACCCCCTTAACATGCTGATCAGATCCCTTTATGGTCAGATGCTAGCCATCTTCCCACAACTACCTCCAATGTGGCTTTATCTCTAGACACCAGTCTCCAATTATGTCCTGCAGCACATTACGGACCCAGAAATCCCACTACTGGGCATATAACCCGAGAAAACTATGACGTGAAAAGACACAGGCACTCCAGTGTTCACTGCAGCACTATTTACAATAGCCTAAATGTCCATCAACAGAGGAACAGATAAAGAAAACATGATACTCATATACAATGGGATATTACTCAGCCATAAAAGGGAAGACATTATTCAAGCTCACCTCCGAAGTCACTTATTATGTATTGCTTTCTGTAAGTATTCATTCCCCAATCTTGCTTTCATAGTAAGGCAATGCTACCCACGAAAACTCTAATCATGATACTGGCATTCAAGAATATTCCATGTGCAGAACGCTGTATTAAAAGGGAAGATGAAACTTCACTTTCAAGCTTTAGATATTGAGTCTATTAGACTCTCAATGTCCTGAGAAGAAAGCGTCATTCTGATCAAAGAGGCAGGATCCCTGAATTCTCTTTCTGGATTTTTCAGTTAGTATTCCATATATTGAGTCAAAGCCTACTATGATCATGCTCTGTGCTAGGCAAGCAAGATACAGCTTTGCCTATAGTCTAGTGTAAAAACTAAAGACATGAATAAGCTGTCCCAGTACACAGTTGTAAAGTGGGAAGTGCATTTGTGGGGGTGTATTCTTAAAGCCCTGCAGTATTTAAGAGGGCACCTAAGTTAGGCAAATGGAGAAGGGTGTCAGGAAAAGATTGTCATAGCAAGTAAAATCGAAGCTCAGACCTGAAAAGAAATTTAAGTTACACAGTTAATAGAGAAAGCAGAAGTAGGGACAAGCATTCCTAGCAGTGGAAATAGCATATGCAAAGGCTTAGAGTAAGAGAGACCAAGATAAAAACCAATGATTTCACATGGATGGAACATATGTTTTGTAATAGGGAGGACTGGTGAGAAATGAGGTTGAAGAAATAATACAGATTCTTGGGACTTCCCTGGTGGTCCAGGGAAGAATCTGCCTTCTAATGCAGGAGATGTGGGTTGGATCCCTGGTTGGAGATCTAAGATCCCACGTGCTTTGGCACAACAAAGCCAGTGAGCCACACGAGAGAAGTCCCACATGCCACAGTGAAGACCCAGCAGAGCCAAAAAAAACAAAAAAAAATACAAATTCTCTGGACCCTTATTTCCTCACCTATGAAGTAAATAATCAGGATTTGGTTATCTTTAGTGTGCCTTCCCAGTTTTACACGCCATGGCACAGGGAATTGTGAAGAAGGTTGTGACCCCAGATATCTGATAATAAACCTCACGTCGATTAAGGTATAAGGAATAGGCTTGATGCTGAAACTAATTTCATGAGGTGACACTACCCTCCTTAAGAGAAACAAAGGCTTCAGAGAAAGAACAAGAGGACTGGTGGCTTCAATGACACGTCTTGGAGCGAGACGGAGCGACGGTCCTCCCTAGTGGATTCTGGTGATCAGGGGAGGCTCATGGGCACCTTGAACAGGTCTGTTCCCTTATGGAAACCACAAGTGCCCTTCTTCAGTTTTGGAGACATTTTACTGTCACATTCTGGTTTTCAGACTGTGCTGTCTCTACTACTTAGGGGTTGGAAATCGATTACAATGTCGCTTTTCATTAAAATTTGTGTGTGTGCTCAGCTGCTCAGTTGTAACTGTTTGCAATCCCCTGGACTTACAACCCCATCCATCAGGTTCCTCTGTCCATGAGATTTTCCAGGCAAGAATACTGGAGTGGGTTGCCATTTCTTCCTCCAGGAGATCTTCCTAACCCAGGGATCGAACCCCCATCTCTTTCATCTCCTGTATTGCAGGCAGGTTCTTTACCTACACAGCCACTGGGGAAGACCTCATTAGAATTTAATCATCTGCATTTGTGTGAGATGGATGTGGGGATTTTGGGGAGGTGGGTGGAGAGAACAATTGGGATCCCTCCAAAACACCTATCTTGAAAAAATAGGAATAGAATGTAAAGGAAACAGAGGTGGTGCCATTAGGAAAAAAGGAACAGAGAAGAGATGTGAACACAGCTCATTTATTTCAAATAAACATGTTTTAAAAAACAAAAGAGAGAGAGACTAGTACCTTACAACGATGCTTCTTGAGGCAAATGGAGGACTTCATTTTGCTTTTCTCACATAATCTAAGTCTCTGATATGATTTGAATTGACTAGATGCTATCATTTGGCCCATAGATTGAGTTCTGTATCACTACTCAAGAGCTCTTATATATTGGTGATTTTGTTTTAATTTCCAAGGGAGCAAAATTATAAAAAATTGTGCTTCTTTCACACTATAATACAAAAGAATCAGTTAAGAAACAGAGAATTAAGGCTCCCATATATAGGGCCCATATTGAAATCATTTTGGCGTCGTCATAATTGGAGCCCACAGTTCGGGGAGGTGAATGTTTCCTTGCAGAGGGGTAAGGAGACCCATGTTCCCTTTCCTTCTTGTGAATTACTTTTCTGTCTTGCCCCACATCAGTGACGGTAATATAACCCATGAGGATGCCTCCTGACTCAAATGGGCCCTATGCTTAGATGAACAGGTGAGACTGGGGAAGAGCCTGTGGTTTGGGAGTGTGGAAGGGGAGGTGCTTCAGGACAAAGGCAAAAGCAGTCTCAGGGAGAACAGGACATGCTCCAGCTGAGCTCCCTGGAGGAGAAGAACTGATGGGGAGCTGAAAACTTCATTGGTTAGACATAATGACTCTGGTTTCTGCTGGTGTGCACACTGTCGCCATAGCTCACAGGGAATATGCATGGCAGTGCCCGTAATGAACCAGTTAGAATTGGAACACCATCCATTCTTTCATAAGGAACACAGCTTATGCTGTATATCACCCTGTGTATCTCCCCCAAGAACTCTTTTGGAAATTATCCAGGAGAAATTAATCTTATCTTGAAGCTGAGAGCACTAAGGCACAGTGCTTAATGTAATTGGAAATCTATGTTATTTGATTCTCTCAGATTTTATTGAAGGGCAGGGATGAACAATTCAATAGAGCAGTTTTAAAGAGTTGAAGTAAGAAAGCATATATGTTCTTTCTGCTTATGCCCTACCAAGTCTCTTTTTATTAAACAACATAAATGTTGCTGATATTATTTTTATTGTTAGCCAAGTCATAAGATAAATTGAGGTGCCTGTGGTCCTATGTTATTACAGAAATAGAAAATTTATTAGAATCAGAACGGTGAACATAGAATTCAAAGCAGTCAACCTGGGGTCAAAAGTCAATGAACCTGAATGATCCTTTTTTCTTTGAAGTCTTTGACTTCCTTCCCAAACCAGGAACCATTGGCCACTCTTTTGTAACCTTTGTATCATCCTGTCTGTATACAAGTCTATTTCTGTACTTAACTGTGAGCTCCTTGAAGTTACGGATGTTTTAAAACACATGTTTTAAAAAGAAAGTTGAGACTCAGAGAGTTTAAGGGCCTATTTTATGCTGTCTCTCATCCCCTAGTCATAAAACATGAGACTGAGGCAAAGGGAGTTTTAAGTCACTTGTTCCAAGAGCTCTGGGTTAAAATACAAGCCTAGAACTTTGGCAACAAATCCAGGCTACTTTCAATGGAGGGGAAGCTACATCACGAGGTTAAGAGTTTCGGCAGTACAGGTAGATACTGTCGGTTCGAATCTTGGCTTGACCACTCACAGTCTGTGTAAACTGGGGTGTCTGTAAATCTTGTTCGTCTGTAATTTCCTCATCTGAAACTGGAGAAAATAATGGTGACCATCTCATGAGATTTTGTAACGAAGTAAATGAACTGATCGATTTTAAAAAAAATGTTTAGTATAGTGTCTAGCAGAGTCGGACACGACTGAAGTGACTTAGCAGCAGCAGCAGCAGCAGCAGCATACTGTCTAGCACACGGACGCAGTTAAATACTAATTGCTTTTATTACTTTTATTTCCTTTTGCACCAGAGCTGAATAGTGCTATTATGACTGATTCCACATGAAGAAAAAACTGGTCATGTCCACCAGTCCCACAACGTTATGAGGGTGAGCAGAACTTAGTGGCTTTGCCTTCACTACAAAGGCTTTGACTTCACTACGACGTTAACATTTTCTGCCCTCTACAAGTCCACCCTCATTCATTGCTTCTTCCAAAGTTTGCCACTGTTCTACACTTTGGGAGCTATCTCAATATCCATGGAGCACTTGATCTTCAGCTGTAAATTCTAGTAAATATTGGCCACCTCTCTGCTTATTGAGTCTTTCTCTTTCACTCTTGTCTTGCTCTGTGACTGAGACAGAGAATCAAATTAGGTTCAAGGATATTCCTAGTTATAGTAGTGATGATGATGTCTACAATGAATCTCACACACGCACATGTCGGATGCCCAATCCCCATGCAATTAGTTGATACGTTTTATTACTAGGAGTATAAATATTAATGGGGCTTCCCCTGTGGCTCAGCAGTAAAGAACCCACTTGTAATGCAGGAGATGAAGGAGACACAGGTTTGATCCTTGGATCAGGAAGATCCACTGGAGGAAGAAATGGCAACTCATTCCAGTATTCTTACCAGGAAAATCCCATGGACAGAGGAACCTGATGGACTACAGTCCATGGGGTTGCAAAGAGTCGGACATGACTGAGTGACTGAGCACACACACACATACGTAAATATTAATGTCTTCTACTTCATTTTTCCAGTCAGATACTTGAACATTCACTTGCCTTTATTAGCAGCAAAAGCATATCTACTAACTGACTTTTTTCAGTTATTCTGGAAACCTGTTCTGTCCTCACATGCTAGATTTATTACAAACAAAAAGCAGGGAGAAAACAAGGAAGTGTCATGATTTAACTAACTCGGTGGCTTTGATTGTGGCTGCATGGGTCTTGCTTCGTCTGGGCTACTGCTGTCTTGATGCCTGAGCTCACTTCATTCCTTCTAATTCTCACAGGAGAGTGTCACAGTTGAGCCAAATTGTAGCCCTTTGCATCCTCACTGGCTTGTTTAGTGAGTATTCCCAAAGCACAATGACAAGACAGGGTCTGGAAGATCTTCTAGCCCATCCTGCATGATGTGAAGTTCATTGCCTTGGTGTTCAGTGTGTATGATCAGCTCAGAATAAGCTGCTTTCCGCTCCTCAGTGGGGACCATGTTGTTGTTGTTTAGTTGCTAAATCATGTCCAACTCTGTGACTCCATGGATTGAAGCATCCCAGGCTTCCCTGTCCTTCACCATCTCCCAGACTTTGCTCAAACTCACGTCCATTGAGTCGGTGATGCCATCCAATAATCTCACCCTCTGCCACTCCCTTCTCCTCCTGCCCTCAATATTTCCCAGCATCAGGGTCTTTCCCAATGAGTTGGCTGTTTGCATCAGGTGGCCAAAGTGTTGGAGCTTCAGCTTCACCATCAGTCCATCTAATGAATATACAGGGTTGATTTCCTTTAGAATAGACTGTTTGGATCTCCTTGCAGTCCAAGGGACTCTCAAGACTCTTCTCCAGCACCACAGTATGAAAGCATCAATTCTTTGGTGCTCAGCCTTCTTTATTGTCTAACCCTCACATCTGTACTTGACTACTGGGAAAAACATAGCTTTGACTATATGGACCTTTGGCAAAGTGATGTCTCTGCTTTTTAATATGCTGTCTAGGTTTGTCATAGCTTTCCTATATGGGGATCATAGAGTTCTTTCTTGCTTGTAGATCACATTTGGACCATTGCCATTCAAGATAGAAATTTTTATCATGTTGACTCTTAAAAAGGAATAGAGGTAGGTTTCCATTCCTTTCTTCAAGGTTGTTTTTGTTTTTTTTTTTTGAATCCTAAGCCCCATGTTTACTCCATGGAATGGCTGAGAATATGAAAATGTTATTGAGAAGGCACAGGTTTTGTCAAGCACAAATAATTCATTTGTATACTTTCCCAGGGCCATGAGAATAATTTAACCTTATGTTTGCTTTTAAAAAGAGAAATAACAGCCCTTCTAGGCCAGGAAGCAGTTTGAAGTTTCTTCACTTATGCCTTTTGAGTACTGTCTCATCAGGATTTTCACTGGCACAAGGGTCAAATCTAAACAAAACTTATTTTTTAATTTTATTTTTAATTAGAGGATAATTACTTAACAAAACTGTGATGATTTTTGCCATACATCAAGATGAATCGGCCATAGGTATGCATATGTCCCCTTCCTCTTGAATGCCCCTCTCACCTCCTTCTCCATTCCATCTCTCTAGTAAGCAACCCTTCTTGATGGTTGCTATTATCCTCATTTTATATGTGATGAAATAAGTTCAGAGAGCTTACCTACCTCCAGGCCACACTGCTAGTAAGCAATAGAAATGGGATTCTAATTGGATTAACTTGACTCTAAGCCTCTGGCTTCTGTGCAGTGCTCACACTTGTCTTGGAGCCTCAGGGCAGCCACATTTGTCCTCCCTAAAATGTGGAACACTAGAGCTCCGGGGACATTTCTTTGTCTCCCTCTGTCTCTCTCTCATTCTTCCTTCTCACTCTCTCACCTTGCAAGTAACAGCTCTGAGAAAGGGGTAGTACTAAAAGGTCTAACCCTTATATTTATGTTCCTCCTAGATTAAAAAATCTACCCGTGGGGACTTCCCTGGTGGTCCAGTGGTTAAGACTGCACCTCCCAGTGCAGGGGGTGCTGGTTTAACTCTTGGTCTTGGAGCTAGGATCCCACATGTCTGGCAACCATAAAACTTTCCCTCCAAAAAATAAAAGTCATAAGCAAAAGCACTATTGTAATAAATTCAATAAAAACTTTAAAATGGTCCACATAAAAAATAAATAAATAAAATAAAATATACCAGGGATCTTGAGGCTAAATCTTTTTTTTTTTTAATCTACCATCTCCTGAGACCTGGGAGAAATTCATTCAGGGCTCACACCTTTCCCCCAACAATTCCAGTAGTCACTAGCTTCTGTCCAAAAGCTAACAAGGAATGTTTCATATTGCAACTTCATCCATCCTCAAGTGGACTTTTGTTATTTATTTCCCCCAAAGCTTCAGATTTCTAGCTGTGGCTGTCTACTCACAGATCCACTAAAACAATTTGATCGATGAAGTCTGGTCCTGATGAAACCGTAGGAATAATTTCTTTATCCGTTCCATGGGAGGACAGAAGGTAATGAGTCAACCTCTGAAAGCAAGTCTTAGTTTAGGGGAGGTTGAGTGACCTGCCCAGGGGACCACAATGTTTGATAGAGTGAAATTCCCAGCTAGGTGAATCTTCTCCTGAGTTCAAATTCTACCCCTTCCATTGCACTGCTTCTGTGATTTAGTGATTGTTTTTGGTTTATTTTAGCTCTAGTTATCTTTCCCAGATGAATCTTCAAGTTTAGTCCATGTATTTTGGAGATGCTCCATAATTTAAAAATGGCTACATATCTGTAACTTCAAAGTTGGATGCTGAATGCATTAACCTTTAAGTCAGAACTGTCCAGGGAGCCATTAACTTCCCCTTGTGGGTAGCTGGGCTTGTCACTAAGCTACTCAGATGAGTTAGTCATCACTGGGACCTAAACAATTGGCTCCAAATGCAAGTTTACAGTTATTGCTAAACAGCTGCAAGGACACCCTAGAGACTGGACACCTGATGAGTTGATTAACTTTCTTTCTACCATTTTTGTGTTCTTTTGATAATGTGATTAAAATTTAGCTAATTAAAAAAATGTTTTTGGTCCAGTGGAATTATTGGAGAAGTTGCCTAATGACTATGCCTGTGCTTGATTTTTGGATGGATAGATTAGGTCATGACATTGTCTCTTGTCCACTCAGGGAGGGCCTGTGACCTGAATTAAGGACCTGCAGTTCCCTCTGCCTCATGGTGTCTCCTATAGTGTATACATTGGTTTGAGCTACTTCTGAAGTGTCACACTGATAATGAATTGGAATTTGGCCAGAACCAGAGCAACATGTGGGATCTTTGTTTCCTGACCAGGAATCCATACCCCCTGCAATGGGATGGTAAAGAATCTGCCTGCAATGTGGGAGACCTGGGTTCAATCTCTGGATGGGGAAGATCCCCTGGAAAAGGGGATCTAGTATTCTTGCCTGGGAAATCCCATGGACAGAGAAGCCTAGTGGGCTACAGTCCAAGGGGTCACAAAGAATCAGACACAATTGAGTGACTAACACTTTCACTTTTTCACTTTTCATACATCCAAATGAAATAAAATCTAATTCTCTCCAGTGATGACTTTAGTCAGTATGAATATGTAGATAAGGAGATCTGACACAGGTTAAATCTTACCAAGGACAAGCACAAATATGTGAGTCATCACTAAATTGGCACCATTTTAATTCTAGTAATTGAAGCAGGTGGGTGAAAACTCAGTTAATGAGCACATTGTCATTCTTTGTTCTGAAGAATTAATAGTAGTCAGATATTTGATCCAATATGGAGAGAGTGGTCAACAATTGCCAAAATGCTAGACCTTAGAACTGCTTTTTTAACAGAAAACTATTTTTGTGTATAATTATTCATAAGCCTTTAGAAATTGTTTGTTTCTGCTGGATATGAAATTGATGTCTGTATATTGATCTCAAATCCAGTAACGTGCTTAGCTCTGTTTACTGTTATAATAATTTGTTTATCAAAAAATTCTCATGTGATTTCAATATGGATAATCATATCATCTGTAAAAAAGAAGTCAGTTTAGTAATTTCCAATCATTTTGCAATCAAGACCATTCCATAGCAATATCTAATACTTATTCTGAATGCAAAAAATGAAAAAGTCAGAGAATAGCAACTGTTAGAGAAGCTGGACAGTGATAGGAATGCTAGAAAAAGTGTCCACTGCTACATCCATCTTGAAAAGCAGTTGACATTATTTTGCAAACTATAAATGTGTTCTACAGTTGAAACATTTCCCTCCTAGGTACACGTCCATGAGGAACTTATGCATATTTTCAGAATGGATTTATAAGGACTCATTTACAAGGTTAAGCAGACATATTCTACATGGTCATTTTGGTACCATAACAAAATGAAATATTGTGAAGTTTAAATGAATTTACTACAGAGGTACACATTTGAATGATTGTGTGTGGTGCTGCTGCTGCTGCTGCTAAGTCACTTCAGTTGTGTCTAACTCTGTGTGGCCCCATAGACTGCAGCCCACCAGGCTCCCCTGTCCCTGGGATTCTCCAGGCAAGAACACTGGAGTGGGTTGCCATTTCCTTCTCCAATGCATGAAAGTGAAAAGTGAAAGTGAAGTCTCTCAGTCATGCCCAACTCTTAGCGACCTCATGGACTGCAGCCTACCAGGCTCCTCCGTCCATGGGGTTTTTCCAGGCAATAGTACTGGAGTGGGTTGCCATTGCCTTCTCCGGATTCCTAGTGTAACAGTGAGTAAAAACATATTATTCTTGGAAATGTTGAGTTTGACATAAACTGCAAACATGGCAAACACTGTAATGTCCTTTACCTGAGGCAAATAAAGCAAAACAATAAATGTTTAGAAATGCAACATAATAATTTTGTTTTCAAAAGCAAGGGAATGATCAACACAAGATTTAGAATAGAGGTGTTTACATTGGATAGAGTGATGCAGGGGTTTGGAATCGGAGAGGATCAAATAAGTAGATACAAACTTTAATCAGGGTACTAGTTTCTGTGTCCATGGTGGACCATGGTGAAACAACTAAGCAAATATATATATATATATACATATATATATATTAATAAAAAGAGATCATGTGGTACACATGGACCAATGAGTGGGCGCCATGAACCAAGGATTATAATTAGCCCAAGACTGTGTACTGAAGTCTAGGCAACAGTGAAGAAAATTCCTAAATTCTGCCTCAAGTTTCACAAAATAACCCCCCAAGTACTTATTATTCTCCTAAAGCAAATATTCCAATTTAAACATCACTACTTACTGCAAGAGCTAAGACAACCAATGGAAGTTTCAAACTTCTGTAGATTAAGATTGCATTTTATGAGAAATAACACTTCACGAAATATGAGATCTTACACAAAATCTTTGTACAATTGACCCTTACAAAGACAGATTTTTAAATTAATTGGTTTATTGAAGCATAACTTACATAAGGGCTTTCCAGGTGGCTCAGTGGATAAAGAATCCACTTGCAGTGCAGGAGATTCAGGTTCAATCCCCAGGATTGAAGAATGTCCTCTGAAGATGAGCATGGCAACCCACTCCAGTACTCTCGCCTGGAGAATCCCATGGACAGAGGAGTCTGGAGGGCTTCAGTTCATAGGGTTGCAAAGAGTTGGACATGACTGAAGCAACTTAGCACGCATGCATGCACCCTCCAAATAGTGGCAGTGATTTAGATGGGTATATACTTTTTAAAAACACCAAATAGGAAATCATAGGCCATATCTCAGAGTATGCTTAAAATGTACTCTTTAAATCAGCTACTGTTTGACTACTGAAATATGAGGGAATGTCAAAACTAAAATGGAAATTAGAAATCGTGTGGGCCAACCCACTCATTTTACAGAAGTTAGTAGTAATGAAAATAATAGCTGTTGAGATACTCTAATCACTTAGATGTCTAAAAATAATAAAAAGGAAAGTGATAACACTTTAAATTCACTTAGTACCTTAAACTTTAAGAAGGAATTCTGTATCTACAATTTTGCTCCTAGTGGCAATAATGTGTAATTGTTCCATTTTACTAGCAATTATAACAGCTCACTTTATTGGGTGTTTGCTATGTGCAAGGCACTTTCCTAGCGACTCTGTATGAATCAACTTACTTAATCCTCACAGCAATTCTATGAGTTAAGCACTGTTAATATTCTCATTTTTAAAGATGAAAAAAATCAGACATAGAAATATTAAATAACTTGTCATTCAGTTCAGTTCGGTCTCTCAGTCGTGTTCGATTCTTTGCAACCCCATGGATTGCAAAATGCCAGGCGTCCCAGTCCATCGCCAATTCCCGGAGTTTACTCAAACTCATGCCCATTGAGTCGGTGATGCCATCCAACCATCTCATCCTCTGTCGTCCCCTTCTCCTCCTGCCTTCAATCTTTTCCAGTATCAGGGTCTTTTCCAATGAGTCAGTTCTTTGCATCAGGTGGCCAAAGTATTGGAGTTTCAGCTTTGGCATCAGCCCTTCCAGTGAATATTCAAGACTGATTCCAACTTGTCATAGTTGCCTAGTTAATAACTGGCAGAATTAGTAGTCAAACTCCTGCAATCTTATTTTGGAGCCTATCTCATTAATATTAACAACACTACTAGGCAAAGGGACTTGCCTTGCAGGCCAGTAGTTAAGACTTCACCTTCCAAAGCAGGTGGGTTTGATCCCTGATCAGGTAGCTAATATCCCGCACCCAAAAAATACCAGAACATAAAACAGAAACAATACTGTAACAAATTCAATACTATAAAAATGCTCCATATTAAAAAAAAACTTAAAAATTAAAATAGCACCACTAGGTGAAAAGAATACCACAGAGTTACTAGCCTAAAAAGTTGGCTTCATTCACCTGACTAAGAAGCAGCTGATCTAAGAGTTTCAGCTTCAACTGACTGACACTGAGTTACCTCCTCCTCCTACCTCTTCAGGGAAAGAATGATTTCTCTGGGGGATAAAGTGACTCATCACACTGTATTCCCATCCAAAATTTAGCAATTTAAACCAAGAAATTCACGGTTCAGTCTTTGATTTCTAAGGACTTTGTTTCTTTTTAAGATATTCACTCAATGTGTCTTTGTCATGCTGAGCTACGCATTGGAGTCAATAGGTGAGTTTGTTAAACACAGCAGGTATAGCACTTAGTTTGTTGTGTTCTTGTGGTTGGGACTTGGCCTCGAACTTGGCCTCGGCCTGACAATGCTGGGATGCCATTGAAAGGTTTCCAGACTGTTTCATGGGGCCACTCTATTTTGCTTCCTCCTTCCACTATGAACAAAGATGCCATCACGGTAATAGAAGGGTATTGCCTGTACCTGAGAGAAGGAATTCATGCCGCTCTGCACAGAGAAGGGAATTTACCTAAGGAAACATCTTGATGCCAAAAGCTGGATCACTCTTTAACAGACTCCTACTGCTATTTAATTCTAGTTCTCCAAAGAAAAGAAAGAGAAAACAAACAAATGAAAAAAAAACAAGATAAATGAAAACCCACTATATCTCTGTTCTGGGATTATTTGCTATTCTCAAGGGCAAAACTTATGCCTTATATTCATCTTTGGGAAACCAGAATTTCAGAGTGTACCTAGTGTGTATAAGTTCTCAATCAAAATTTGATGATGGATGAGGAAGATGACTAAGATACCATAATCAAGGGCTTTCTCTGGCGGTTCAGTGGTTAAGAGTCTGTAGTCCCAACGCAGAGGGCCTAGGTTCGATCCCTGGTCAGGGAACTAACCACAATGCACTAAAAAAAATACTACAAGCCAGATGCTTGGCATACATTAAGCTATTTAATCCTTACCTCTTGGGGATGGATGGCATTATTCTCCTTTAATAGATGAAGAAACCTCAGAGAGGTGATCTTCTCCTTCTGCAAAGTCATTCAAATCCTTGAGAAAAAAAAACAAAACAGTGGGCAGAAAGAAGAAGGGAGAAACAAAGGGTCGAAGGAAGGGAAAGTAGAAAAGGTTTTAGACATTTATTTTTCAGTAAATAACTATAGCTAAATATGAACTGCTGTATTTATCATTCTATTAATAAATAATTACAAAGACACATTAGTTATATTCTTTAAACTATTAAAGTCAATAATTAGGTGGGAAAATGGTTTCTCTTTGGCTTCCACCACAATTTCACCTCTGTGATACTAAACTGCAGAGATTTGGCCCCAGTAAAAACACTCAGAAGTATCTACATACAAATATACACCTGTGCACGTGAGCATGCACACACACACACAGGAAAATTAACAAACCCACATTTACCTCCCAAGCAAGTGGTTCACACCACCTGTAATTGTCACTGAAAGTAGTATGGTATTGGACTGGGTTTGTTAGTTAAAGCACTGGTTTTGAAACTGCACAGATGTGAATTTCTTTGCACACTTCTTTGTTCATTCAGTATTTGTTGTTCAGTACCATGTGCCTGGGACAAGAATTACAGGAGTAAACAAAATGTTTACAGTTCCTGCTTTCAAGAAAGCACAGGCAGGTAGTGAGATAATTAAACCTGCAACTGTCATGAAGCCAGTGTGTGCTGTGATCATGAATTTTCAGTGAGTGCAGAGATAGCCAAGGAAATGAGAAATGAAATGACACCTGAAGGAGAAGAGAAATGAGCCAAGTTGGGACTGAGAAATGGAAACACTTAAATTATGGGTTCACAAAGACAGTTAAACTCTGTAACCTCAGCCTTCATGTCTATAAAATGGTAGTACTCTGTGCTGTGATCAGTCATTTAGTTATGTCCAACTCTTTGTGGCCCCGTGGATGGTTGCCCATTAGGCTCCCCTCTCCGTGGGATTCTCCAGGCAAGAAGACTGGAGTGGATTGCCATGTTCTACTCCAGGGAATCTTCCCAACCCAGGGATCAAACCTGCGTCTCTTGCATCTTCTGCATTGGCACGTGGATTCTTAACCACTAGCACCACTTGGGAAGCCCTAGAAGGACACTGCTAAGACTGAAAATGATAATATGAATTTGCTGATCACCAGGCTTGACCCAGCATATACACACCGGTTGTTTTCACTGCTTAGTGGGCAGGAGTTTGAGCAAACTCCAGGAGATGGTGAAGGACAAGAAAGCCTGGCATGCTGCAGTCCATAGGGTCTCAAAGAGTTGGACACTACTTAGAGACTGAACAACCGCAACAAAACTACTGGGAGATATTGGGGAGAAAAAATAACAGAAAAGTCACCACTCACAGTGATTTGAGAGCCCGAGAAAATGAAGTCTGTCACTGTTTCCCCATTATCTGCCATGAAGTGATGGGACCAGATGCCATGATCTTCGTTTCCTGAATGCTGAAGCTTAAGCCAGCTTTTTCACTCTCCTCTACTGGTGGTTATATCACAATTATTTGTTAAGTCAATCATCGGAATTTACAAAATAATGACTAAACAAATGCTGTTGTTTGCTGAGCTGAATAATGCCACAGGATTATAACTCCTCTCCTAACAACTTTTCTTTTATCTGGGAGCAAATGCTCCATCATATCTTCTACACACCTACTGATATTCCCAGGAAATATTAATTTCTACCGGCAAAAACATTAGCTTCCTCTTACCCTCAGCATAATCTCAAAGCCATCGTTACCATCTGTTCTAATTACTCTGTGCCCAGTGTCATCTGTCAATTTCTCTGGATCATCGTCATTGGACTTCCCTATGCTGCCCCTATGCTGCCTTTTTGCAGAAGGGAATGGCAACCCACTCCAGTATTCTTGCCTGGAAAATTCCACGGACAGAGGAACCTGGTGGGCTATAGTCCGTGAGATCACAAAGAGTTGGACATGACTGACCAACTAACAAACATGCTGCCATCTAACCTAGAGACAAAATCATATGCCTTTTAAAAAAATTTATCTCCTTACATTGCTGATTATTTTCTCTAATATTTTCCTAAAAACAAGCTATAGTAAGTAAATTTTTATATCTTTGCATGTTTGAAAATTCCGTTTTGCTCTTTTCACAAGTGATTTATAGGTTGACTGTGTAGAGAATTCTAGATTATTTTTATTCAAAATATTGAAAATATTCTCTTCTAACTAAGATGGGTAATTGATGGGGTTTTTTTTTAGCTTTCATTTTTGTATTGGAGTATAGCTGATTAACAATGTTGTGATAGTTTCTGGTGGACAGCAAAGGGACTCAGCCATCCATATACATGTATCAGTTCTTCCCCAATCTCCCCCTCCTATTCAGACTGCCACATGACACTGAGCAGCATTCCCTGTGCTCTACAGTAGGTCTTTGTTGGCTGTCCATTTTAAATATAGCAGTGTGGACATTTTGGTCCTAAACTCCTTAACTATCCCTCCCCCATCCTTCCTCCCTGGCAACCATAAGTTTGTTCTCTAAGTTTGTGAGTCTATTTCTGTTTTGTTAATCAGTTCATTTAAATCCTGCATATAAGACAAGTTCAGCTTCCCAGGTGGCAAAAGTGGTAAAGAATCCGCCTGTCAATGCTGGAGACATAAGAGATGCAGGTTTGATCCCTGGGTGGGGAAGATCCCCCAAAGGAGGGAATGGCAATCCACTCCAGTATTCCTGCCTGGAGAATCCCACGGACAGGAGAATACATCAGGTCGCCAAGAGTCAGACACGACTGAGCGTCTGAGCACTAGGCACACACTGTACCACAGACTAAGGGTTTTCAAAACTGGGAATTTCTGATGCACTTTTTGGTTATTGTTATTAACTTTCTCTTTTCTGTTTTCTCTGTTCAGAGAGAAAGTGAACAGACTAAGTTCCGACTAATAAAGACAAGGAGAATCCCTTCATTATCTCTTTTTTTCTGGATTTCTTTTATCTTACTTGACAATATTTCTTATCTCGCTTATCTTATATCCTTTGACTATTTCTTTGCTGACAGCAATGCCCAGGGCTGGGCTGTGCACATATGTCGCCTTCAGAGATGCTGGCGATACTGTAAGATACAGTCGGGAGGGTTGACTTGCTGTTCTTACAGCTTTGATGCTCCTTTCAGAAACTGGAGGGGGAAGAGAAAAATTACAGCTTATTCAAGTAAGAAAACAAAAAGAATAATTTTTTCTATCACTGTCTGGCTTCTTGCTGCAAACCTTTAAACCTTTCTGAGTCTTCATGTCCTTGTAAATAAGAAAAGAAAGTGAGATTGTGTATAATCCCTTACATGCCTCCCAGCTTGAGCTGGTGTGGGGCTCCAGTCAAGGCCTCAAGGGTAAACTGCCTTTCTCACTGATTGCTTCTATTCTCTGCCTCGACCATACTGTATTTTTTACATACTAGTTCCAGAGAGGAGGAACATCTGGCATACTGCAAAACAGCACTTATTTTTAGCTAGTGATAAGTTGCAGATGTTAGATTTTTTAAAAAATATGTGCTTTACACAGTATCAGAATTAGTTCACTTCTCCCTTCTTTCTATTGCCAGACCCTCTTCCCTCTAAGACATTGTTTGCAAGCTCATATTTGGAGTTTTTCTTTTTTTTCAATTTTTTCTTGATGGACAATTCAGACAACATTGTCAGAAGTGAAGCCCTGAGAGAAATATACAGATTGATGGGCTGATTTAGTTGGTTGAAATCTGCACTTATATTATACAGGGATGGGAGGGTGGCAGGGGGCAAGATGGGGTATCAACCGGGCAAAGTACCACTTCAATAATTCCAAGGGCCTCCGTCATTTCTCCTTTGGTGTTGCTCACTTCAGATTGCAAGTATTTGTTTACTTGTCTATCATCCTAACTAGACTATTAGTGCCTTGAGGTCAAGAACTAGGTCTTACTCATCACGCCATTCCCATCACTAAGCACAGTGCCGGTCACGTGGCAGATAGTTGGTTATGTTTGCTAAGTAATGACTGAATGGATGAACGAATGAATTTTATGAATAGATGGTTAAAGACTTTGGGGCATTACAGCTCTGCAAGGTTCCCAAGAGATCATTCAATATTATCAATAAGCCTGATTTTTCAATGGGAACTCTCTTGTTATTTTCAGTAGCTATCTAGTCTGTTCCAAGTACTGTTCAAAGCACTAAGGATATAGCAGTGAATTTGAAAGACTGGGTCCTTGCAGGAATCAGAGAATAACCATGTTAAAAATGAATTAATATTAATACTATATTTATTAACATAAATCATGTATGCTCAGTCATGTTCTACTCTTTGCAACACTATAGACTGTAGCCCATCAGGCTCTTCTGTCCATGAGATTTCCCAGGGAAGAATACTGGAGTGGGTTACCATTTCCTCCTCCAGGGGATCTTCTGGACTCAGGGGTCTCTGACATCTCTTGCATTGGCAGGCGGATTCTTTACCACTGTGCCACCTGGGAAGTCATTAACATAAATAAGTAAAATGAATACACAGGAGAAAAGGATGAAGAAGTAATGATTCGGTTTAAGAAAGTAATTATTCATAAAACAAGACTAGCTATATCTTGATAATTATTTCAGTGGGGTGATAGATACACAGAGTCCATAATTAAAAGTGAAAACAGTATTCAAAGAAAGCCAAAAATATATAAGTTCAAATAAAAGGGGAAGAATGTAAATAAATCTAGAAAACTGCAAGAAAAAGAGGATAAATACTTGGTCTAAAAATAAAGAACACTGAAATATGGGTAAATTCAGGTGTGAAGATTCTTTATTATCTAAAATCTTGAAGAACATTCTGTGATTTTCCAAATAATGGCCATATCTCAAATGTCAAAAAAACCAAAGAAAGGATTGAATGAATCTAGTCAGATATAAGATAGAACATGGAAACTGGGTCAGAATCAACACAACACAACAGAGATCTGAGGGAACAAACAGGAAAAATAACTCCCTCTATTAATAGAGGCAATTATTACCTTGCAAGAAATATATGCCCATTGTAATCATACCTTCTGATTTGCTAAGGAGATTTCAAAACCTAGATTTAACGTAAAATATCCATCACTTCAAATGTTGGTAAAAATTTACTGTCTACTATTATAAAACAAACCTTAAGGAGAACAGTCTTGACTTCCGGTCTATACTCTAAAAGTGGTCTGGGAATGATTATATGGCTTACTATGAGAATTTCAGCAATTTATTCTGAGGAATTTTCCATAGCATATTATCTGAAAGTTACCCTTTTGGCTATAAGAAAATGTTTTGATTCGGTTAAAGTAGAAATGTCAGGTCCTTTGGGGTTTCTAAAGTTAGCTACTGATTGCTTGTATATGTATGTGTCTGTGTGTCTGTGTGTCTGTGTGTCTGTGTGTGTGTGTGTGTGTGTGTGTATGAACATATAGGCTGAGAGAAGAGAGAAAAAGTGGTTTGAGTATGATACATATCTCTTCTGTAAATGCTTATTTGGTGAAATTCTGGATGTATTAAAAACTTCTTAAAATGAAGTATGTTGTGTCCTTTATGATCTACGAGGGTCAAACATGGTTGAACTCCCATTGTGAGTTGTTATTCAGAGGTTTGCACTATGCTAAGTCAGTATGTGAATGAAAGTATTTGCACAAAGGGTAGGGGCATGTGTTAGATGATATTTACTAAACTTGAAATTCATTAAAAATAAATAAATTGTTCCTGCCACTCCCTTCTAGTCTGCAGTGTTTCTGCTGAAAACTCTGCTAATAACCTCACAGAGATTCCTTTGTAGGTTATTTTCTGCTTTTCCCTTGCTGCTTTTAATATTCTTTCTTTGAATTTAATTTTTGTTAGTTTGATTGATGTGTATCTTGGTGTATTTCTCCTTGGGTTTGTCCTTAAGAGGACTCTCTGTGCTTCCGGGACTCAGTGGCAATTTCCTTTTCCATGTTAGGGAGGATTTCAATGCTTATCTCTGCATATATTTTCTTAGACTTTTTCTCTCCTTCTCCTTGGACCCCCATAATTCTAATGTTGGTGCATTTAATGTTGTCACAGATTTAGCTAGTGAGAAGCTCCTGTGTAGCACAGCTCAGCTTGGTAATTTGTAATAACCTAGAGGGGTGGGACGGAGAAGGCAATGGCAACCCACTCCAGTACTCTTGCCTGGAAAATCCCATGGGTGAAGGAGTCTGGTAGGCTGCAGTCCATGGGGTCGCTAAGAGTCGGACACGACTGAGTGACTTCACTTTCACTTTTCACTTTTATGCATCGGAGAGGGAAATGGCAACCCACTCCAGTGTTCTTGCCTGGAGAATCCCAGGGACAGGGGAGCTTGGTCGGCTGCCGTCTATGGGGTCACACAGAGTCAGACACGACTGAAGTGACTTAGCAGCAGCAGCAGCAGCAGCATCAGAGGGGTGGGACAGGGGCAGTGTGAGAGAGATCCAAGAGGGAGGGGATGCATGTATACTCATAGCTAATTCACTTCATTGTACAGCAGAAACTAACATAACATTGCAAAGCAACTATCCGTTCAGTTCAGTCGCTCGGTCGTGTCCGACTCTTTGCGACCCCATGAATCACAGCAAGCCAGGCCTCCCTGTCCATCACCATCTCCCGGAGTTCACTCAGACTCACATCCATTGAGTCCATGATGCCATCCAGCCATCTCATCCTCTGTCGTCCCCTTCTCCTCCTGCCCCCAAACCCTCCCAGCATCAAAGTCTTTTCCAATGAGTCAGCTCTTCGCGTCAGGTGGCCAAAGTACTGGAGCTTCAGCTTTAGCATCATTCTTTCCAAAGAAATCCCAGGGTTGATCTCCTACAGAATGGACTGGTTGGATCTCCTTGCAGTCCCAGGGACTCTCAAGAGTCTTCTCCAACACCACAGTACAAAAGCATCAATTCTTTGGCGCTCAGCCTTCTTCTCACATCCATACATGACCACAGGAAAAACCATAGCCTTGTCTAGACGGACCTTAGTCAGCAAAGTAATGTCTCTGCTTTTGAATATATTATCTAGGTTAGTCATAACTTTTCTTCCAAGGAGTAAGTGTCTTTTAATTTCATGGCTGCAATCACCATCTGCAGTGATTTTGGAGCCCCCCAAAATAAAGTCTGACACTGTTTCTACTGTTTCCGCATCTATTTCCCATGAAGTGATGGGACTGGATGCCATGATCTTCGTTTTCTGAATGTTGAGCTTTGAGCCAACTTTTTCACTCTCCTCTTTCACTTTCATCAAGAGGCTTTTTAGCTCCTCCTCACTTTCTGCCATAAGGGTGGTGTCATCTGCAGATCTGAGGTTATTGATATTTCTCCTGGCAATCTTGATTCCNGCGTGTGAGATGAGTGCAATTGTGCGGTAGTTTGAGCGTTCTTTGGCGTTGCCTTTCTTTGGAATTGAAATGAAAACTGACCTTTTCCAGTCCTGTGGCCAGTGCTGTGTTTTCCAAAGTTGCTGGCATATTGAGTGTAGCACTTTCACAGCATCATCTTTCAGTATTTGAAAGAGCTCAACTGGAATTCCATCACCTCCACTAGCTTTGTTCATAGTGATGCTTCCTAGGGCCCACTTCACTTCACATTCCAAGATGTCTGGCTCTAGATTAGTGATCACATCATCATGATTATCTGGGTCATGAAGATCTTTTTTGTACAGTTCTTCTGTGTATTCTTGCCACCTCTTCTTAATATCTTCTGCTTCTGTTAGGTGCATACATTACTGTTAGGTGCATACAGAAATGTCTGTCCTTTATCGAGCTCATCTTTGCATGAAATGTTCCCTTGGTATCTCTGATTTTCTTGAAGAGATCTCTAGTCTTTCCCATTCTGTTCTTTTCCTCTATTTCTTTGCATTGATCGCTGAAGAAGGCTTTCTTAACTCTTCTTGCTATTCTTTGGAACTCTGCATTCAGATGCCTATATCTTTCCTTTTCTCCTTTGTTTTTCACCTCTCTTCTTTTCTCAGCTATTTGTAAGGCCTCCCCAGACAGCCATTTTGCTTTTTTGCATTTCTTTTCCATGGGGATGGTCTTGATCCCTATCTCCTGTACAATGTCACGAACCTCAGTCCATAGTTCATCAGGCACTATATCCCCTTTAAAATAAAATAAATAGAAAAAAAAAAAACAGGTGAGTATAAAACATAAATAAAATTTCAGGTAGTAATGAGTGCTGTTAAGAAGACTGAAGAAGATTATGATAACCGCTACCAGGCACACGTTACAATGGCACCTTTGTACTCTCTTGATGACATATATGCCTGCATGACCCACTTTGACCAATTAAATGCGAACAGAAATGACAGACATGGCTTCTGCTTAGAAGCTTTAAGAGCCAAAACTTGATTTTCTGTGACCGATCCTGTCTTCCTGCCACAGTTACTGGAAGTGTGTGTGCTCATTCGCTCAGTCATGTCTAATTCTTGGAGACCCCATGGACTGTAGCCCAGTAGGCTCCTCTGTCCATGGGATTCTCCAGGCAAGAATAGTGGTACAGGTTGCCGCTTCCTCCCCCAGGGGATCTTCCTCACACAGGGATCGAACCTGTGTCTCGTTTGTCTCCTGCTTTGGCAGACTGATTCTTGACTACTGTGCCACAGTTACTAGTGCTGTGTAAATGGTGGAGGATCTGTCAGCCTGGTTCGTGAAGTAAGAAGATGTGAAACATGATGGATATTAGCTTGAGCAAGAACTAAACCATAGATGTGATAAGCCACTGGCCTTTAAAGGTTGTTTTTTTCTGCGTGCACCTTGGCCAACCCTGAGTGATTCAGAGTGATAGGACTGGGGCCAGGGACTAATGCAGGTGGGATGTTTAGGAGAGGAGAAAGAAAAGGAAGGTATTCCTGAGGAAATAACATCTGAGCATAATCTGAATGATGAGAAGGAGTGAGACTTTGGGGATCTGAGGGAGAGCTTTGCAGACAGAGAGATCAGAAGATCGTGAGCCATGTCTGGGAGGAAAAGACAGACGTAACTGGTTCAAGGAACAGAAGAAGGTCAGCACACTTGGGTACAAGTAAGCACAAGGAATAAGATGAATTTAGCTGGTGTCGGACATTGAGCAGTTCGCATTTGTAAGAGCTCACCTTGACTTTAGGTGAAGAATGAGTCATTAAGTGCAAGAGGATAAGCAGTGTGTCCAATGGGGAGATGTGTAGTCACTTAGAGAAAGGACAATATGGGCATCCACTAAAGTTGAAGTGGGAGAGTTGGTGAGATGTGGTCATTGTCTGGACATTATTTAAGATGCCATGTAGGTCTGAGATATGCTGTTTCTCTATAAGCATGAGAATGCTGTATCAAGATTTCTTAGAAAACATTGAGATCTATTTTCAAAAGCAAATCACTTTTAAGTAGATGGGGTCTGCTCTCAGCTCAGATGCATTACCCAACAAATCTTCACTATATATATGTATAGATAGATAGATAGATATAGGTAGATATAGATATAGATATAAAGGAAATATAAAAAGTAAAAAAAATAAGCAGTACTTAGAACTTTTATATTCTAAAGATATCCATCTTATTTTATTTAGCAGGGCACATTTGAGAAATACATAGAAATTTTTGGCTCTTTCTCTTCTACTTCTTTGTAGGCATTGTCTTTGACCAAAGAAAATAAATATATGAAACCTGGAGTTTGGAAAACTGGGTTTTCTAGTCTTAGTTCCTTACCAGCATTTTGATCTTGACAGTCAGTTTCTTTACCAATGTTGCCCAGTCACTAAGTTGAGTCCACCTCTTTTGCGACCACGCGGACTATAGCCCGCCAGGCTCTTCTGTCCCTGGGATTTCCCAGGCAAGAAGACTGCTGTGGGTTGCCATTCTCTTCCCCAGGGGGTCTTCTCAACCCAGGGATTGAACCCACGTCTCCTGCATTGCAAGCAGATTCCTTACCGTCTGAGCCACCAGGGACCTAAAATGGCTGGTGGGGTTAGTGTGATACTGGATCTTGAGACACTTTTCTGATGCACAAGTGGTCACACTTCTTTTTTCAGAAGACCACAAAAACGTCTCAGTGTTCTAGAGCAACCACTGCTACGTCTGGTGGCCGGCCTCATTCATGATGACTGAATTCGGGTCTTTATTTTTAAACTGTCTTGTGTCCTGCCCATAACAGCATCTGAGGTAAGCATAGGTAAGATCCTTTTTACACTTTATGAAGCTAAAACTTTCTTTGGAATCTGACGTCTGTCAGAAGCTTTGGGTAGGGACTTCACTGGTGGTCCAGTGGTTAAGAATCTGCCTGGCAATGCAGGGGACGTGGGTTTGATCCCTGGTCCAGGAAGATCCTACATATCACAGAGCAACCAAGTCCATCTGGCACAACTACTGAAGCCCAAGAGCTGCAGCTCGAGCGTCTGTGTGCCACAAAGAAAGATCCTGCATGATGCAACCAAGACCTGACTCAGTCAAATAAATAAAGAGAGAAGCTTTGGTAATAAAAGTTCAAGTGCCAACTAGGTATCAGGTGATATACTGGGTTCTGGCATACAAAAATAAAAATGTGGTCATAATCCTCATATAATAATGAGAATATTTCTTATCAGCTGTCAGCATTTATTAAGTCCTTACTATGTGCCAGGAACTGTGTCAACTGCCTTACCTTTAGGATCTCATTTCATCATCTTTTTATTTCATTTTAGCTTCTTAATGATGATACAGAGCTTGCACGATCATCTTTATTTCATCCATGAGGAAATAAGACATAGAGACCTTAGCTTAATCGAGTTCAAATAGCCAGTAAGTAGGGAGCTGTGACTTGGATCCCTTGCCTTGCCTGTGTATCTGAGTGCTAAGTCACTTCAGCTCTGTCCAATTCTGTGCAACCCCATGGACTGTAGCCCACCAGTCTCCTCTGTCCATGGGCTTCTCCAGGCAAGAATACTGGAGTGGATTGCCATTCCCTTGTCCAGAGGATCTTCCCTACCCAAGAATTGAACCCATGTCTCTTGGGTCTCCTGCATTGGCCTGCAGATTCTTTACCACCAGCACTATCTGGGAAGCCCCCCCAGACTACCTAGTTACCTCCCAACTCAAGGAGTTCTCAGTAAGTACTTGGCACCATGGTTGGGTGAATTCCCAAAATCTGTTGGTTTTGGCTCTCTGCCCTGGGACGCTCAGCAACCTTGGTGTTTTCCTGGCTCCAAAGAAGAATTCATGCTTCTCTGCTACTAGAAAACCCTGTAGTTTATCTGAGTCTGCCTCCAGAATAAAGAAATGAAAGAAAAGTGTTAGATGTGCCAATTCATTAAGACACTGCCGTGTGGCTGCCAACAAGGGCAGTTAGACAGGCTGACAGCTGATATCTGCCAAGCATGAGGGCCAGGTCCTGATGTTTAAGTTTGGGCAGTAGTTTATTATCTGGTTAGGTCAATCTCTTCCTCAGCCTGTGACGCAAAGGGCAGTCCAGCAGCCAGTCTATCTGGACATCAAATGGTAGGATATGACTCTTTCTCTCTAGTCTTCCAGGGAATAAGAATAAAGTACAAGGGAATTATGAGAGTGCTTATCCTGGATATTTAGGTGTTTGGGATTAGGATATTAATCAAGCTGATTTTGTCTCTCATCAAACTGTTCTCTTAAAAAGTAAACGTGCTCTTCTGCCCATTTTTTGATAGCATTGTTTGTTTCTTTTTGATATTGAGCTGCCATATAGAATGAAGTCAAAAAGAGAAAAACAAATTTCATATATTAATGCATACATATATATATATTGAATCTAGAAAAATGGTATAGCTCTTACTTGCAAAACAGAAATAGAGACACTGATATAGAGAACAAATATATGAACACCAAGAGGGAAAGGGAAAGGAATTGGGAGATTGGTACTAATAGATATATACTATTGATACTATGTGTAAAATGAATAACTAATGAGAACCTACGTATAGACCAGGGAACTCTACGCAATGCTCTGTGGTGATCTGAATGTGAAGGAAGTCCAAAAGGGAGGGGGTATATGTATATGTATGGCTGATCCAGTTTGCTGTACTGCAGAAACCAACACATTATGAAGCAACTATACTCCAATAAAAACTTAATTACAAAAATAAATGTATTGGTTTCTGTTTCTTCCTCCATATGACCACTTCTGGCTCTCAAAATGTTTGCTTCCTTCCAAAACAGCATGATCATTTGCTTAAAAACTTTTGTAGGTCCTTCATCAAGAATTCTCCAGGTAAACAGTAAACTTCTTCATGTGGAATTCAAGGGGTGTCCACAGGGGACCCCATTTTTAGTTCTTATGACTGACTCTGCCCAGTTTTTTCTCAGATTACTTGGCTGTCCCCAAATGTGGCACAGACTTTCATATATTTGTGCCTTTAAACTTTTTTTTCCCCTCTGCATTGAACACATGTGTTTAGGACTCTGGAAAGACTAATTACCCCCATTCTCGGCATCTCTCATGGCCCCTAGTTTTCTTCCTTTGCTGTTCATGTGTGTGTGTCTTTACTCGTGGGCCACATCTCTTGCTGTCTCTCTCTAGAGCACCTAATACAGCACCTGGAAGAGAAGCTGCTAAATAAATATCAGAGAAGAGGCTTGGGCTCCTTGTGAGTCTGAGTGTCTGTCTCTGTTTTGATGCTCATCCCTGTTACCACTGCTCCCCAGTAAGCCATCAGGGAAGTAAGCTTCCCTGGTGATTCAGACGGTGAAGAATCCACTTGCAATGTGGGAGACCTGGGTTTGATCCCTGGGTTGGGAAGATCCCCTGGAAAAGGGCCTGGCAACCCTCTCCACTATTCTTGCCTGGAGAATCCCATGGACAGAGGAGCCTGGCCGGCTACAGTCCATGGGGTTGCAAAGAGTCAGACATGACTGAGTGACTGAGCACACAGCAGACCCAGTAAGCCATGCTTTCTCCCCTCTCCGTGTCCCATGCACTCTCTGCTATTTTTCTCTTACTTAGCTGGATTAGCACTAAGTTTTCCCTCTGATGGGTAAATTTTTCTTTGTATCTCTTATAAGCTGAAGTATTTAGCACACTTAGCTAATATCTCAGGATCTAGAAGAAGTATGGATGCTTTTTTTTTTTTTTTTTAAATAATGAAGGGTTTTTAGTCTTTATAAAATTTGTTACAATATTGTTTCTGTTTCACATTTTGGTCTTCTGGCCCTGGGACATATGCTTAGCTTCTCTGCCAAGGATCAAACCAGCACCTCTTGCATTGGAAGGCAAAGCCTTAAACACTGGACTACCAAGGAAGTCCCTAGATGTTTTTTTGTTTGTTTTTTTGTTTTTATAAAAAGCCTTTTTAAGGAATATTTGCTTTGAAAACAACTAGAAAAACCAACGAGAAGAGAGAACTGAATTTTCAATTCTTTTTTGGGCTATTGACAAGTTAACTTATTATCATCTAGCCTGTCAATGCTGTCTGACCACAGCTCATGTTTGGAAGAGGGGCCTGTCTGAGATATGTTAGCTGAAATGACTCATGTCAAGAAATGATTGATGCAATATCCTCATTTGGCAAAAACATAGATAAAAAGAAGTGAGGCTTGTGAGAAGCCATACAGCTTTGAAGGAGGATTCATTTGGAGACTATGTACACATGTAACTCCAATTAAAAATGCCATAACTCCTTCATCAGTGAAAACTATATTATAAATATTCTGTGTCAAGCACTATACCAGGTATTGTGGAATCATTGATGAATAGCATCGTGTTGTGGCCATCATGGAGTTCACTGCTCAGTTGGCGAGCTCATCAGGGAAACCAACCAATTATAACACAATGTGATACATTCCACCACAGAGGCTGTCCAGAAGAGAGGAAGACTTTGCACTGAAGCATATCTAACATAACTTCTAGATGCTCAGCACAGATTTTCAATAAGTCCTTCTGGCTGCTGTCTTCAATGGAAACCATCAGATGGCATAGTCTTCCTGCTGAGATCTTCTGCAAACTCCTAAATTTGAGGATAAGCCTTTTTGCCATGAAGTTATTTTGAGAAATTTAACAAGCAGAAAATACTCTGGGATCCTCTAGTAAGCTCTAACCATACAGACTATTTGAGACACTCTGGAGACAGAATTTGAGGGTGATTTCAGTCTGCACATGGAAGCTGCATCCTTTCTCCCTAGTGGTCTTAGACATCTGGGCTGTGTTTCCTTGAGGTACAGAGTCCCATGACTCCACGAAAGCCTGAAATATTTCACATGACCTGCAATTCCCTCTTCCACTCAATTTCAGTCAAAATATCTTCTTTCTTCTCCACCAGTCAGGACTGGTCTCTCCTCCCTGCTTCCTAAGCTGCTCTTGTGACCAGAGGGGAGAAAATATAACTGTTTATTACTTTGCCCCACCTTTTCTGCTCCTCCTTTGCTGGAGAGGAATTCTTTGTGCCCATTGAGCTCCTGAGACCCTCACAGTCCAATCCCTGGCTCACACGTGCCTGTTTCACAGTCCTGTCACATTGTTCTGTGATTTGCCACTAACGCAGATGCTACCAGTGGTCTAAGAATTCGGGGTCCACTGCTGGAAACTGATCAGTGGAGCCTGAGTTGATGGCAATCAAGTACCACATACCGCAAGCCCTGCCTTGTTGAATATTTATGTTTTAAGCGTATAGACTTGGATGCTGGTCCATGAAATTTTAAAAATATGGAAAAGGATATGGAAGCACAATAATATATATTCCTAGCAGCCAGAGTAAACTAAAATTCACATTTGGCTCACAGGCTTCCAGTCATTTTTCTATGCTTCTAAAGTTCGCAAGTAAAATGTGTGCAGGTTATATTTACCCTTTTCAGAAACATCTGCTGCTGCAAAGTCGCTTCATTCGTGTCCGACTCTGTGCGACCCCATAGACGGCAGCCCACCAGGCTCCCCCATCCCTGGGATTCTCCAGGCAAGAACACTGGAGTGGGTTGCCATTTCCTTCTCCAATGCATGAAAGTGAAAAGTGAAAGTGAAAGTGAAGTCGTGTCTGACTCTTCATGACCCCATAGACTGCAGCCCACCAGGCTCCTCCATCCATGGGATTTTCCAGGCAAGAGTACTGGAGTGGGGTGCCATCGCCTTCCCTGTCAGAAACATCTAGAGCATTTTTATTAGCACTTCAAGTCCCAATTGACCTGTGTCTCTACCCACTGCTTCTCCCAAACCCACATATACTCCTTGAAAGATAGCCCTATTTAAAAAAATAATAATATATATATATTATTGTGGTAGAAATCATGTAATATAAAACATACTATTTTAACCATATTTAACTATACAGTTCAGTGGCACTAAGGACATTCACATTGTTGTGTAACTCTCACTATCATACATCTCCCAAATTTTTCAGCTTCCTAAACTGACACTTAAATTGATGACATCACCGACTGGATGGACATGAGTTTGAGCAAGCTCCGGGAGTTGGTGATGGACAGGGAGGCCTGGCGTGCTGCAGTCCATGGGGTCGCATAGGCTGAGTGACTGAACTGACTGAAATTGACACTGTCCCCACTAAACACTAACTCCCATTCTCCTTCTCCACCCAAAGCAACCCGGACAAGGAAGAGTGGCAAAGCCATAAAAAACCAGGTCTTTCTGATGGCAAAGTCCCTGTCTTCTCCCAGGCTCGCTGCAGATGGGGACCACAGCCATGGTGTATCACCGGTTACCACTTGCTGCCCACTCCCTACTCCTGGAACTACTCTGATTGAAGAATCTGAAGAATAACGATGGCTCAGCAGCATTTTTCTCAGCTGGCTTCCTGACTTGGCTCTGGTCTTTAATTATGCAACACAAGCATGCTCCGAATGGAGACTTAGGCTTCTGTGTAAGGTGTGTCATTGTTTAGCCTCATAAAACCTCCAAATGTTTCAGGCAAGTATTGTCGATTCCTCTCTTCCTCCTCCTCAGTCCTGTGTGATTTTCACGGGAAGTCTTCTATTTACTGCCCCGAAGGGTCCCCCACATTTATTTTCTGATAGTCAAGGATTTATCTGGCTTTCACTCTCTGAACCACGCACACCCACAGAGAGGCACCCCAGAGTCTTAGCAAAGGATTTTGTACAAATCCCTTAATTCCGACATACGTTATTTAACTCTATTCCTAAATACTTTTGCCTTTAAATTGCAGTTTTGCTGTGCTGTTTTGTCTCTGCAGATGGCAAATAGGCCATTCTCCCAGCATCTGGAGCTACCACTGCAGATATTTTTGGCTCGAAAGTTCAGTGAAAGGGAAAAGGAAGAGGAATTCAATTTCTGTCGGTCATTGTCTTTCTCATCCTTCTGTGTGTGTTCCTCCTTAATTCTTCTTTCTTCTCTGACTTGGTTCAATGTGTCAAGCTTTATCCCCATGGGTTTGAAATCTGTGCTATCCCTGAGTTGCAGCTTTCTGGTAATTATTCAGAAACAAAAAGACCCAAACAGAGAGAGGGAGGGAGAAAGAGAGAGGGAGAGGCTTTGTGAGTACAATCATTTGAGAAAACAAATATTTCATGATGACATATTTTGCTCGTTCCAAATTGGTTTGGAGTTAGTTTACGCATCGGAAATGCTAAAAGACAGATGGGGCTTCATAAAGATGAATGTGGAGTTTGCATACTTACAAACAGCCTTGTACGCTTTCAGGCTGTGAGGGCACATAATTCCCGCCTACTCATTACAATGTAAATTGTCCCCCAAAATTGTCCTTTCATAAGAGTGTGTAAAATGAGCTGCTAATTGATGGGGTGTGGCGGGGCGGGGGGAGGGTTAATTAGAAAGGCTTGAGTTCTATTATAAAGAATGTATAAGGGGCCTTAGAGATACTCTGACCTGAGACTCATTTTATAGATGAAAACGGAACGCGATTGACTTGACCAAATTCCTACCAGCTAATGAGAGGCATCCGGGCTTCCCAGGTGGCTCAGCGGTAAAGAATCCTCCTGCCAAAGCAGGAGACTGGTGTTCGATCCTTTGGTCAGAAAGATTCCCCTGGAGAAGGAAATGGCAACCCATTCCAGTATTCTTGCCTGGGAAATCCCATGGTCAGAGAAGCCTGGTGGGCTACAGTCCATGGGGTCACAAAAAAAAATCGGACATGACTTAGCGACTAAAAAACAACAAAATGAGTGGCGTAGTGTTTGCTAAAACCCAGCTGATGATCCCTTTAATTCTTCTGTGTTGGTGGGCTGAAATACAAGTAAATGATACCCAGAATTTTTGTTTGATGTTTTTTAAGAATTGGGACCTAATACATATTTAAGGGAAAATAAAGATTCAGCTGACTTTAGACCCAAAATAGATGTAAGACTGTTTCTATCTACTGGTGCCAAGCTGCATTCCATGGAGCATTCAGCATCCTCTGGGGGTGCCTGAGACCATAGGCAGAAGAGGGAGTGTATGAAGTGGCTGGAACTCTAGCAGATTTTCCCCGCCACTCCCTCCCACTCCCACTACATCCACTGTTAAATTAGAGTAGCTCAGCTTTTTTCATTTTATACTTTCCACTCCAGTATTCTTTGGCTTCCCTTTTGGCTCAGCTGGTAAAGAATCCACCTGCAATGCGGGAAACCTGGGTTTGATCCCTGGGTTGGGAAAATCCCCTGGAGAAGGGAAAGGCTACATACTCCAGTATTCTGGCCTGGAGAATTCCATGGACTGTATAGTCCATGAATTCACAGAGTCGGACATGACTGAGTGACTTTTACTTTCCTTAGACTTTAGTTTTCAAAATGTGTTCAGCAAGCAGAGAACATTAAGAATTGCTGATTGAGTTCCACCAGCCCATTTGCAGATGAGCAGAGAAAAGAAGTAATTTTTCTCAAAGTCACTAATTGAGTCAGGGGCAAAGTGTGAATGAGATCACAGGTCTCCAAACTCCTCCTCAACCAGTGGATTTTCATTTAATCAGGCTGCTGCAGAGGAATGATGTGATGAGAGCTGAGGAGCAGAGGAAGAGATGTAAACTCAACATCACAGAGCTTGCCCTCTCTGGCCTGATGCCAGCTGCAAGGTAAATCAAGAATACCAATCAAATGAAAAAGAAAACAAGTTTTAGCCAACTCATACAGGGATGGATTTAGAAGTTAATAAAAGGCTAGAGGGATACGGTCTCCTTGACTCACACCAAGAGGGAAGACAAGTCCTAAAGGAGAAAGCAGACTTGGATTCAACGTAGAATGCATCAGATCACAAAGCGGCTAGGAATGGGGTATATCTGATGCTAAGGAACAGACAGAATGCAGAATTAAGAGTACTTGACAGCAGTTGTCAAGTAAGTGTCAGGTGATGGCCAGGGCACTGATAAAATGGCTGATGAAAGCCAGAGAGGCTACAAGGAGAGAAACTGGCTGGCACAGGGCTGGATTCCAGAATGGTCAGCTTTGGGCCAATTTCCTTAAGCTTATGGGCGTACAGAAACCTATTCCCCAGGAACTGTCTAAATAATAAATGCCACTAGAGCTGATCAATTCACAAATTTGGGGGGCACATTACCTCTCACTTTTGAATTGTTAGTCTCATACGGACAGCCTGCTATTCTTTACTTTGGCACCTCTTTGCTGTTGCTGCTGCTGCTGCTAAGTCACTTTAGTCATGCCTGACTCTGTGCAACCCCATAGATGGCAGCCCACCAGGCTCTGCCGTCCCTGGGATTCTCCAGGCAAGAACACTGGAGTGGGTTGCCATTTCCTTCTCCAATGCAGGAAAGTGAAAATTGAAAATGAAGTCACTCAGTCATGTCCAATTCTTGGAGACCCCATGGACTGCAACCCACCAGGCTTCTCCACCCATGGGATTTTCCAGGCAAGTATACTGGAGTGGGGTGCCATTGCCTTCTCCATAGACATGCTAATTTCCAGCCCTGTACAACTGACACCATAATTGCAGAGCCTTTGGCTTTTTAAAAATTGAACTTCAAGATAACACTGCCTAGACTTCCTCAGGGCAAGAGGTTCCTCATCCAAATGCAGAACCAGAATGAACCAGGAGAAAAGTGCGGTTCTGCAGCTTGAGGTGAGGGGTTTGGGGTGAACACTTGTTTTGCCTTCTTAAAAGAAAACAGAGAGCCTTGGAAAATGTGCAGTGCTTTTAAATCTGACCTAAGACATTGCCAGGGTATGCCTCATGCTTTTCATTCTTCACTCCTCTCTTTATTAGAATTATGTATCAGCACCCTGGGCCACGTGAGTTTGCAGTATCTGTGGCTAGAGTAGTTAAAACCATGGATGTTCGGCTTAGCCATATGACTGGCCTTGACTGTTACAGACTTGCCATGAATCAGGCCTTAAATATGTTTGTATTAAATACTTTGCATGAAACTCTTTGGTTATTGCATTTCTGCCATTTGTGATCAGAATAAACTCTGAGTAGCTACTTGTTCAAGGAGAATGGAGAACAAAGTGACCTGAACCCAAACTGTAGCCTGATGCAAGCCCAGCTGAACCTAAATGAGAACAGCAGAATCCCAGCCAACCCACAGATCCAGCAGCAAGAAAAATCAGTGTCTGGTGCTATTAGCCACTGAATTTTCATGTTTCTTTGTTGTACCTCATTATTGTTGACTGATACGGGTACCATTCAGTCAAAGGCACTGTGTCATCAGAGCTAGAACAGAGGTTAAGAGCTTAGCTCTGGAGTCAGAATGTTGGCATTTCCATGCTGACTCTTATTTATGAGCAATGGAAACTTGAGAAATTGAGGGTTTCTTTCCCTGGAAAATGTGGATGATGAGTGAGTGCTAAGTCACTTTAGTCGTGTCCAGCTTTGTGCAACCCGTGTGGACTGTAGCTCACCAGGCTCCTCTGTCTGTGGGGTTCTCCAAGCAAGAATACTGGAGTGGATTGCCATGCCCTTCTCCAGGGGGTCTTCCCGACCTGACCCAGGGGTCAAACCCGAGTCTCTTACATCTCCTGAATTGGCAGGCAGGTTCTTTACCACTAGTGCCGCCTAGGAAGCCCTTATGATGAGTGCCATTACACACTTGATCCTCATCATTCCCATATTCTGTATGTGTAAATTCGCCTACTTGCTAAAGTTGATTTGTAACCTCCAAATTCATATTCACTGTGTTTTTGTCATCCTTCACGGATGTGCACAGGGTGGTGAAAAGTTTGATTCGCCCGATGTGCATGCCCCCAGCTGAGGTTGATCAAGGCAAAGCTTCCCCTTCTTGTTTTAGAGCTCCTGCTATAAACAAATGTCATCTTTGGTCTAGTCTGTGCCACAATTTTGCAATTTTGTGCTTTTTGTTGGTGACCACACAGTTTAGAGTGTCCCCAGAGTCTAGTCCTGCCACCCTAGCTGTTGTTCTGAATTCGAGAATTCTGTGACGGGCCTCCTGGAAAAATCAAGTGTGTTATATAAGCTTCTTTCAAGGCATAAGTCATTGTGCTAATGACCGTGAGTTCAGTGTTAATGGACCAACACATACATTACACGAAATCTCTCTGAACAAGAAACACACATAAAACAAGGTATAAAATCCTGCTGCTTTGATTGCAGAGTGTATTGCTAGACTGACAGAATCTTGAATTCCTTTCCAGCTCCCAAACTCTATGTCCCTCATTGTCCTTGAGTGGAAGAACAAGACCAAAGTGCTTTCTGCTAACCCTCTGTTCCTAGCTGAGAAGTCACATCTCCAGAGACATGTTCCAGTGGCGCTGTTCCTCCTCTGGATCTCTGAGATGATTGTAATATTGTGCCTGCACTCCGTGGTGATCATTTTTTTAAATTTATTATTTAATTGGAGGAAAATTGCTTGACAATGTTGTGATGGTTTCTGCCATACAACAGCATGAATCAGCCATAATTATACATACATCACCTCCCTTTTGAGCCTCCCTCCCCGTGTGATGATCATTTTTGCAATTATACTATTAACATCTATTTTGCCTGTTACATGGTGAGTTTCACTGCTGAACATGCAGCATCCTGTATAGTGTTCACTATGTAGAAAATGTGATTTAAATACTGGTTTTAAAAAAAATTAACTCCTTAAAACTCTATACATTAAGTTTACATTTTCTTTAAAACATGAGAGAATTGATTTTGATGCTCGTGAGGGTCAATATTGTATTTCAGTATTCATGTGGTTTGATTTTATATCTTTCACTGTAGGGAAGAGAGATAAGAAAGCATAAACAGGTCCATTTCCACTCCATCTTTGGAATACAGACTTGAAAGGAAGGTAATACAAATCTTCATGATATTTGAGCATGTCAAGGAAAAATAGTATATTAAAACATTTCAAATCAAACATTTGAATTAGCTGTACCTAAGAAAGGCTTTCTGTTTCTGTTATATGTTGCAATTTAAACAAAATTGTTATTTTAAAACTCTAACATGTTTAAAGTGTGTGACATATTTGTGGTGACCTTTTTCAGAGAGAAGTACTGAACTCTGTTTGGAATATATCCAATTATCTCAAATCTTATTTTCAATACCAACATCTCAGTTTCCATGCTGAAGTAAAAAAGAAAAAAAATAAAAATAAAACACCTCTTGGTATCTTGACATCAAGAAAATACACTGAGAATCAAGAATCCAATTAAGCTAAGCAATTTCAAATTACTTAATTAAAGAACATTTTAAAATTGGGTAATGAAATAGGCTGATAGACCTGAATAGGTTAGAATATTGAGTTGAGAAGATAATAATGTGCCAGCCTCTATTTCCAATGGATTTTCTGAGGTTTAACAAGCCCTGCTTTTGTCTTTCTGTGTCTAACAAAGTCATAGCTTACCAAATGAGGGGCTCTTGTGTTCAAATTATGTTTGTTTTATAGATAAAATCATATTGCTCTGGTACCATAACATGTTATCTAGAATTCCCCTCCTTATTTGACAGATGGGGCATTAAACCCTGGTCTGGAGGGACCCATTTCCACATAGCTCCAGAGGGTTGATGGTGTTGCTGAAACTCAAAGCGAACTGGGTGGGACTTCCCCAGTGGTTCAGTAGTTAAGAAACCACCTTCCAAAGCAGAGGATGCAGGTTCGATCTCTGGTCAGGGAACTAAGATCCCACATGCTGTGGGGCAACTAAGACTGTATGCCACAACTGCTGAGCCCATGGGCCACAACTAGAGAAGCCTGTGCACCACAGTGAACACCCAGCACAGCCAAAATCAATCAATAAATGTAAATAAATAAATTCCTACTTTTTACAAGGCCAGCTGGGCTACTTCTCAGTTTAGTATTCAATACTTTCCAGTTTGCTCATTCATCTATGTTTTTGATTTTGAGGATGTGGAGAAAGGAAGGGAGGGAAGAAAGATGGCTAAAAAGTAACCTTTCTTTCCAGGATGACTCCCTTGCATCCTTTTTTTACCCACCTGAGATCATATTTTATTTGTCATATTTCAGCCCACTTTTTAACTTAATATGATGACAAAAGCACTTTTCATGTTGCTTATAAAATCTTTATACACATGTTATTTTTAGTAGCTAAATACTGTTCTGTTGAATGCACATGCCATTACTTACTCATTTAAACAATATGACACTGCCATTTTTATAGCACAAAAGTGATCAATAGAGGCTGAGATGGTGAAGTAGGAAGACCCTAAGTTCACATCCTGCCGAGGGCACACCAAAATTACAGCTTTTTACAGAGTAGTTATGTAAGAAAACAATCTGAAGACTAACAGAAAAGATTCTCCCAAAACTTAAGATATAAAGAAGGAACCATAATAAGATGGGTGAGAAGGGTGGAGACATGGTATAGTCAGGACCCACAGTCCCAGGTAGGCGATCCTCAAATGGGGTGATAATCACAATTGCAGAGATGCTCTCAAAGAAGCAAATGGTACAAACCCTACTTCTGGGTATTTTTCTGAAGAAAACAAAAACAGTAATTAGAAAATATATATGTACTCCAGTGTTCATTGCAACATTATTTAAAATAGCCAAGATATGGAAGTAACATATTTATCAATCAATAGACAAATGGGTAAAGAGTGTTGGATACACAGTGGGATAATCCTCAACCATAAAAAACCAAAACCTTGCCATTTGTGATAACATGTAATGAATCTAGAGGGTACTATGCTAAATGAGATGTCAGACAGAGAAGGGCTAAGATTGGGTGATCTCACTTATATGTAGAATCTGAAAAACAAAACAAACAAAAACAAAAGGAAAACACTTAGACAAAGAAAATAAGAAAATAAATGATTGGTTGCCAGAAAAGAAGTTGGATGGGGGCAAAATAGGAGGGGATTAAGAGGTATAAATCTCCAGTCATATAACAAATAAATCAGTAGGATGCAATATGCAGTTAAGGAATATGGTCAATAATATGGTAATTACTTTGTGTGAGGACACAGAGACATTAGACTTATTGTGGTGATGATTCACAGTGTGTAACAATGTCCAATCATCAGGGAGTCCACTTGAAACTAACATAATATTGTACATCAACTATCTTTAAAACAATATTCATATTAGCAATGCCATATTTTTCTATCTGTAGCTATCCACTCCATGTTACAGAACTTGCTTAGGTTTATAAATTAGCTGCAATGGATGATTTGAGGGAATACTGACATTTAATTCCCTGGTGGCTCAGATGATAAAGAATCTGTCTCCACTGTAGGAGATCCAGATTCAAACCCTGGGTTAAGAAAATTCCCTGGAAAGGGAATGACTACCCACTCTAGTATTCTGTCCTGGAGAATTCCAGGGACAGAGAATCCTGAAGGGCTACAGTCCATGGGGGTCACAAAAAGTCAGATACAACTGAGTGACTAATACTTGATAACTTGACATTTAATTCACTCAGCTCTGCCACAAACATTACAAGCCTGTACCAGAGGTATTACCAGCCACTTCTAACAAACAGAAAATCTGTAACCAGAGCCTTCAGAAAGATTGGTAAGAATATGTTATAGTTCCTCCTTTTCAACTAGTCTTTGGAAGAATGGCAAAGGGATTATTCCAAACAGCCCTACACTGTCCTCACCCACGGTTTGTGGGTAAGCAGCTTTGGTCAGGGGGTGGGGGGCATTGGCAAGGCTCTTCTAGTTTGGATGCTGATGCACCTGTGCCTTGCAGAGCTATTTTTGTCACAAGTTGTATCTTCTACCTATATTAGAGTTATCTGCAGTCTTTATCTTTATCTGTTAGCGTCTGTCCATCAAGCCCAATACCAACACCCTACCCAATACCAAGCCGAATGACATCTGCATAGCAAGCTTTCATTATATGGAATTAATTTCCTTAAGAAAGATTTCTTTTTTTTTTTTTTTTGCCATTCTTCTTTTTTTTTTTAATTTTTTTTTCTTACTTAGTATACATGTTTCAATGAAATGAATTTCTAACAGATAAAAACCATTTTGAAGACTCTTTCTATATGTGATTAAGTTGATTTCCAAAAGGGCATCTCTAGTGTTAAACGACCAATAATTGAGGAAAAAGCTTATTTCACCACTTTGTCACCAGCATTGTGTATATGTGCTTAGTTGCTCAGTCATGCCCAACTCTTTGTGACCCATGGACTGTAGCCTGACAGACTCCTCTGTCCATAGGATTTTCCAGAGAAGATTACTAGAGTGGGTGGCCATTTCCTATCAAGAGGATATTCCTGATCCAGGGATGGAACCTGCATCTCCTGAATTGGCAGGCAGGTCCTTTACCACTAGCACCACCTGGAAGCCCTTATCACCAGCATTAGGTGATATAATTAAAAAATAAGTGTCTGTGTCAGTCTCTTTTTCTCTTTTTTTGGCCATGCCTTAGGGCATGTGGGATCTTAGTTCCTTAACCAGGGCTCGAACCCATGACCCCTGCAGTGGAAGCATGGAGTCTTAACCACTGAAGTCCTGTAGTTTCATGTCTTGCTGTCTTCTCTACTGCATCAAACTATTCAAGCACAAATTGTAATTCCATTTCCCTTCTCCTCCTCCTCTCAGTCTTCACCTTGCTGGGGGCTAAAATTTGGGGACAAACACTTGTGAGGAATCAGGAAGGAACAGCTTGCCTCCTATACTGCTGCCTTAGGATCTTCAGATGGCCAGATTTCTTTTTAAGCATTGAGTTTTGAGGGTGCAAAGCAAATGAACAGCTTGGCTTTTTACAATTTCATACACTTGAATTCAGAAATGGTTTGTGAGATTTAAAAATTTTCCTTGTCTATAAACTGGGGACAATAGTGATTGTTTTTAGAGGAGCTGGAGAAAAAGTGTGATGTACATAAGTGATTTGTGAGGCATTATTGAGAATATTAGTATCAGGAAGATCCCCTGGAGGAGAAAATGGCAACCCACTCCAGTATTCTTGCCTAGAAGATCCCATGGAAAGAGGAGCCTTACAGGTTACAGTCCATGGGTTCACAAAAGAGTCGGACATGACAGCAACTTGTTATTGTTCAGTCACCAAGCTGTGTCTGACTCTTTGCAACCCCATGGACTGCAGCACTCCAGGCCTCCCTGTCCTTCACTGTCTCCCAGAGTTTGCTCAAATTCATGTCCATTAAGTCGGTGATGCTATCTAACTATCTCATCCTGTCGCCCTCTTCTCCTTTTGCCTTTAATCTTTCCCAGCATCAGGGTCTTTTCCAATGAGTTGGCTGTTGCCTCAGGTGGCCAAAGTTTGGAGCTTCAGCTTTAGCATCACTCCTTCCAATGAATACTCAGGGTTGATTTCCTTTAGGAATGACTGGTTTGATCTCCTTGCTATCCAAGGGACTCTTGAGAGTCTTCTCAAGCATCATAATTCAAAAGCATCAATTCTTCAAGGCTCAGCCTTCTTTATGGTCCAACTCTCATATCTGTACATGACTACTAGAAAAACAAATCAATCAATGTAATTCACCACATTAATAGATTGAAAAATAAAAGCCATATGATTATCTCAATAGATGCAGAGAAAGCCTTTGACAAAATTCAACATCCATTTATGATAAAAACTCTCCAGAAATCAGGAATAGAAGGAACATACCTCAACATAATAAAAGCTATATGTGACAAACCTACAGCAAACATTAGCCTCAATGGTGAAAACTTGAAAGCATTTCCCCTAAAGTCAGGAACAAGACAAGGGTGCCCACTCTCACCACTAATATTCAACATAGTTCTGGAAGTTTTGGCCACAGCAATCAGAGCGGAAAAAGAAATAAAAGGAATCCAAGTTGGAAAAGAAGTAAAACTCTAGCTGTTTGCAGATGACATGATCCTCTACATAGAAAACCCTAAAGACTCCATCAGAAAATTACGAGAGCTAATCAATGAATATAGTAAAGTTGCAGGATATAAAATCAACACATAGAAATCCCTTGCATTCCTATGCACTAATAATGAGAAAGTAGAAAAAGAAATTAAGGAAACAATTCCATTCACCATTGCAATGAAACGAATAAAATACTTAGGAATATATCTACCTAAAGAAACTAAAGACCTATATATAGCGAACTATAAAACACTGGTGAAAGAAATCAAAGAGGACACTAATACATGGAGAAATGTACCATGTTCATGGATCAGAAGAATCAATATAGTGAAAATGAGTATACTACCCAAAGCAATCTACAGATTCAATGCAATCCCTATCAAGCTACCAGCAGTATTTTTCACAGAGCTAGAACAAATAATTTCACAATTTGTATGGAAATACAAAAAAAACCTCGAATAGCCAAAGCAATCTTGAGAAAGAAGAATGGAACTGGAGGAATCAACCTGCCTGACTTCAGGCTCTACTACAAAGCTACAGTCATCAAGACAGTATGGTACTGGCACAAAGACAGAAATATAGATCAATGGAACAAAATAGAAAGCCCAGAGATAAATCCACACACCTATGGACACTTTATCTTCGACAAAGGAGGCAAGAATATACAATGGATTAAAGACAATCTCTTTAACAAGTGGTGCTGGGAAAACTGGTCAACCACTTGTAAAAGAATGAAACTAGAACACTTTCTAACACCATACACAAAAATAAACTCAAAATGGATCAAAGATCTAAACGTTAGACCAGAAACTATAAAACTCCTAGAGGAGAACATAGGCAAAACAGTCTCCAACATAAATCAGAGCAGGATCCTCTATGACCCACCTCCCAGAATACTGGAAATAAAAGCAAAAATAAACAAATGGGATCTAATCAAAATTAAAAGCTTCTGCACAACAAAGGAAACTATAAGCAAGGTGAAAAGACAGCCTTC
>SJYQ01001839.1:0-75913 GCA_006410935.1 Redunca redunca | reverse complement strand
CAATCCAAAAGTCTACAAGCAATAAATGCTGGAGAGGGTGTGGAGAAAAGGGAACCCTCTTACACTGTTGGTAGGAATGCAAACTAGTACAGCCACTATGGAGAACAGTGTGGAGATTCCTTAAAAAAACATAGAACTGCCTTATGACCCAGCAATCCCACTGCTGGGCATACACACTGAGGAAACCAGAATCGAAAGAGACACATGTACCCCAATGTTCATCACAGCACTGTTTACAATAGCCAGGACATGGAAGCAACCTAGATGTCCATCAGCAGATGAATGGATAAGAAAGCTGTGGTACATATACACAATGGAGTATTACTCAGCCATTAAAAAGAATACCAATGCAGTAATGTAAAGTAAACTAAAGTTAAAATAAAAATTAAAAAAAAAAAAAAGAATACATTTGAATCAGTTCTAATGAGCTGGATGAAACTGGAGCCGATTATACAGAGTGAAGTAAGCCAGAAAGAAAAACACCAATACAGTATACAAAGGCATATATATGGAATTTAGAAAGATGGTAATGATAACCCTGTATGCAAGACAGCAAAAGAGACACAGATGTATAGAACAGTCTGTTGGACTCTGTGGGAGAGGGAGAGGGTGGGATGATTTGGGAGAATGGCATTAAAACATGTATAATATCATATAAGAAACGAATCACCAGTCTAGTTCGATGCAGGATACAGGATGCTTGGGGCTGGTGCACTGGGATGACCCAGAGAGATGGTATGGGGAGGGAAAGTGGGGGGGTGGTTCAGAATTGGGGACACGTGTACACCCGTGGTGGATTCATGTCAATGTATGGCAAAACCAATACAGTATTGTAAAGTAAAATTAAAAAAAAGGAAAACTAAAGCTTTGACTTAACAATTAAACAACTATAATTATCACTATTCAGTTTCAGTTCAGTCACTCAGTTGTGTCCGACTCTTTGCGACCCCATGAACCACAGTACGCCAGGCCTCCCTATCCATCACCAACTCCTGGAGTCCACCCAAACCCATGTCCATTGTGTCAATGATGCCATCCAACCATCTCATCCTCTGTCGCCCCTTCTCCTCCTGCCTTCAATCTTTCCCAGCATCAGGGTCTTTTCCAATGAGTCATTTCTTTGCATCAGGTTGCCAAAGTATTGGAGTTTCAGCTTCAATATCAGTCCCTTCAATTAACACGCAGGACTAATCTCCTTTAGGATGGACTGGTTGGATCTCCTTGCAGTCCAAGGAACTCTCAAGAGTCTTCTCCAACACCACAGTTCAAAAGCATCAATTCTTCAGTGCTCAGCTTTCTTTATAGTCCAACTCTCACATCCATACATGACCACCAGAAAAACCATAGCCTTGACTAGATGGACCTTTGTTGGCAAAGTAATTGTTTTTAATATGTTGTCTAGGTTCGTCATAACTTTTCTTCCAAGGAGTAAGCGTCTTTTAATTTCATGGCTGCAGTCACCATCTGCAGTGATTTTGGAGCCCAGAAAAGTAAAGTCAGCTACTGTTTCCACTGTTTCCCCATCTATTTCCCATGAAGTGATGGAACCAGAGGCCATGATCTTCGTGTTCTGAATGTTGAGCTTTAAGCCAACTTTTTCACTCTCTTCTTTCATTATCATCAAGAGGCTCTTTAGTTCTTCTTCACTTTCTGCCATAAGAGTGGTGTCATCTGCATATATGACATTATTGATACTTTTCCTGGCAATCTTGATTCCAGCTTGTGCTTCCTCCAGTCCAGTGTTTCTCATGATGTACTCTGAATATAAGTTAAATAAACAGGGTGACAATATACAGCCTTGACATACTCCTTTTCCTATTTGGAACCAGTCTGTTGTTCCATGTCCAGTTCTAACTGTTGCTTCCTGACCTGTATACAGGTTTCTCAAGAGGCAAGTCACTATTAGTGAGATGTAAATATTAACTTATATAAGCAGAATCATTCATGTCCCTGTATGTTTCTGTATCAAACAAATTATGGAGTTGAAAGAAACCACAGACAGAATTCACAAGGCTGAACTAGCCGTACTCTTTGGCAACCTAGGCAGCAACCTAGAGTACTGGGAATATGGAATGAGATGGCTTATGGCTGTATCGGCCTCTCTCAATTACTAGTTCCATGGCTTTAGAAAAACTTCTTTTCTTTACTGAGCCCCAGTGTTCTCATCACTGAGCACAGTGTGGCTGAAAGACTCCAGAGATCATGAATCTAAAGTGTCTAGCACGTTGGGGAAACACCGTGAGTGATAGTGTGAGGGACATACAATGGGATGGCTTAACATCATAGGCTATAAGCACTCAAAGCTGAATTCTAATACTATCTCCATTGGATTAATTTGCAAAACTCACTTGTATTCAGCTTCTTTATTTGGTGAAACAATTACACCTTCACTTAAAAGATGTTGTGAAATATCAAAGGGGATAAGATCTGTTTCACGTTTAACCTGGTACCATATATATGATAAAAGTGAATTGAATGGTTGACTTATATATTATTATATTATAATATTTCCCCCATTCTTCTTTTGTCAAGTACTTAGAATGCAGCCACAGATTTCTTTTTTCAACACAGATATTCATATGTGCTCCAATGTGCTTTCCAAACCCTAGCTACTTGTCAAAAAATGAATACTGTGTGTCACTTTGATCTACTGTTCTTTTCAGAAAGCCTTCATGGTGGCAGGTTGTTTTTCTGTGTGTGTCACAAAAATACTTAATAATAGATGCTAATCCTTAAGGCAGTCTTTTGACGAATAATGTTTAACTGCCTGTATGCTAAAGCTGTGATTCTTTTTAGATACTTTAAGCACTCTTAATTAAATCCCCCTGTTCATCAGCTGAATGTTTGACCTTGAAAATGAAAGGTTAACTGAAAGAAAGATTGTATATATGTATGTGTGTGTACAAAGATAGACAAAGAAAGATAGTTGATAGGTGAATAAACAGATATAAATAGATACAGAGTTGATAGACTGATAGACATGGAGATCTGCATTTAATTATCCAGAACATGAAATTATTATGCCATAAAGCCTCACTTCTTTTATCTCTCTCTCTCTTTTTTTTTTTCAATTAGGTCTCTATGCTAAAATATAAGCCTTCTCTGCCAACTCCTGCCTAGCTGCTAGTAAATTTGGACATGTCTTAATAATTAACGTGACCATGTCATCGCATNTGTCATCGCATTTCTATAGATTAGCAAAAACTGAACCAAATAACAGTCTCAAACATTTGTCATTTAAGTAAAAGATATCTGACTGTAAATAAAAGGACACTTTTTAGAATAAGAATTCTATTTTACATCAATCAAAGCCAGAAATTTGCCTGGGGTCATTCTTGACCTTGTTATTCAGTCAAAATCTGTTCTTCAACTTCAGATTTAGCCTTCAGAAGACTGTATGACTGAGTTTCTTCTTTATCTTTTCTGTCCCTAAACTTAAGTGATTGTAGGAAAAAATAAATGTATGAAAAGGCATGAGGAATAAAAATATAAGGGGCTATCAATTTGAATCTGCTTCACTCCAGGATGAACACCAGGCTCATGGATGGGATTCATCATACACATCGTGTTTGGAACCACAGTAGCTACAGCACTGGGGTCCTTTGGATCTGACCATGGACACCCTGGGTGCTCCTACCCCCTCTAGTCTTGGGTGAAATGCCATACCACAGAGCATGAGATGTGATTTTCTGAGCAGTCCACCCAAATGGACCGGGTGATGGGAATGCAGAAAAGCACAGTGGTGTCATTGTCTCACTCAGCGAAATTTGACCAGCTGGGGAGAGAGAACAGGAGACAGCCAACACGTTAAATATTCGAGTCCTCTCCCAGAAAGCCAAACTGGGTACCTCCCACATAACAGAACAACTGGCTGTGTCTCTGTGGAGATGTAGATGGTTTCATCATTCACCAACTTAAACTTCTTTCCCTCTTCCCTGTATTACTTTTCTTTTCTCTTACTCATGTTTAGTTGAAATTACATCTCCTGACAAACATCAACATTTAAGCTTTGATTAACAAACATTATCTAGTCAAGGCTATGGTTTTTCCTGTGGTCACGTATGGATGTGAGAGTTGACTGTGAAGAAGGCTGAGTGCCAAAGAATTGATGCTTTTGAACTGTGGTGTTGGAGAAGACTCTTGAGAGTCCCTTGGACCGCAAAGAGATCCAACCAGTCCATTCTGAGGGAGATCAGCCCTGGGATTTCTTTGGAAGGAATGATGCTCAAGCTGAAACTCCAGTACTTTGGCCACCTCATGTGAAGAGTTGACTCATTGGAAAAGACTCTGATGCTGGGAGGGATTGGGGGCAGGATGAGAAGGGGATGACAGAGGATGAGATGGCTGGATGGCATCATGGACTCGATGGACATGAGTCTGTGTGAACTCCGGGAGCTGGTGATGGACAGGGAGGCCTGGCGTACTGCAATTCATGGGCTCGCAAAGAGTCTGACACAACTGAGCGACTGAACTGAACTGAACAAACATTAACATTTAGGCTTTTTTTCTAGAGAAACTGGGATAAACAAACTCCTTTCTAGTCCCAGGGGTAGTCCTAGAAAGCAAGCCTAAAGGTAGAGACTTAGTACAAAGAGTGACTCTGTCTAGAAACCATGGGCTCTCCATTGCTAAAGGAGGTGCAATGTTAATAAACCCTGCATCATTAATTGTGATGCATGCAATGGCAACAAAATAAAATTTTCATCTGTGGATAATACGAAATGGTACAGGATGAGATCAAGTCATGGCAGAATCAACTATTATATTAATCCATATAAAGGAAATGGTAATTAAAGAGAGGCCAGTGTTATGGCACCTTTTGACAATATTGTAGAGCTTGCAAATGGAAAAGACAGGTTTCATGTAGATGTTTACCAATATAACACCTACTATGAAAATGAGAAGGCCATTATGGCAGTTTTAAGGAGACTTTTCATATCCTGCAACCACAGAGCAGTGTGTTGCAAAATAATGCTTGTTATTTTCAGCGCTCAATGCAACCACCCTTTATGGCCTGCAAGACAACAGAGTTATGTCTCAGCACAAAGGAGAAATTAAAGTCCTTTCTCTAGGAATAAATAGTATACATCACAAAAGAATTTCAGGACATGGTTAATAGATACCAGCAGGAAAAGAGAGAACAAATATGAGAGTGGATATGGAGGTTTAACACGTTCAGGAACATGGAATGTAATCTGGATAAGCAATAATCCATAGATGTGAGGCTGCTAACCTGCTCTTTGGGATTTGAAGTTTTAGGAGAGATATGTGAAACCATTCTTAGCAGCATTGTGGATGGGCCCTAAGCTCAGACTTACCAACAGCCAACAGTAATCAAAGTAGAGGTTCCAGAACTTCCTTCTTGTACTATTAGAGGATGATTTGGAAGGCTTAGAGAGTTAGGAATGATAGCATGACTTATTATACATTCTGAGAACTCATCACATGTGCATATTCCTTGGAAAGGCCAGACCACACCTTTCATAACAGGACAATAAGAAACACACTGGTAGGGCTTCCCAGGTGGCTCAGTGTTAAAGAATCTACCTGCCAATGCAGGAGACACAGTAAAATGCGGGTTCAATCCCTGGGTTGGGAAGATGCCCTGGAGGAAGAAATGGCAAACCACTCCATATTCTTGGGTGGGAAATCCCATGGACAGAGGATCCTGGTGGGCTGCAGTCCACAGGTCAAAGAGTGGGGCATGACTGAACAACTGAGCATGCACGCACAAACACGCTAGTAACCATCTTTGAGATCCACTGCAGTGGCTCCCCTTTATAGGCTTAGGGATGGAACCCCGATATCTTAGAGAAGATAGGATTCTAGACTAGCAGAGGCCGAGCTTTAAGGATTAATCATCAACAGCAAGGAATGTGATATAATGGGAATCACATTTAGCAGAGCAACAATGGAGCTTTAATCCATAGGAATCTATGTCTACAATTAATTCATCATGGTATTCCTGCAGGGAGATAGATGGGTACCTAATAAATGTACAGCTTGATGCCTAAAATCAGAAGGAATTAGATCCAGTGAGCAAAAGGCTGACACCAGCCACCAAAATAGAAAATCACAGAACTTCATTCAGGTTCTAGACTTAGCACACAGTCCTATAGGTAATTGATCAAGGGGGTGATCGAGTCCTCTTGAGAAAGGATTCTGCAGTGCCATCAGACACGTGTAGTCAGTCGTCCTTCAATCTTTCACTGGAGAAAACTGTGCCATTTTCCAGATACACTGCAAAGGTGATGTGAACAACCAGAAGTTCTGAAGAGAGTAAGACACACAGTAACTATATATATAAGGGAAACTAAAATGATATCAGGGAGGCTAAAAATGCCATTTTAGTCCTCTAGTTAAGTTAGATGGAGAAGGCAATGGCACCCCACTCCAGTACTCTTGCCAGGAAAATCCCATGGACAGAGGAGCCAGGAAAGCTGCGGTCCATGGGGTTGCTGAGGGTCGGACACGACTGAGCGACTTCACTTTCACTTTTCACTTTCATGCATTGGAGAAGGAAATGGCACCCCAATCCAGTGTTCTTGCCTGGAGAATCCCAGGGATGGGGGAGCCTGGTGGGCTGCCATCTATGGGGCCGCACAAAGTCAGACACGACTGAAGTGACTTAGCAGTTAGGTTAGAACTTATGCAAGCCACGTGGTAAGTAGTCCCCACTTCAAAAGAAGTGGCTCTGGTTATTCTCAAAGCAGATAGGTTCATACATTCATAAAAGACCCACACATATATATGCATCCTGTGTTTGTTTACCTGCTCCCAAAATGAACAATAGGACATATACACTTAGCAGTCAGTTTCCCCCATGGTTCCTGACACATGAATGACATGTCAGGGACATGTGGGGTCCTTGAAACTGCCCCTACGCATATACTCCAAAGTGGTAAATCAGAACAATATGTAATTTCTGGAGGACTGATGTAGAGATGGGTACCTATTGAAATCACATTTCCTCAGCTGACTCTTGCCTTCAGCTTTCACAATCCTGGAGAGTTTCTGTCTACAATGACAGCATTCCACTTCCAGGGACTTCCATGCTCATTCTCTGGGCAAATGAAACCTGGAAGGAGAGGACAGAGGAAGTTGGCATTCCAGGAAGTAAGCCTCAGCCTGAGATCACTCCCCAAACAAAGTATTTGATTCCAAGTCTTTGTCTCAAGCTCTGCTTCTGATGAAACCCAAGCTATGATGGTGCTACCATCAAAGACTTGAAAGATTCATGAGGTTGTGGTCTTCTCTTATCCCTATTTAATTCACCTTTAACAAGGTCTGATCTATCACGGGAGGTGTCGGTGGTCTCTTACAAATGAAGCAAGTGGCAGCCTTTAATGTAATGGTTGTGCTGGAAGTATTGTCTTAACCAGAGACAAGCCATGCTGTCTCTGGCAATTTCTATGCAGCTATTGATTAGGGAAGCAATTTTTTCTTGACAGCAATTAAGAGTAAGTATCGAAGGCAGACAGACATTTCCCAGCAAGAACAGCAGTATATGTTCACTTTCTTGCCTCAAAACTATGAAGCCATCGGGGTGGTACTCATCAAGCCTGATTTGTGTACTGCCAGGAGCAGAAACCAGTGCTGAGCATTAATTACAGAACATTCCTCACGGCGACCAGTCAACCAACTGATGTCAAGTGATTATATTTGATCCCTTCCATGTTGGAGGGGACAGTTATTTCTCCTTACTAAAATTCATACATGTGGAAATGCAGAGAAGTTAGTAACCTCGGCATGACCATTTATCAATGAAAGAAGCAGAAGAGAACCATCAAATTATCTTTTATCCCTGACCAAAGGTGTCCTACATGACCAATAACAGATTACATGCTTTTATTGAACAATGAAGAGCTTATTTTATTGAGCAATGAAGAGTTGTGCCCATGTTAAGTTGCTTTAGTCATGTCCGACGCTTTGGACCTAGTCTTGCAGGCTCCTCTGTCCATGGGATTATCCAGGCAAGAACACTGGAGCGGGTTGCTGTGCCCTTCTCCAGGGGATGTTCCCAATCCAGGGCTCAAACCCACGTCTGTTACGTCTACCTGCCTCGGCAGTGGGTTCTTTGCGACTAGTACCAGCTGGGAAGCCCCAAGAAGGGTTCATAGATGCAGTCTGTTCTTTTTGCTTTCCACCTTCTCTGCTCACTTCACTTTTTCCTCAATCTCACTGCTCTGAATTGTTCCTTCCAATAAAGCATTGGCATGTGAAATTTGCCATAGGCTCTGTTTTCTAGAGAACCTGGACTAAGTCAGTGTCTTCTGTAAAGAGTGCAAAAAGCTTCACACTGAGTTTTATTGAATAAAAAATTTTATCACTGGTAACTAAATGAAGCTTATAATTTGAAGAGGATACAAGCATGCACTTAAATCACTTGAAATTGGAGCAGAAGGCAAGCTTAAAAACTTGCAGCCTATATCTTCAGAGACAGCAAAGAAAGGAAAAACCTTGCTCCATGAATGATCTTGAAAGAAAGTAACAACTAATTCAGTCTCATAAAGTACAGTATAGGAATAAAAGATGCAATCTGACATCTGACAATGCTGGGAAATTATTATTCATTAACTTTTATAAAAACAAATATCACAAATATAAAAGGTTCCTGCATTTCAACAGTGAAATAATATGATAACTTTTAAAATTATATTCCAGATTTAATTTTGCATCCTGTAAGATGAAGCAACAATAAGGTTCTTACGGTGGCTTTAGCTGAAGAGTGAATTTTATACTTGGTTTTTTAACAATTGTCCAGCACGAGTATTTAAGACACCTCTACAAGGTTATCCCCCTTCTTTAAATGCTGCCAAATAGCATTTGTTAAGAATACAGAGAAGGGACTTCCTTGATTGTCCAGCAGTTAAGACTTCACCTTCCAATGCAGGAGGTACAGGGTTCCATCCCTGGTCAGGGAACTACATGCCTTATAGCCAAAAACACCGAACATAAAACAGAAATGTTACTGTAACAAATTCAATAAAGACTTAAAAATATGCTTCCTAGGATTGTTTGTTAAAAAGAAGGTAAATACAGAAGAAATTGGAGTTTAGGGAACACTACTCATAGTAGCAGCAATAATAAACTAGCTAAACATATGAAATACTCCACTGACCACTTTAAATGCATGATTAAGTCTAATATTTGTGATATTGGAAGGAATGATGCTAAAGCTGAAACTCCAATACTTTGGCCACCTCATGCGAAGAGCTGACTCATTGGAAAAGACTTTGATGCTGGGAGGGATTGGGGGCAGGATGAGAAGGGGATGACAGAGGATGAGATGGCTGGATGGTATCACTGACTTGATGGATGTGAGTCTGAGTGAACTCTGGGAGTTGGTGATGGACAGGGAGGCCTGGCGTGCTGTGATTCATGGGGTCACAAACAGTCAGACATGACTGAGCGATGGAACTGAACTGAAAGCTCGTGGAGGTGATGAAATTCCAGTTGAGCTATTTCAAATCCTGAAAGATGATGCTGTGAAAGTGCTACACTCAATATGCCAGCAAATTTGGAAAACTCAGTGTGGCCACAGGACTGGAAAAGGTCAGTTTTCATTCCAATCCCAAAGAAAGGCAATGCCAAAGAATGCTTGAACTATAGCACAATTGCACTCATCTCACATGCTAGGAAAGTAATGCTCAAAATTCTCCAAGCCAGGCTTCAGCAATATGTGAACCGTGAACCTCCAGGTGTTCAAGCTGGTTTTAGAAAAGGCAGAGGATCCAGAGATCAAATTGCCAACATCTGCTGGATCATTGAAAATGCAAGAGAATTCCAGGAAAATATTTATTTCTGCTTTATTGACTATGCCAGAGCCTTTGACTGTGTGGATCGCAATCAACTGTGGAAAATTCTGAAAGACATGGGAATACCAGACCACCTGACCTGCCTCTTGAGAAATCTGTATGCAGGTCAGGAAGCAACAGTTAGAACTGGACATGGAACAACAGACTGGTTCCTAATAGGAAAAGGAGTACATCTAGGCTGTATATTGTCACCCTGCTTATTTAACTTATATGCAGAGTACATCATGAGAAACGCTGGGCTGGAAGAAGCACAAGCTGGAATCAAGATTGCCAGGAGAAATATCAATAACCTCAGATCTGCAGATGACACCACCCTTGTGGCAGAAAGTGAAGAGGAGCTAAAAAGCCTCTTGATGAAAGTGAAAGAGGAGAGTGAAAAAGTTGGCTTAAAGCTCAACATTCAGAAAATGAAGATCATGGCATCTGGTCCCATCACTTCATGGGAAATAGATGGGGAAACAGTGTCAGACTTTATTTTGGGGGGCTCGAAATCACTGCAGATGGAGACTGCAGCCATGAAATTAAAAGACACTTACTCCTTGGAAGAAAAGTTATGAGCAACCTAGATAGCATATTCAAAAGCAGAGACATTACTTTGCGGACTAAAGTCCGTCTAGTCATGTATGGATGTGAGAGTTGGACTGTGAAGAAGGCAGAGCACCGAAGAATTGATGCTTTTGAACTGTGGTGTTGGAGAAGACTCTTGAGAGTCCCTTGGACTGAAAGGAGATCCAATCAGTCCATCTTAAAGGAGATCGGTCCTGTGTGTTCTTTGGAAGGAATGATGCTCAAGCTGAAACTCCAGTACTTTGGCCACCTCATGGAAGAGTTTACTCATTGGAAAAGACTCTGATGCTGGGAGGGATGGGGCAGGATGAAAAGGGGATGACAGAGGATGAGATGGCTGGATGGCATCACTGACTCAATGGACATGAGTCTGAGTAAACTCCGGAAGTTGGTGATGGACAGGGAGGCCTGGCGTGCTGTGATTCATGGGGTCGCAAAGAGTCAGACACGACTGAGCGACTGAACTGAACTGAATTGAAGTATGTATGTAATATAGGTACTTGTCCATGAAAAACAAACTAAAGAACAAAGGGTTAAATAAAAGATTCAGTGTCGCCCTGCTTATTAGTGATGGAGTTAATATGCTTCTGGGTCAGTGTCCCCCAGAGCCTAGGCTCTTTGGTCTTTATAATACCTGGTAATTTTTGAAAACTTATTCTGTGCCAGGCATTGTTTTATGATGCTTTTTGTGTTCTACATCAAGTAAACAAAAGATGTAGCTATTATATCAATTCCTAGTAGTGTTAGTTGCACAGTAGTGTCTGACTCTTTGTGACCCCACAGACTGCAGCCTGCCAGGCTCCTCTGTTCATGGGATTCTCCAGGCAAGAATACTAAAGTGGGTAGTCATTCCCTTCTCCAGAGGATCTTCCTGACCCAGGGATCAAACCCAAGTCTCCTGCATTGCAGGCGGATTCTTTACTGGCTGAGCTATAGGGAAGTCCCACAAGACAAATGGGGAAGTCAAAACACTGAGAAATTATTTGATTTGCCCGAAGTCACACAACTAGTAAGTAAAAGTGCAGGGATTTAAGAAATTTGGCATTGATGAGACTTCCCTAATGGTCCCAGTAGCTACAAGTCCATGCTCCTAATGCGGAGGGCCCTGGTCAAGTACTAGATCCCACGTGCCACAACTTAGACTTTATATGCCACAGCAAAAATCCTGCATGCCACTACTGGAAAAAATAAAATAAAAAAAGATCCCACGTGCCACAACAAAGGTTGAAGATCCTGGGTGCTAAAACTAAGACCTGGCACAGCCAAATAAATAAATATCATTAAAAAAAAGAAATGTGGCACAGAAACCTGTTCTTTATTTTAATATAAATTTATTTCTTTTAATTGGAGGCGGGAAGTGGGAGGTGGGTTCAGGATGGGGAACATGTGTGCACCCATGGCGGATTCATGTTGATGTATGGCAAAACAATACAATATTGTAAAGAAACCTGTTCTTTATCAATTGTCTTTATCAATTGTTTTCTTCACTCCCTACCAGATAGGAAGTATCCTTTTAAGAACTACTCTAGTTGAATAAGGTATTTATTTTCAGATTTTGACTTCACTCATCCTCAACAAATCTTTTGCTGGCATTATTGTTTCTTCGGTTCAAGAATTCTAAATTGTTATGCAGAGGGATATCTAGAACAGGCTGTCCCCTCATGAGGTCCCAGACAGACAGGTCAACTGATCCTCTAGAAAAAATGGTTTCATAATGAGAATACTTTTCAGCCTGAGTGTCTACATATCACATATACACAGGTGGAACGGGCCTGATGTTCTCCTAGAGAACAAAGACTATGGGGAAAAAAATCACATTTCTTAAAAGATAAGACCGAGCTAGCCTTGGGCACTATAGACTGCATAAAAGGAAGACAATTTCAGACTGTATCTTTTCTTTCTCAAAGTTTCTGCATTCCATATAAAAATAAGCACTGTGCAGTCCTCATTTTATCAGAACTGCTGTTGGATCACCAGGAAATAGGAGGTGACTAAAAATATAAGTTCAGCTGATAAAGCTATTATTAAACGCTACAATACTTCAAAAGGTCCTCAATTTAAGACTTTTATAAAACACTAAGGGGGTATTTCCATAACAACAGATATCCCTGAGGCAAAAGCTTACTTAGGTTTTTCACAAGAACGTATATGAACTCCGTACAACAAAAACACTGGAAATACAATGGCCATGTGATTCTAGTGTTAATTAACAATGTATCCCTACTGTTCTATCATGGTTAGGATAGGCTAATATTAGTGTCTGCTGCTGCTGCTGCTGCTGCTGCTAAGTCACCTCAGTCGTGTCCGACTCTGTGCGACCCCATAGACGGCAGCCACCAGGCTCCCCCATCCCTGGGATTCTCCAGGCAAGAACACTGGAGTGGGTTATGTTAGTGTCTACAACCCACATATCATAAACCCATACAGAGTTGGGTTCTTTAGTAGTTCAAAGGCCATGGTCATGTATATTCACATTTCTACAATTTATTCCACAAAGATCTTTCGGAATGTTATCTGAATAAGGTTTTACCCCATTTTAAAACTAAGGTATAATTTCATTCAGTAATATTCCACTTTTTAAATGTTAGGCAAGTTTTGAGAAATGCATACCATCTTGTAATCACCATCCAAATCAAGATATAAAGATAAAAGCATGCCCATCACATCCAAAAAAATCTCCCTAGCACTCCTCTGCAGTCAATTCTTCCACTCTAACCCAGAGGTCATCTAAATAGAGCATATAGTATGTAGATTTCTGAGTCTGATTTCTTTCACTTAGCATAATGCATTTAAGATCCTGCATGTTATATTGCTTGTTGTTCTTTCCTTCTATTTGTTGAATAGTATTTCACTATATGGATGTACCACAGTGTTTTTATTCATCAGTCAAAGGTTATTTGGGTTTTTAATAATAAAGTTATAACAAATACTGATATAAAAGTTTTTGTGTGAATGCTCCAGAGTGGAATGAAGTTGTATGGTCCATGTAATATTTAATTTTATAAGAAACTGATCATTTTTTCTCAACCATACTATTTTGCATTCTTATGAATGTTATATGAGAATTCCAATTGCTGGGCATCCTTGTCAGCATATGGTGTTATCAGTTATTTCATTTTAGCCATCCTTTTAAAATTTTTTTTAGTTTTTGACTAGTACAGTCTTCACTGCTTTGCACAGGCTTTTTCTAGTTGCAGCAAGCAGGAGCCACTATTTCTTGTGATGCATAGGCTTCTGATGGCAGTGGCTTTTCTTGTTGCAGAGCACAAGTTCTAGGCCCCTGGGCTCAGCATTTGTATCATGCAGGCTCTAGAGCTTTCTGGCTCCAGCAGTTGTGGCCCAGGGGCTTATTTGCTCTGAGGTACGTATAATCTTCCCAGACCAGGGATTGAACCCATGTACCTTGCTTTGGCAGGTGAATTCTTATCCTCTGCAGCACCAGGAACATCCTATTCTAGCCATTCTGATAGGTGTATAGCGATATCTTATTGTGGCTTGAGCTGCATTTCATTAATAACTAATAATGAGCATCCTTTCATGTGCAGTGTCTGTTTATATCATCTACTATATATATATATGTATATGAGTCCTGAATATTCATTGGAATGACTGATGCTGAAGCTGAAGCAGCAATATTTTGGCCATCTGATGCAGAGAACTGACTCATTGGAAAAGATCCTGATGCTGGGAAAGATTGAAGGCAGGAGGAGAAAGGGTATGAGTTGGTTGGATGGCATTACTGACTCAATGGACATGAGTTTGAGCAAGCCCCAGGAGTTGGTGATGGACAGGAGACCCTGGCATGCTGCAGTCCATGGGGTTGCAAAGAGTTGGACATGACTGAGCGACTGAACTGAACTGGCATATATACATGTATATATTTGATTGGATCATTTGTTTTATTATAGTGTTTTGAAAGTCTTTATATTTGCAAATATTTCCTCACAGTCTGTGTCTTATCTTTTCATTCTCTTAATAGCACTTTCCTGTAAGTCCAATCAATGTTTTCACTTATAGATTATGCTTTTGGCATTATATCTAAGAACTTTTGCTTAAACCAAATGAAAGCTATTTTCTTCTGTTAACTAATTAGCTAATGTATTAGTTATTAAAAGTGAGAGGGTAGTGAAGGAAAGGAGAATGATCTGAGTGTCATTGTGAATTGAGCAGGACTCAAGGCCAAAAAGTATTAGAAAGAAAAACTTGCATACTTCATAGTGTTGCAGGCAAAAGAGTTTTCAGGGGAGAGACAGATTCCTGCAGAGCAGGAAAGTAAAAAGAACATTCAGAAAATTGAGTGAGGGTCTGAGGAATTTGTATGGTGGTCATAAGTCCCAGTGGGCTCATGGAAAGTTTTCTGAAGTAGAGTGGAGATTAAGGGTGGATGCAGAAGGAAATGGACAGAGTTTTATAGAGCCAAGGAATCCGGGCTGGAAGCCATCCTGGCAATCTTGCCTTCTTGTGGGATAGGTAAAAAGAGGCACAAAATGCACAGTGAGATTCATTCTGATCGTCTCCAGATTGATAGTGTAAGGAAGAGTAAGGTGGGGAGTTTTGTTTGAATCTTGCAGGGGTACTGCTGACCCTAGTCTATCATCTCTGGACTTTTATATGAGACATAAATTCTCTTGTTTAAACCTCTGTTGTTTTGGACTTTTCTTTTATGTGCAACCAAAGCAAATTACACTTGATACAGTTTGCTTCCTGTCACGCATTCTGAGGTTTCATCTCCTAGTCTATAGGATGTCACCAGATGCTCTGGCAGTGAAATAAATTAGCACGAAAGGATTCATAGATCCAGAATAGATGTACCTTAGTTTAGTCCCAAGAACTGAGAATTCCTTTCATAAAAAGGTATGGACATTTTTCAAAGATGTCATAAATTTGAACCTTCATAAAATGACTATGATACCACAAGTCACCTGAGAAGTGGTTTTAGGTTTCTGTTGGGTTTAGGAAAATCAACAGGAGATTCACCCTCTGGTATCTTTAAGGCCGGTCATCCTGCTTTCATCTTCAGTGTTCCTAGGAAAGAGAATTACTTTGTTAAATAGGTAATTAAGCTGAAGCTTCTGTTCTGAAGCTTAGTTCCTGAGTTGTTATGTTCAGATAAAGTTGCTCCGTAGGAGTAGCAGATGCAGAAACAAGATGGGAGGCGGAGCACTCCCCAGCAGTGTTGGGCGGTTGATAGATGATGCCAGCAGTCCTGGCATCTCAGCATATCTGCTTCCTCTCAGCAGGAGTCATCCATCAAAGCCAGAACAAAAGGGGCCAAACACCCCTGGGGTCCTGCTCCATGTCTTTGCTTCCAGCTGCCTTGCTAAACATGGCAATCATTATCATGCCTGAGTGGCCGGGCCTCCCACATCTCAAGCTGGCCTGAGTGCTTGGTGGATGCTTTAATCTTGGCCCTAGTGAAGGGCAGCATACATTTCAATTAAGATATGGCCAGAAATACCCCCTGAACAATGCCATGGAGGCAGTGAGTATAGAGGACTTATAATTAGATGACTTGAGTTGAAAATCTAGTTTATTCCCCTTCTGATTTTGTGAGCCTGGATAAGTCACTTAGCTGTTATGAGTCTGTTTGTTTCTTTCTTTTTGGTGGGGCCACACAGCATGCAGGATCTTAGTTCCTTAGATCAAACCCATGATCCCTGCAGTGGAAGTTCAGGGTCTTAACCACTTGACCTCCGGGAAGTCTCATGTTACTGGTTCTTATGCTACAAATGACCCAGATTCCCTTAATAGTTAATGAATGCCTACTAAGATCTAGAGAGTGTGCCAATAGGAAGAGAGTCAAGAAAGATAAAACACATTCTTGCCTGAAAGGAACTCATGGATTAGTGAAGAAGACATAGTCTATAATGAATATTTTCTCCCTCATAGGTTGTTGAGGGTGTTCAATGAGATGATGTCTATATGGGGACTTGAAAGTCTAAAATACACAATCAATGTAAGATGATGCTACAGCTCTTGATAATAATGACTTTACAAATAATTAGGGTCTCTGAATACAGATATCATTTTTTCCCCCTTTCTCTATGTCCTCAAAGTCAAGCAGCAAGAAAACAATTCAATTTAATTCCCGAAAACTTTCTGAAGTCTTCTGTGTTTTTAACAAGTTGAATGGAGATAATAAAGCCTGTCTTGCAAATCTACTGTGTGTACCCAGTGAGTCAGTTCATGTGAAAGTGCTTCATAAACTGCACAGAGCTATAGAGACCAAGACGTTATAATAAACTTGCTATAGTTGATATTCCCAGGGTCATCATCTTCTCTTGATTGAGGAAGTGAAGAGGGCACAGGGGGGAGAGAAAGGAAGCTGTCTAGGGTATATATGTATCATGATGGCTCTGGCATGAGGCTTCCTGCAGCTTACTTCCAGCTGGAGGAAGTGGGTATGATCCAAACAACTCAGAAACTTCCTTGAAGAATACAGAAGCTGCTCGCTTATTTACAGGCAAAAGCAAGCCCTGATGGGAAAGAAGAATCGGGATTCTCAGGGGCAATTGTCTTCCTTTAGTTTTCCTTTCTTCTGGTTCATTTCTGCTTAAGGCAGCCTTTCAAAATGATTATCTTTAGCAGGCAACTCAGAAGAAGCATATTGCGGTGTTCTGGGTGCGGCTGGAAAAATGGCTTTCAAAGTTGAATCCAATTCCACTAATGTTTTATTTTTTTTAATTTTTTAATTTTTAAAAAATTTTTATTTTTACTTTATTTTACTTTACAATACTATATTGGTTTTGCCATACATTGACATGGATCCACCATGGGTGTACATGAGTTCCCAGTCCTGAAACCCCCTCCCACCTCCCACCCCATATCATCTCCCTGGATCATCCCCGTGCACCAGCCCCAAGCATCCTGTATCCTGTATCAAACATAGACTGGCAATTAGTTCCTTACATGATAGTATACATGTTTCAATACCATTCTCCCAAATCATCCCACCCTCTCCCTCTCCCTCAGAGTCCAAAAATCCGTTCTATACATCTGTGTCTCTTTTGCTGTCTCACATACAGGGTTATCAAAAAACCTTTTAGGTTCTCACCTCCATGCACCCCAAGTGTTTCATATGTGTACAGAATGGCAGGGGAAAGGTGGCTTCAATTATGTGAAGGACTCTTATGTGGGGAGAAAAAAATTCAGGCTTGTTGTGTGTAGCCCTCAAGGGTTAGAGGGGAATCAATGAGTAAAAGTTTAGTGAGATGAAACCAGATCATTACTGGAGTTCTGCAGGCTACAAAGTCCTAGCACTACAAGCTAAACCAGCACATTTCCAGTTCTCAAGGAACTCAAAATACAATACTGTGTACAGTTCCTCTGCACATCTAAGTAAAAATAATAATAATATGAAATAACACTGTTACTACCTTCTAAACACTATGGGCATTCTAGATTTCTAGAATCCAGCTCTTCATCATTTCCCTTGCTACCAACTCCTGGTTGAAGACACTATAATATTAATAACATCTCCTGGATTTTTGAAGTGTTTAGTTTGCTTATTTCCAAAGTCTTGCCCAAACAATCTGCTGTTTAAAGCAGTCAAAGGGATCCTGTTAAAACATAAGGAAGGCTTGGGGTTTCCCAGGTGGTGCAGTGGTAAAGAATCCGCCTGCCAATATAGAAGACAGGAGATGTGAGTTCGATCCCTGGATGGGGAAGAGCCCCTGGAGAAGGAAATGGCAACCCACTCCAGCATTCTTGCCTGGAAAATCCCTGGACAGAGAAACCTGGTGAGCTACAGTCCATGGGATCACAAAGAGTCAGACATGACTCAGCACAGCACAGCTAGCTAGCTAAAGATGGATTAGGTGGCTTATATTCTTGAAAACATAAGGCAGGATGAATAAATGGGAAGATGTTTCTGGGTGAGATTATTGTAGAGACATTAAATCTCCCCACATTAAACTATTAAATTCTAATCAAATAAAAAAGAACGTATATGTGTTTGTAACTGAGTCACTTCGCTGCACAGCCAGAGACTGGCACAACACTGTAAATCAACTATACTTCAATTTAAAAAATATAAAACAGATGCTAAAAGACATAAGGCAGGAATTTCAAATTTAGCTATGTTGGAGGATCCAAACCAGATCAAGACCTCTTGCTGGATAAAATATATGAAATAACTATTTTCTGATATCACTCCTTTGCTCAAAATCCCCTAATGGGTCCCCATGTCAATTATTGTGAAAGTTCTTACAATGGTCCATGAGATTTTGCAGACTCTGATGCCTCCTTAGTTCTCCATCCCCTCTTTCTATATTCTATGCCTTACTCTCTCTGAGCAGCCACACTGGTCTCTTGGCTCTCCTTCACATGTTACAAGCATTTTCCACCTTGGGAAGTTCGCATTTCCTATTCCTTTGGCACAGAATGTTCATCCAAAATATATCCACCTCAGGGGCGTGTTCTCAGTGAAGTGCTTCCTGATAACTTACTTAAAGTTAGTTGGTCCATCTGCTGGCACCCTGTACATTATTTCTACTTTACTTTTCTCCATAGGTCTTATAGTATTAATAGCATAACATTTTATATAATTTGCTTATGAACCTCACTTTTGGATTTTTCCTGCTAGAATGTAGGTCCCATGAGAGCAGGAAATATCTCTCTTATCACTTAGAACAATTCTTGGCAAATAGAAGGTGGTCATCTTATTTATTCAAGTATAAATAAATGGTGTAGTTCTCTTTAGCCAGACTGATTTCTCCCAAGTTCTAAGTATGGTTCATTTATATTTACCATTCTCAAAGGGCACCAACACAGATTTAAGAACACATATGCTTTTGCAGACATGTTGGGTGTGGGGCATATGCTTAGTTGCCACTCAGTTTAGTGTTAGGTAGCAGCAGCAGCAGCAGCAGTGATTATAGGCGGAGAAGACAATGGCACCCCACTCCAGTACTCTTGCCTGGAAAATCCCATGGATGGAGGAGCCTGGTGGGCTGCCGTCTATGGGGTCGCACAGAGTCGGACACGACTGAGCGACTTCACTTTCGCTTCACTATGCTCTATACCTCGCTTTACTGCATGTCACTTTGCTGCTTTTCTCAGACACCACCATGTTTAGAAACTGAAGATTTGTTACTTGCATTGTCAGAGGATGGTTGGCATTTTTTAGCAATGAAATGTTTTTATTTTATTTTATTTTTTTTTAATTTTTTTAAATTTTATTTTAACTTTAGTTTACTTTACATTACCGTATTGCTTTTGCCAAACATTGACATGAATTCACCACGAGTGTACAAGCGTTCCCAAACATGAATCCCTTCCCACCTCCCACCCCATACCATCTCTCTGGGTCCTCTCCTTGCACCAGTTCCAAGCTACACATGTTGTAATATTTAGCATCTCTACTCAAATGCCGCCTCCATAAGGAGGTCTTCCTTTAATGTCCTGTCTAAAATAACATCCTTGTCCTAACATCCTTGCTCTTTAGTCCTTTACCTGCTTTAGCTTTGTTCATAGCACTTAAAATTATTTTACATTTTGTCACATGTCGGCTCGTCTATTTATATTCTGTCTTCTGTACTGGAGTGTCATATTTATGAAGAAAAGCAGCATGTTTGTTTTGCTCACTGTTACCCCAGTACTGGTATTCACATCTTGCATGGGGAAAAAAAGCACTAAATAAATGCATTTATTGTTAAGGCAATCACTAAAAGGAAGAGTTTTTAATTAATGGCAGAGTAGTGAAGTGGTGGCATGAAATTTTCCATGAATCATATTTATAAAAACTGTTTAAATTAAATAAAAAACTATTTAATAATACTAGAAAGAATCTAAAACCTCCAGAAGTCTCTGGAGAGTTTGATTTTGGAAAAATGTAAATGGAACAAGTGAATATTGTGAGCTGGTGGCTTTTTGGCATGAGAGACTTGTACAACCACTCTGACTACAGCTTCACAAATACACCTTTATTGGCCAAAGTGTCAGAGATAAAATTTTAGGGCTATAGAAAAGTAACTGGAAATTTAAAGGGGGGAATCCTTGCAGAGAAAGAATAGCAAAAGGAACAAGAACCAAATTCTAACTATAAACTCTGACTAAATCTCTGGATGTCAGTTTAATTATAATTGCATGGAGCATACCCCAAGGAACCAATATAAATGCAGACAAAAACCAAGCAGAAATCTAATCTACAAAAATAGAGCTATATGGAGTCTAACCTATGCGTTATCTGGGTTTTCTCTCAATTGAGTATATTCCCCACCTCTGAACAGCTCAGGTGACAGGAACTGAAGAAGGCGTGTCTTATCATTGCCCAGACCTTTAGAGGAATGCCAAAATCATGCATTACTTCCACTTCTCAGGGCTTGTCTTGCTATTTCCTACTTCTGGGACTTTGCTCAAGCCATCTATTCATTCACAAAAGAATCGTCTTATATATGTATCATTTGAAATCTTAAACATTAAAAAATCCCCTCCAGCTCGTGAACCACATGCAGGTAGCTGCTGCTGCTACTGCTAAGTCGATTCAGTCGTGCCCGACTCTATGTGACCCCATAGACAGCAGCCCACCAGGCAAGAATACTGGAGTGGGTTGCCATTTCCTTCTCCGACACGCAGGTAGGGACTGTGTCTACTATGGTCACTGTTGATACTCCAGTGCTTCTCAGAAGCCTTACACATAATGGTGATAATAATGATGATGATGATAATGATGATGACAGTATATGCTCAACACCTAGCTGCTGAACAAATGATATATTAAGAGACTATTCATGATGACCCTTTTAACGTGGGATTGTGGTGGAGGCTTTTCATAAATCTCAATACCAGGATCCATAATTAAGGGCAAGTAACCAAAATGGTATAACAGCACTGTTTTTTGTTTTTTACTTTATTTTGCTTTACAATACTGTATTGGTTTTGCCATACATTGACATGGATCCTCCACGAGTGTGTATGAGTTCCCAATCCTGAACCCCCCTCCCACGTCCCTCCCCATATCATCTCTCTGGATCATCTCCATGCACCAGCCCCAAGCATCCTGTATCCTGTATCAAACATAGACTGGCGATTCATTTCTTACATGATAGTATACATGTTTCAATGCCATTCTCCCAAATCATCCCACCCTCTCCCTCTCCCACAGAGTCCAAAAGTCTGTTCTATACATCTGTGTCTCTTTTGCTGTCTTACATACAGGGTTATCATTATCATCTTTCTAAATTCCATATATATGCGTTAGTATACTGTATTGGTGTTTTTCTTTCCGGCTTACTTCACTCTGTATAATAGGCTCCAGTTTCATCCACCTCACTAGAACTGATTCAGATGTATTCTTTTTAATGGCTGAGTAATACTCCATTGCGTATATGTACCACAGCTTTCTTATCCACTCATCTGCTGATGGACATCTAGGTTGCTTCCATGTCCTGGCTATTATAAACAGTGCTGCGATGAACACTGGGGTACACGTGTCTCTTTCCATTCTGGTTTCCTCGATGTGTATGCCCAGCAGTGGGATTGCTGGGTCATAAGGCAGTTCTATTTGCAATTTTTTAAGGGATCTCCACACTGTTCTCCATAGTGGCTGTACTAGTTTGCATCCCCACCAACAGTGTAAGAGGGTTCCCTTTTCTCCACACTCTCTCCAGCATTTATTGCTTGTAGACTTTTGGATGGCAGCCATTCTGACTGGTGTGAAATGGTACCTCATTGTGGTTTTGATTTGCGTTTCTCTGATAATGAGTGATGTTGAGCATCTTTTCATGGGTTTGTTAGCCATCTGTGTGTCTCTGTTGTTGCTGTTAGTCGTTCCGCTGTGTCTGGCACTGTGACGCAATGAACTGTAACCCGCCAGGCTCCTCTGTCCCTGGAATTCTCCAGGCAAGAATCTTGGAGTAGGTTGCCATTTCCTTCGCCAGGGGATCTTCCTGACCCAGGGTTCGAACCCCTGTCTCCTGCGCTGCAGGTGGATTTTTTTTACTGCTGAGCCACCAGGAAAGCCCCCAGATGTCTCATAGGGACTAGCAATTTCTAAGGAGGCAAAGATGAACTAGAAATAAATCCTGTCCCTGAGAGAATCTGAAGTATTTCAGAGGGTCTATACTTCTTCAGACGTGACTGCCATGCCCCTTCCTCAAAGAGCGACTCACTGAAGAACTGTATCCAGTGCTTCTTCTTATTTCTTCTTCCACTCTCTTCCCCACTGTTAATATTTTGTATGAGGATAGATGTATTTACTGCCTATTTAACATCCTCCCTGTCCTGTAAGCCCTGTAAAAGCAGGAACCCCTTCTCTTGTTCACAAGTATAAACTGGCTCGATACAGTTCTCACATAAATTATTAGTAATATATTGAACAAATGGATGTAAGGACAAATGAATAAAGAGTGAGCAAGAAAAGAGACATCTACCTTTTTTTAAGTTCAAGAAAAGCTCTACTTGGGGAACTTCCCTGGTGGTCCCCTGGCTAAAACTCCATGCTCTCAAAATGCAGGGGGCCTAGGTTCAATCTCTGGTCAGGGAACTAGATCCTGCATGCCGCAACAAAGACTGACGATGCCAAGTGCTGAAACTAAAACCTGGCGCTCCTGCTGCTAAGTTGCTTCAGTCGTGTCCGACTCTCTGCAACCCCATAGATGGCAGCCCACCAGACTCCCCTGTCCCTGAGATTCTCCAGACAAGAACACTGGAGTGGGTTGCCATTGCCTTCTCCAATGCTTCAAAGTGAAAAGTGAAAATGTTGCTCAGTCGTGTCTGACTCTAATGACCCCACGGACTGCAGCCTACCAGGCTCCTCCATCCATGGGACTTTCCAGGCAAGAGTACTGGAGTGGGGTGCCATTGCCTTCTCCGAAAACCTGGCATAGCCGAATAAATAAAATAAATATTGAAAACAATAATAACTTTTAAAAAGTAAAAAAGAAAAGCTCTGTTCGGATGGAAGAAGTTAATTTCAAAAGCTGTTCTTAGAGGCATAGGGGGAAGTGTTGAGAAATCTTTTCTGATCAGTATGCATTTGTCCAGCAGCACCAGCTGTGACTAATTCACTCTTATTTCCCAGGGATTGACTTCAGAGCTTCTGTAATGAATGGCTACAGTGGCTTTAATGACAGCACTGCCTGGACAGGATGAATGCCCAGCAGGCAGCTCTCAAACACAGCGAGGGGCAAATCCCAGATGGCCAGTCTCTCAAAGCCCAGAAGCACTTTGCACCAGTCTCACCACAGTAAGTGCCATTATTTAGACTGAAACCGTTGCACATGTCCTACAAATGCCAAGGGACACACTAATAACAGGATTCCTGATTTTAGGGTATTGATGTATGCACTGGGTGACTTGGGAATTATGGTGGTGTGTGGGAATTATATTTAGGGAGCATGGGGTAAAGGGGGAAGTGCTTGGCTGGAGAAAAGTCAACCTGCCAACATATGACTTCAGAAGTTCACTTGTTTACTGAGAATGTCAATTTGCTCTTCTATCCAGTGGTATACACAGGCCTCTCCAACAAGCAGTGAAGGATAAAACGAAGATACCCTCCAACTGTTGGTGTCAATATATGTGTACACATACAAGAACATGGACACAGACATACTTTATGTCTATTTATTTTTTAAAATAATATTTAAGTATTGGTTTTTAATTAAATTGTTCAGAATTATTTGACATGTTGTTGTTGTTGTTGTTAAGTTACTAAGTCATGTCCAACTCTTAGTGATCCTGTGAACTATAGCCCTCCAGGCTCCTCTGTCCATGGGATTTCCCAGGCAAGAATACTGAAGTGGGTTGTCATTTCCTTCTCCAGAGGATCTTCAGGACCCGGGGATGGAACAAGGCCTCCTGCAATGCAGGCAGATTCTTTGTCATCTGAGCTACCATCCCTCTGCTCAAATGTCATCTTTATAATGACTTTCCTGACCAATCCAAGAGCCTCATGCTCTACTGAGTTAGCTAGTCATTGTGACCAATCTATTTAAAATAACATCTCCCAGTCAATCTATGTCTTTTTAATCTTCTTTATTTTTCATTTTAGGACTTATTCTCACTTGACAAATATGTCTGTACTTTTGTTCAGTGCACCATTAGCAGCATCCCAGGTATTTTTGCGCCTAAAATTGAGCTAAAATGTCTGCTTTTTGTCATTGGACCTAAATTTTCTCGAAGTTATACCTCAGACACATTCAGAATTTTATTTGCTTTGTCGAAGTTTGGGCTATTTTCTGAAAGTCTCCAAAATGATATGTCTTCTGCAGGTGTATTGTAAATTCACTAGTTGTCTCCACTATACAGTAGACTGCAGAAGAGCAATAGACCATTTTCTGAAGCCAGGCATTACTCACAGAGTGACTACTTTAACTAAAGTCCCCCACAAAATAGGTAAGTAATCTTTTTCTGACAGTTTATTTTTCAAGAAATATTTTATATTTTTATTTTTCTCTTTGTAATCTGATCCAATTAAGCAGGTAGAAATGAAAGGGGACTGCAATTGATTTGGGTTAAGATTACATTTAAATTTGCAAATAAAACCTAAACACCAGCAATGATGCACAGAAACATGCAAATGAGATACCCAAAGGCCGATGCTCATAATAAATCAATTAACAGGTTTTGAAACTTGTCAACCTTCAGTCTTCAGGTGAAGTGAAGAAACACATCTTGAAAGCTTGTGGAACTGGGCAAATTCTGTGAGACCACGACAGACTCCCCTATTCAAGTTGAGAACCCTTTCTTTTAGTTTAAAAAAACAATGAAAAAGGCACAATGCAGACAAAAATAAATTGTATAATTTTGGATTCAGCAGCTGCTTTTGAAAATGATGAATGATTCTTAATAACTAAAATTTAAAAATTGATCACAATATCTTGACAAATACTGAAGAAACAGTACTGTTTCGGCAGCATTCTCTATCATAATGAAGTGTATTGCCAGAAAACAACAGGAAGTTACATTTGGAAATAGTCAAAACAACAAAAATTGCTGAGCAATTTCTTGGTAGTGGAAAACAAATATTTACAAGTAATTAGAAATAGATAAAATGAAAGGACTAGATGTCAAAATCTGTGGGATGAGCCGAAGTATAGAGAAAATGTGCACTCAATGCATACATTAGAAAATAAAGAAAATTAAATAGTAATAAGCTAAGCATTGCACGAAGAAGTTAAAATGAAAACCAACAATGGTAACAAAGTAAGGCCAAAGAAAGTACAAGAAAGGGAATAGTAAAACAATGAACAGAAACTAATTGTAAAGAAAACAATCATGAAGTGATCAATTAAACCAAAATCTAGACCTTTCAAAAGATTATTAAAATAAGCATTTTGGGAAAATTGAACAAGCAGAAAAAGAGAGAAGTGACAAACAGTTCAAGAAATCAAACTAGGGGTGGTGAGCTTCCTGGGTGGCTCAGTGGTAAGGAATCCACATGCCAACGCAGGACTCATGGGTTTGATCCTTGGTCCGGGAGGATCCCACATGCCAGCAAGTAACTAAGCCCATGTACCACAACTACTGAGCCTGTGCTCTAGAGCCCGAGGACTGCAACTACTGAAGCCCACGCCCCTAGACCCATGTTCCACAACGAGAGAAGCCACTGTGATGAAAATCCCGAGCACTGCAACTAGCGAGGAGCCCCTGTTCTCCAGAAGCAGAGAAAAGCCCATGCAACAACTAATAATGCCCACAATAGCCATTTTTTAAAAAAGCAAAAGCTAGAAGAGTTTTTCTGTACTTCATTAGTGGAGAGCAGATTATAGTTTGCAATGAAATGAGGAAGCTTAGAAAAGTTAATCAGTTCTTCTTAGAGGTGGAATTGTGTTGGTGATATCTGCAGAACAAGAGACAGACTGCCAGGAAGAGCAAGTTCACTGACAGTTCTTACTGTCCAGAGCTCACACATCCCATGTAGGATTCCTTTTTCAGACATCCAAGAAATGCAGAAAGCAGGATTAGAAATATATACATTATTTAATCAGTCCCTTGGCCTTTGCCTAAAGTCTCCAACTTTGGCTCTGTCTTCAAGTTCCCTTTTAGAAGGACACCAGCCATATAGGTTTAGAGGCCCACATCACTCGAGTATGACCTCATCTTAACCAATGATATCTACAGGGATTCTATTTCCAAATGAGATTGCATTCTCAAGTATTGATGTGTTAGGATTTCAATATGAATCTTAAAAGGACACACCATAACAACAGATATATTTTCCTTGTACATCTACAAAGGGTCATTCCTGTTTAACCATCCATTCTTTTGTTTCGATCACTGATGTCAGCATGGGAGCCATGAAACCTAAGAGATAAGATGATGGACTCCGGGTCCAAACTGCCTGGGTTCAAAACTAAGCTCCATGCCTTATCAGCCGGGCAATTTTAGGCAAGCTGCTTTCCCTCTTTAGTCTAACTTATTCAATTACAAACTTGGAATGGTCATTTCACTGGGTTATTGTGAGGAGTAAAGGAGTTAGAGCACATGAAACATTTAAGTACCTGCCATATAGCTTTCTAGATAGGTTTTCTCTTATTACTGTAAAACTACAACATTGTTTTTCGGGTGAGGTTTTAATTTATGTTTCTGTATCTAATATCATTATACCAACACAGAATCCTATGAGTGAGACCAAGAGTTTTAATCCTCATTCCAAGTGCATGATGGTTCAGAGGTGCTGGAAAACAAAGTGCCTAGTTCCAGAAGACCAAGAAGCCAATGGCAACACAGTACTAGACCCAGGTGATGGGGTTGCTAGCCATCTTTAATCGACGCCAGTCTGCATGGTTAGCAGATTTTACTTAATTATTAAGACAAAAGTCGTATGATGTCACTTATATATGAAATCTTAAAAACAGGATACAAATGAACTTACTTGCAAAACAAAAGCAGAGTCACAGATGTAGAAAACAAACTTAACAAGGGGTTATGGGGGAAGGAATAAATTGGGAGATTGAGACTGACATACACACTACTATATATAAAAAAGGTAACTATTAAGAACCTTCTGTATAGCACAGGAAACTCTACTCAATATTCTGTAAGGGCCTATATGGGAAAAGAATCTTTAAAAAGAGTATATATATGTATATGTATAACTGATTCACTTTGCTACATACTTGGAACTAACACAACATTGTAAATCAACTATACTCAAATAAAAATTTTAAAAAAAAGATTCCATGACAAGTTTCTCAGTTGACCACATGAACTGACCACTTAAGTCCAGTCACACCCTGAGTTGAGAGATTCCATGACAGTATCAGGATCTATAGACAACACCATACGATCTTTTCTTTGGAAATCAATCTTTTTTTTTTTTTGGCTCTGTGGCAGTTGTATTAAATTTGTCTATAATATGTTATGCCTGAAACCTCTCAAAGGGGAATGATTGAACATTCCATGAGTAACTCAGAATTTCTGGAAATTATGAGAGGAAAAAGTGATGGCATTATATTAGCTTTACAAATTCACCCAGAAATAAAATGGCTCCTTTCTTTCACCTTTAAGGCCTTCAACATGGACAACATGAGTGACTGAGTTTGAAATTGCTCTGCAATTGCAATCGGAACTCCTGTGGTGCCCCAGGAATCCAATTATGGTTGGAAAACCATGTAACAGTATGGGAATCTGTCCTGATCAAAACAATATTTTACGAAGTTCACTGAAGATTAAGACTGAATAACACTGAAGTGTGAAATCCTCAATTATGCATTCTAAGAAGAGAGGTGCCTCATTGCCAGACACTTGCAATTTTTCTAACCCTGGAAATATTGACTATAACCCTCTGAGTTTCCTGGAAAATACAGCTCTAAACATGAATAATCAAGATGCAATGACTCCACTCTGGGTTCCTTGCCAAGGTAAATTTTTGTCATTTTAGAAGTGTGAGGAGATGAAGAGGGAGGAAGGGTGACTACCCAGGATGTCTGGGTTCAGGTCCTCACCTAGCATCTCTTTTCTTACCACCTAGCTCTAAGCATGGGTCCAGCTCCCTTCCTGTTAATGGTGTGATAACCCTGCTGAGTAATGAACATACGCCCTCAGCTCCGTGATTTAACTGTTCTGTGGTTCTTGGACTAAACCTAGTATTATTATTAGCAAGCATTTCTCATTTGGGGATTTCTAAGCCAATAAAATTTAAATGAACTAACAGAAAGGCTGATAGATAACTACCAGATTTCATTTTTTCCCAGTAGTGATTGGAACTTTTAAAAAAATGCTCCAATTTTCAAAAACCCATAGTTACATTAGTTACATTACATAAAAGAAAGGATAATTTAGGATACAAATGTAAAAAGCAGAAAATATACTACTGATAAAGAAAAGACCTTTCACAAATTTGTGGCAACTTGGTACACACACACAGCCACACCCAGAATTGTCCACATTTTTCTCACTTAGCATGGTCCAGTGACAATTTTATTGTGCTCTAAAATTTGTGAGCCTTTGGAGAGTAAACTGAGTAGAAGTAAAACTGACAAAATATGTTGCTAAGTTACTTCAGTCGTGTCCGACTCTGTGCAACCCCAGAGACGGCAGCCCACCAGGCTCCCCTGTCCCTGGGATTCTCCAGGCAAGAACACTGGAGTGGGTTGCCATTTCCTTCTCCAGTGCATGAAAGTGAAAAGTGAAAGTGAAGTCGCTCAGCCGGGTCCGACTCTTTGCGACCCCATGGACTGCAGCCTACCAGGCTCCTCCATCCATGGGATTTTCCAGGCAAGAGTACTGGAGACAAAATATGTTAGAACAATTAAATTCAAACAGTGTTTAATATTTTAGAAAAACGTTGACAACCAATTACCTTTGTACATATATACCACAAAACAATCAAAATACATGGGAAAGAAAAAATTAGATGAATCAGTTTAGCATCAATGTGTATTTATATGATAAAGCACAAAGTGAAATCAAGGTGTGTGTGTGTGTGTGTGTGTGTGTGTGTGTGTGTGTGTGTGTATGCACATATATGGGCTTCCCAGGCACAGTGGTAAAGAAACTGCCTGCCAGTGCAGGAGACACAAGAGACATGGGTTCAGTCCCTGGGTAGGGAAGATTCCCTGGAGAAGGAAATGACAACTCACTCCAGTATTCTTGCCTGGGGAACCCATGGACAGAGGAGCCTGGTGGGCTTTAGTCCATAGGGTCACAAAGAATCAGGCAAGACTGAGCACACACGCACAATGTTAATCACATAAAATCATAGTTTAGGAATATTTGGGGAGAAAATCAACCAGGAAGGAAAGAGCTTGCAGGTACTAAGAGAAGCAACTTGTCTAGGATGTTCAGCCCCACTCTTCCAGTATGATCTTGTAATACAAAATGGTGCCTATACATCTAATTTGGGCCAAAACCTACAAGGAGTGAAATCAGTAACAATGAAAGTGAAAAGGTTTTGGGGTGTTTTTGTTTTTGCAGAAATATATAAATCCAAGTGCATTTGAGAACTTCTGGGGAAGTTCCAATCTGTGGCCTCTGGCACCAATTTCAGTTAAGATTTGTAAAGTTAATAAACCTCATACTTAAAACAATTTTTTTTTTAATTTTTTGGCTCCACCATGCAGCATGTGGGATCTTAGTTCCCAAGTAGGTATTGAATCTGAACCACCTGCATTGGAAGCAGAGTCTTAACTACCAGACTATCAAGGAGGTCCCCCAATATTGTACTTTTTAAAGCTCATTGCCTCGTTTTCTCTGCCAGTCAGTTAACATCATTGCCTAAAGGAAATGTGAAAGTGACGTTTCTGATGCCTGATTTGAGCCAGGGTTCTCCAGGCCATCAGTAAGGAAAATGGTCTTCTCTGCCTCTCCTTTCTCAGAGGGCGACACCTGAGAGGACAGGAAGGTGGAACCAGGAGTCACCAGGAAAGAATGCCATTCACCTTTCAGAAATCAACTTGCTCTTGCCCTCATTCGTTTAGTCAACATTATTTACTCGGCAATTACTGTGTGGCAGGCATCATTCCAGGCACTGGAACAGATACGATGATGAATAAATCAGACTCCTGCCTTTCTGGAGCTTCTAGTTACTCAGTGAGAGCACCCATGTATCTATAATTATAAAGCAGAGTGAGAAGTTATCCTATCAGAAAGGAAATGACCTCAGGGAGTATATGTGAAAGTGAAAGTCACTCAGTCACGTCCGACTCTTTGTGACCCCATGGACTATACAGTCCATGGAATTCTCCAGAATACTGGAGTGGGTAGCCTTTCCCTTCTCTAGGGGATCTTCACAACCCAGGGATCAAATCCAGGTCTCCCACACTGTGGGTGGATTCTTTACCAGCTGAGCCACAGGGAAGCCCAAGGGAGTATATAATCCATTTGCCTGTGGTGGTGACGGTGGAACGGAGGTAGTGCACCAGCAGAGGGAAGATTATGTGTAAAGTTGTTGATGTTCAAGCATGCATGGAATATTCCGGGAATATCAAGCACTGCAGCCGGACAGCAGCATTGCATTCATGTAGGGGAAGTTGGAAGTTAGTCTAGCCAGACGGAGATCCAAAAGGAAGAGATGGCATTTTTCATGAGTTGTTAGCGTGGTGTGGTTTAGGGGCAGGGCAAGTGAATTTCCTGAAAAATTACTACACTTAAATTTAAATTTAAATTCTGCCACAGAAACTTCTACCCACAGAGACTGAGCTCTCCCTTTGTGCGCTGTCAGAACCAGCCACCCTGGTGGACGCATACCAACTCTGAGGGTTTCAGAGGCTGATTCAACCCCAAAGTGGAAGGCTCCACGTAGCCCAGGCTCTGATCTAACTATGGTGGAGATGCTTGGGGTTCTGCACTATTCCCTTTTGTTCCTGGTAAATTCTAAGTCAGGAGTAATTGTCTTTTTGGTAATGTGCTTTGTCTTTCTCACGTGCTAGAATCTGGAATCTAAATAGTCCTCGGTACTTTGGGCTTCCCTGGTGGCTCAGTAGCAAAGAATCTCCTGCCAGTGTAGGAGACACGGGTTTGATCCCTGGGTCAGGAAGATTCACAGGAAGAGAAAATGGCAACCCACTCCAGGACCTTGGCTGGGAAATTCCATGGACAGAAGAGCCTGGTGGGTTAGAGTCCACGGGGTCGAAAAGGAGTCAGGCATGATTTAGAGACTAAACAACAACAACACTACTTATTTCTATGAGATTTTGAGTAGAGTCTTACTAGGTTACATGCCATCCCATCACCACTGGATCTGCAATAATTACCAGGGGGCTGTACAGAATTAGAAAACTCCTTGCCAGTGAATTTTTCAATATGAAATGGACATCCCATGACCTTCAACAGCATTCCTTCTCCCACCAACCCATCTCAGCCAACAAGTCAACCACCAGAAGAACTGCATAGGTGTTAAAGGCAAGCATGGAATTTTACTGGGGCTTGATATGGAAATTCTCTTATATTTGTTTGAACAAGCCTCTTTGATCACAGAATCTGGATCTATTGCTTTAAATTTAAATTCAATACACAAGTCACTTTGACAACATCCTTCATGGATTTTCATGCCTTGTTTGAACACTTTTACAAACACTGCTTTGAAAAATAACTTGTTTTCCACAAGTCAGCACTAATTAGCGAAAGCTACTTTTTCATATTCAAACAAAATTTGCTTTTCTGTAACTCACATCCTATGTCTTCTTAAGCAACCACCGAAAAAAAAAAATCTTACCCATTTCCACATAGCATCTCTATATTTGAAATTTAAACAAGAAAAAGGCAATTACATCCAGAGAGTTTGAAAGGATATACCAATGTCCAAAGTCACAGAATAGCCAATGACCCTTATTTTGAAATAGAAGCAAATTATTTAAGATTACAGTATAATTTTATAATTAGTGCCCAGAGGCCTACTTAAGCATGTAGCAATCTCTACTTCTACATTCAATGATTTCAGAAGACCACTCTTCTTGTTTAAAGTAGTACTGTGCATTTCTTGTCTTGCCGGGAATTTCCACATTTCCTGATTCTAGTGTGCTTCTCTGGGGTGACTTGTTCACTTATTTCACCATCTTTAATCTATTGTGACCTATTTGTAAAGTATGGAAAACGAACAAAGTAAGAGTTGATAGACTGAGTAATGCTAGTCAATGGAAATGAAGAGGCAGCCAGCAATCGTCTGTATACTTTAACTTTTAAAAGCTGCCTCTTCATTCTAACATCCTATTAATTATGCCCTGCCATTACTCACATGGCCTTTCATTCATTTAATAGCAATAATGTTCTGAGTGATTTGAGTGTTCAAGGTGATGCATCCAATGAGATGGGCAGTTGAAAATGCTTTGAGCGTCACAGAGGGCTCATGCTGGTAATTAGAACAACTAATTGTCCCTCTTAAAGGATTCTGAGTGCCTTTCAGGAGTTCCTTAAATTCTCTCTGCTGGTTTGCCTGTAATGTCTTACACACTCACTACATATAGTGGGAAATTTCACAAGTTCCCTTTGAATCTGACTCTGTGTCAATCAGGTTCCATTTTAATGCATGACGTATATTTTTTAGTTCAAGTATTTAGTTTTACTTGTTGGGGACAATGAGCTTTTTTGAGGGCATCATCTCTCATACAAATAATAAACTCTTTTGACAGAACTGCTTTTTGTGTTGCTCTATATTAATATGGATTCACAGATATCTGAAGCCTAACCATGAAAGGTTTAGTACCTGTGGATTCAGATTTAGTACCCTTGCTTGAAAAAATCCTGTAATCTTCACATCAACCATCAAGCTCCATACCAAAAAAGTTCTTTTCATTGATATCTGGGGTTTCCCCAGATGAGTAGCTAGCCCTGGCCAGGTGCCCTCCCCAAAGCTATCATTCCTGTTGGAATCTTGAGGTCCTGCTCCAGTACTCTGATTCCTGGAACACTTGAGGTTACCCTGCTCAACTAAATAGCTCACATGTATGCTGAAAGATAGATAGATAGAGAGACAGATACAGAGATCAGTTCAGTTGTTCAGTCATGTCCAACTCTTTGCGACCCCATGGACTGCAGCACACCAGGCCTCCCTGTCCATCACCAATTCCCAGAGTTTACTCAGACTCATGCCCACTGAGTCTGTGATGCCATCCAACTATCTCATCTTCTGTCATCCCCTTCTCCTCCCACCTTCAATCTTTCCCAGCATCAGAGTCTTTTCAAATGAGTCAGTTCTTCACATCAGGTGGCCAAAGTATTAGAGTTTCTGCTTCAGCATCAGTCCTTCCAATGGATACTCAGGACTGATTTCCTTTAGGATGGACTGGTTGGATTTCCTTGCAGTCCAAGGGACTCTCAAGAGTCTTCTCCAACACCACAGTTCAAAGCATCAATTCTTCTATGCTCAGCTTTCTTTATAGTCCAACTCTCACATCCATCGATGACTACTAGAGATAGATAGATATAGATATAAATCTGTGACAGATACCCTAGAGAATTCTGTCCACCATAAATACTGTAATATAAACTCTTGATTTTCTTAGTAATATTCTCAACACAATTTATTCAGCTACAGTGGGAATGGTTACCATCTTGCCAGGCTTCACTCAAGAAGGTAAGATAAATATTCAGCTTCACAGGGGAGGGAGGTAACGGAAACGACAATAAAGCCAGGCAAGAAAATGCATGGTGAAAAGTGGGAAAGGACAAGGAAGCTCTTCACATTCCTACTTGTCCCTAGATTAATGTCTCTTTGGATTGGGCCCCTGAAAAGGGTCGCAGACCTCCAGGAGACCCCTGGAATAGCTGTGACTGTCCTAGAAGCTCCACTGACCTTGTAACCACAGGCATACTTACCAGTAGTCAAGCTAAAGTAGATAATTACATCTTGGTGGCAGCAAACTTAAAATGAAAAGAAAGAGTTCGGAGATCTCGCAAGACCGTGCAGAACTCCCAAACAACTAGTTGCATGGGCCAGTCTTGCTCCTTTCTTTAACTTCTTTGAAATAAAACGATGCATCAAATTTAAATCCATATTTTTTATTGTGATGAGGTTGTTCTGTATTATTACTAATAATAGATATTTCATTGAACATCATAACCATATGGTATGTTGCTGTTGTTTAGTTGCTAAGTCATGTCCGACTCTTTCAGGACCCCGTAGACTGTGGCCCACCAGACTCCTCTGTCCATGGGATTTCCCAGGCAAGGATACTGGAGTGGGTTTCCATTTCCTTCTCCAGGGGATCTTCCCAACCCAGGGATCGAACCCACATCTCCCCCGTATTGGCAGGTAGATTCTTTACCACTGAGCCACCAGGGAAGCCCAAGTGGTGTGTACCAGGCTCTTAATTAGTTCATCCGTTTATCTCAGGCCTCATGATCCTCATTCTTGGTCTAGAATTTCGATCAAGAAGCTGGCACTGAAGGTCAAGGGGCTCTTCCAAGGCCATACCGGTGGCAGGCAGTACCAGACCTATGATCCGAATCCAGATCTCTCTTGTTTCCAAAGACCACCAAGCTTTTCTCTTTACCTGTTATGCTCATTGTGCCAACTATGGTTTTTGTTAGGATAAGGAATGATTCTGTCTCTGAGTCCCCAGTCTAGCTCATGTAGTAAGTGCCCAGTAAACACTGGTGGAACTGAATTTGAGTTGCCGAATGAGGATACCAGTTTCTTTTAAAAAAATTTAATTTGTGTGTTTTAATTGGAGGCTTGTTACTTTACAATATTGTGGAGGTTTTTACCATACATCGATATGAATCAGCCACAGGTGCACATGCGTCCCCTCATCCTGAACCTCCCTACCAGCTCCCTCCCTACCCCATCCCTCTGGGTTGTCCCAGAGCACCAGCTTTGAGTGCCCTGCTTCATGCACTGAACGTGCACTGAGGATACCAGTTTCTTATCTGGGTTGCTGGTAAAAACCCATAGCTGGCAATGGTAGCAGGTCTTTGCTCTCCTAGCAGAAACCTCAGAATTTGCTTTGCAGGACTCCTGGAAGCCTGGTCTCAGGAAAAGCCTGGAGCTCAGGCACTTTTACAAAAGCTCTGCAGCCTTCTAGGGAAAAAAAAAATGTTCAGAACTAAATTTTGCTGTTGAAGGAGGCAATCTTGAGCTCTGAGGGTTTAATTACTTATGCCAAAACAAAAGAGCCAGTAATAGGATAATTGCCCATGAAAGGGAATTAAATAGAATCAAAAGAAAATTTGAAGCCACAATATTCTCTTGCCTTCTGGAGGAGCAAAGCTAATTGTTTTCCATCTGAAGTTCTCTTTTGGTGGTTTCATCCCAGCTAATTTTTCAAGTTATTTGAATTCTGTTGCAGATACTCATTTTAACAACTTAAGAAGGAAGGTTCCTTTCATTCTGACTTTTGGAGTTGACTTGTTTAACTTTGCTTTGGATTGAAAATATTGACATTGGAAGGCATCAGTTCAGTTCAGTTCAGTCGCTCAGTAGTGTCTGACTCTGCGACTCCATGAATCGCAGCCATGCCAGGCCTCCCTATCCATCACCAACTCCCGGAGTTCACTCAGATTCACGTCCATCGAGTCAGTGATGCTATCCACCATCTCATCCTCTGTCGTCCCCTTCTCCTCCTGCCCCCAATCCCTCCCAGCATCAAAGTCTTTTCCATTGAGTCAACTTTTCACATGAGGTGGCCAAAGTACTGGAGCTTCAGCTTCAGCATCATTCCTTCCAAAGAAATCCCAGGGCTGATCTCCTTCAGAATGGACTGGTTGGATCTCCTTGCAGCCCAAGGGACTCTCAAGAGTCTTCTCCAACACCACGGTTCAAAAGCATCAATTCTTTGGTGCTCAGCCTTCTTCACAGTCCAACTCTCACATCCATACATGACTACTGGAAAAACCATAGCCTTGGAAGAAATACAAGCTGGAATCAAGATTGCCAGGAGAAATATCAATAACCTCAGATATGCAGATGATACCACCCTTATGGCAGAAAGTGAAGAGGAACTAAAAAGCCTCTTGATGAAAGTAAAAGAGGAGAGTGAAAAAGTTGGCTTAAAACTCAACATTCAGAAAACGAAGATCATGGCATCCAGTCCCATCACTCCATGGGAAATAGATGGGGAAACAGTGGAAACAGTGTCAGACTTTATTTTTTGGGGCTCCAAAATCACTGTAGATGGTGATTGCAGCCATGAAATTAAAAGACGCTTACTCCTTGGAAGAAAAGTTATGACCAACCTAGACAGCATATTCAAAAGCAGAGACATTACTTTGCCGACTAAGGTCCGTCTAGTCAGGGCTATGATTTTTCTAGTAGTCATGTGTGGATGCGAGAGATGGACTGTGAAGAAGGCTGATCACTGAAGAATTGATGCTTTTTGAACTGTGGTGTTGAGGAAGACTCTTGAGAGTCCCTTGGACTGCAAGGAGATCCAACCAGTCCATTCTGAAGGAGATCAGCCCTGGGATTTCTTTGGAAGGAATGATGCTGAAGCTGAAGCTCCAGTACTTTGGCCACCTCATGTGAAAAGTTGACTCAATGGAAAAGACTTTGATGCTGGGAGGGATTGGGGGCAGGAGGAGAAGGGGACGACAGAGGATGAGATGACTGGATGGCATCACTGACTCGATGGACGCGAGTCTGAGTGAAATCCAGGAGTTGGTGATAGACAGGGAGGCCTGGCGTGCTGCGATTCATGGGGTCGCAGAGAGTCAGACACGACTGAGTGACTGAACTGAACTGAACTGACTATACAGACCTTAGTCAGCAAAGTAATGTCTCTGCTTTTGAATATGCTATCTAGGTTGGTCATAACTTTTCTTCCAAAGAGTAAGCGTCTTTTAATTTCATGGCTGTAGTCACCATCTGCAGTGATTTTGGAGCCCAAAAAAATGAAGTCTGACACTGTTTCCACTGTTTCCCCATCTATTTCCCATGAAGTGATGGGACCGGATGCCATGATCTTCGTTTTCTGAATGTTGAGCTTTAAGCCAACTTTTTCGCTCTCCTCTTTTACTTTCATCAAGAGGTTTTTTAGTTCCTCTTCACTTTCTGCCATAAGGGTGTTGTCATCTGCATATCTGAGGTTATTGATATAGAAAAAAAAGGGAGAACTTGGATGATTTTAGTAACCTCAGTTCCCACATGATAAACTGCTCATTGGTCATGCCAAAACCCACCTTTATAATACTATGTTTTTAAAGGGAAGTTGGATTTAGAACAAGGAAAGTTTAATTCTGCTTTATTCCACAGTGGTCACAGCACACTTAGAATACCACGATTAGTTGCTAACAGCCCAGATTATGACAAGCACTGGCAAATTGGAATGGTTCCCCAGAACAAGGAGATGGCGACTATGAATTGTTTCAAAAGATAAGGAGCAAATTCCCTGGCAGTCCAGTGGTTAAGACTCTGTGCTTCCAGGGCAGGGGGCCACGGGTTCAATCCTCTGTTGGGGAAGTAGGATCTTGAATGCTGTGTGATGAGGTCAAAAAATTAATAATAAATAAATGTGAAAAGAAAAGAAAATTTAAAAAATTAATTCCTTAAAAAAAGATCCTATCTAGTGCATACATGTTTGTGGGGGGACAGTCCCTCTCAGGGTCTGTTGGACCCAATGTGGACTGCTGCTGTGTTTCTGAAGAGCATCTTGTTAACACACACAAGGGACTGAAGACCCAGACACGTCCTGTGACACAACACTGCTGTTTAGTTACTCAGTTGAGTTCGACTCTTTGCATATCCATGGATGTAGCCCGCCAGGCTCCTCTGTCCATGGAATTTTCCAAGCAAGAATACTGGAATGGAGTGCCATTTTCTGCAGATCAAAACTGCATCTCTTGTGTCTCCTGCATTGGCAGACAGATTCTTTACCATTAGGGCCACCTTGGAAGCCTGTGGTATAAAGTTCACTCTCCTCAAAATCTATTAATATTCCAAGAAGAAAGCTGTCTAAAGGCAGCAAAAACGCTGCTGCTATAACATGCTTTATCATTTTGGGCTTTGGGAAACTATACACATTGAAAAAATTGAGACAAGCTAAATATATTAAGGTATTTGCAAGGGTATTCTGTGTAGCTGTAAATAAAATTTGAGATCACTATTTATCGACACGTCTCCTCCATATGGTTATTGAGTTGTTTTGTGGGAGAAATTAAATTGCGTCCATTATGGAAATTTGGCTCATAAAATCTTCACACAAACACCTTTGTATAAATTGTGCTTGAACCAAATGTTGCTTAACTCCCTTTATGTACTAGAAATTTTTGTTAAGATTCTGCTGGTCAGTCTCCAAATTATTCTAAGATAATAAGTGGCCAAAAGGGCTCTGATTACTGAAGGAACAGGTCACAGTAACAATAACAAATTTGTGTTTTTATTTTAGGGTACTATTGATCTTTCAAGTGAGGCAGCCTCTGAGTTGTTATATTGGCCTGAAATTCACGAGAGAGCTTTGGGCCTAAAAGAATAAAGGATACAACAAAGTCTTGCCTGTGGATGAGATTGCATATGAAATATGTAGTGAAAAAGAGAGAGAGCCTGGAACAGAAGCCCAAGGACACTCTACATATGAGGGATTGACATTAGAATATGGGTCAGTGAAGCCATCTGGACAGAACCAACTGGTGATATACAAAGAAGAGGAAAAGTTGTTCTTCCCAACAAAGAGAGTTGTTTTTCCAAGTGGGAAAAAAAGGAGCCAATCTGAATGTCAAGTAAACTGAGGACTGAATGGCCTTTATCATCCCTAACCATCCGAGATTGTGGGTGACCTAGTGAAGGCATTCCACAGGGGTAGGAAGCAGGAAGCCAGACTGAAGTGGGTTCATGAGGTTGACAAGAGGAACCCATAAATGCAGATAATTTTTTTAAGTTTGATCATGTAAGGAAAGGGGTAGGGAAAGAAATAACTGAAGGGAAATGAGCTGGAGGCTCTGTTTCCAGTCTCCCTTCTCCCTCATTTGTTTAACAGAGAGAGGATTGTAAGAGGTTTGAATGCTGTTGGAAGTTGCCAGTTTACAATGGTAAGATGGGACAATGGGGTGCATCTCCAGCAAGTGGAGGCGGGGGGCATGGGCCATGACACACAGGAGGAATGGTCATCCTTAGATGAGAGAAAGGATTTGCTTTCCATGTATGCAGATGCGGGGTGAGGAAAGAGCTTGCAACCACAGGAGAGTGAAGGTAAAGTGTCATGAAGCTGGTGCAAGAAACACTGAACAAGGGAAGCAGTCTGGCTGAGAGCACAGGGACACCACCCATCATGCATGTCTGGAGGCACAAGCCTGTGAGCGTGTCATTTTCTTTGGTGTCATCCGATAGCCCAGATGGAGAGAGTAAGAACCAACTCTTTGTCTGTTCAGCAAAGTTAAACGACTAAGCCAGTATCATGCAGTAGGTTCTCTCATTCAATGAATATTTATTGCCTGTTCGTGATGAGCCAGGCAATCAATTTTAAGAATAATGAACAAACAGACTTCATGAAATATCTGCACTTACAGAGTTCACATTTTAGTGGACTCAATTTTAAAATCAGAGTCATACCTGTACAAATTCAAAACGTTTCAATCCCCTCATAATACATCTCTCATCTTACCTTGGGGGGAAAATCAAGCCCTAAACTTTTTAAGTGAACCCATAAAATATCAGTAGAATTAAAGGTTATACTGTGTACTTACAGCATAAATGTGACACAGGAGGGAATATAGCCTTAGATGATAAGGAGCAAAATTTTTATGTAATAATGCAGAAAACTTTTGACACTAGAGTTTCTTCCCCTAGAGTCTGTACTCTTTTAATTAAGGGAATGTTTCTCTTTCATGTTTATATTCCCAGAGCCTAGCATAATACCTGGCATGTATTATACACCCAATAAAATTGTGTTGAATTAATGAATTCAGTTCAGTCACTCAGTTGTGTCAGACTCTTTGCGAGCCCATGAATCACAGCACGCCAGGCCTCCCTCTCCACCAACTCCCGGAGTTCACCCAAACTCTTGTCCATCGAGTCCGTGATGCCATCCAGCCATCTCGTCCTCTGTCATCCCCTTCTCCCCTTGCCCCCAATCCCTCCCAACATCAGAGTCTTTTTCAATGAGTCAACTCTTCACATGAGGTGGCCACAATACTGCAGTTTCAGCTTCAGCATCAGTCCTTCCAAAGAACACCCAGGACCGATCTCCTTTAGGATGGACTGGTTGGATCTCCTTGCAGTCGAAGGGACTCTCAAGAGTCTTCTCCAACACCACACTTCAAAAGTATCAATTCTTCAGCGCTCAGCTTTCTTCACAGTCCAATTCTCACATCTGTACATGACCACTGGAAAAACCATAGCCTTGACTAGACGGACCTTAGTCGGCAAAGTAATGTCTCTGCTTTTGAATATGCTATCTAGGTTGGTCATAACGTTCCTTCCAAGGATAAGTGTCTTTTAATTTTTTGGCTGCAATCACATCTGCAGTGATTTTCGAGCGCCCCAAAATAAAGTCTGACACTGTTTCCACTATTTCCCCATCTATTTCTCATGAAGTGATGGGACCGGATGCCATGATCTTTGTTTTCTGAATGTTGAGCTTTAAGCCAACTTTTTCACTCTCCTCTTTCACTTTCATCAAGAGGCTTCTTAGTTCCTCTTCACTTTCTGCCATTAAGGGTGGTGTCATCTGCATATCTGAGGTTATTGATATTTCTCCCAGCAATCTTGATTCCAGCTTGTGCTTCCTCCAGCCCAGTGTTTCTCATGATGTACTCTGCATATAAGTTAAATAAGCAAGAAGACAATATACAGCCTTGACGTACTCCTTTTCCTATTTGGAACTAGTCTGTTGTTNGTCAATAAAGCAGAAATAGATGTTTTTCTGGAACTCTCTTGCTTTTTCGATGATCCAGCAAATGTTGGCAATTTGATCTCTGGTTCCTCTGCCTTTTCTAAAACCAGCTTGAACATCAGGAAGGTCACGGCTCAGGTATTGCTGAAGCCTGGCTTGGAGAATTTTGAGCATTACTTTACTAGTGTGTGAGATGAGTGCAATTGTGCGGTAGTTTGAGCATTCTTTGGCATTGCCTTTCTTTGGGATTAGAATGAAAACTGACCTTTTTCCAGTCCTGTGGCCACTGCTGAGTTTTCCAAATTTGCTGGCATATTAAGTGTAGCACTTTCACAGCATCATCTTTCAGGATTTGAAAGAGCTCAACTGGAATTCCATCACCTCCACTAGCTTTGTTCATAGTGATGCTTTCTAAGACCCACTTGACTTCACATTCCAGGATGTCTGGCTCTAGATGAGTGATCACACCATCATGATTATGTTGGTCATGAAGATCTTCTTTGTACAGTTCCTCTGTGTATTCTTGCCACCTCTTCTTAATATCTTCTGCTTCTGTTAGGTCCATACCACTTCTGCCCTTTATCGAGCCCATCTTTGCATGAAATGTTCCCTTGGTATCTCTAATTTTCTTGAAGAGATCTCTAGTCTTTCCCATTCTGTTCTTTTCCTCTGTTTCTTTGCATTGATTGCTGAGGAAGGCTTTTGTATCTCTCCTTGCTATTCTTTGGAACTCTGCATTCACATGCTTATATCTTTCCTTTTCTCCTTTGCTTTTTGCCTCTCTTCTTTTCACAGCTATTTGTAAGGTCACCCCAGACAACCATTTAGCTTTTTTGCATTTCTTTTCCATGGGGAAAACCTTGATCCCTGTCTCCTCTACAATATCACAAACCTCATTGCATAGTTCATCAGGCACTCTATCTATCAGATCTAGTCCCTTAAATCTATTTCTCACTTCCACTGTATAATCATAAGGGATTTGATTTAGGTCATACCTGAATGGTCTAGTGGTTTTCCCTACTTTCTTCAGTTTAAGTCTGAATTTGGCAATAAGGAGTTCATGATCTGAGCCACAGTCGGCTCCTGGTCTTGTTTTTGTTGACTGTATAGAGCTTCTCCATCTTTGGCTGCAAAGGATGTAATCAATCTGATTTTGGTGTTGACCATCTGGTGATGTCCATGTGTAGAGTCTTCTCTTTGTTGTTGGAAGAGGGTGTTTGCTATGACCAGTAATTTGCCTGTTACTCCAGGTGTTTCTTGACTTCCTACTTTTGCATTCTAGTTCCCTATAATGAAAAGGACATCTTTTTTGGGTTTAGTTCTAAAAGGTCCTGTAGGTCTTCATAGAATGGTTCAACTTCAGCTTCTTCAGCATTACTGATTGGGGCATAGACTTAAATTACTGTGATATTGAATGGTTTGCCTTGGAAACGAACAGAAATCATTCTGTCATTTTTGAGATTGGATCCAAGTACTGCATTTCAGACTCTTTTGTTGACCATGATGGCTACTCCATTTCTTCTGAGGGATTCTTGCCTGCAGTAGTAGATATAATGGTCATCTGAGTTAAATTCACCCATTCCAGTCCATTTTAGTTCGCTGATTCCTAGAATGTTGACGTTCACTCTTGTCATCTCTTGTTTGACCACTTCCAATTTGCCTTGATTCATGGACCTAACATTCCAAGTTCCTATGCAATATTGCTCTTTATAGCATCTGACCTTGCTTCTATCACCAGTCACATCCACAGCTGGGTATTGTTTTTGCTTTAGCTCCATCCCTTCATTCTTTCTGGAGTTATTTCTCCACTGATCTCCAGTAGCATATTGGGCACCTACCAACCTGGGGAGTTCCTCTTTAAGTATCCTATCATGTTGCCTTTTCCTACTGTTCATGGGGTTCTCAAGGCAAGAGTACTGAAGTGGCTTGCCATTCCCTCCTCCAGTGGACCACATTCTGTCAGACCTCTCCACCATGACCCTCCTGTCTTGGGTGGCCCCACAGGGCATGGCTTAGTTTCATTGAGTTAGACAAGGCTGTGGTCCATGTGATTAGACTGACTAGTTTTCTGTGATTATGGTTTGTGTATCTGCCCTCTGATGCCTGTTGCAACATCTACCGTCTTACTTTGTTTCTCTTACCTTGGACATGGGATATCTCTTCAGGGCTGCTCCAGCAAAGCACAGCCGCTACTCCTTACCTTGAACGAGGGGTATCCTCTCACAGCCACCCCTCCTGACCTTGAACATGGAGTAGTTCCTTTCGGCCTCCTGCGCCCATGCAACCACCACTCCTTGGACATGGGGTTGAATTAATGAATAAATTAGTTTATACATGACAATGCAATGAATGGAAATAGCAATCTCTAGTAAGAAGTCAAATGTCACGTCAGAGGAAACATGAAATCTCAGGACTGTATTTCCTCATGTGCAACAGCAAGACATATACAGAACTCATTCACAATGAGAAAGATATCCATCTTTACCATTCAGTATAAAACACAACAACAACATAAAAACTCTATGTGGGGGCCATAAAGCTATGGGAAGTTTGGAAGGTGAGTGATAACCTTAACAGTGTTAATTTCAGCAATTTCCATTCAGGCTACAAGTTTCAGGGATTTTATCGCTAAACTTTTACAACCTTCAAACACTTGCTGCTAAGGTCCATAAATTTTGAGTGGAAGATCCACTTAGTTGTGACATACAGTTATGGCTTGATATAGGCTGGGTAATTTAGGGCTATAAAACTTTGGTAAGCAGAAGAAACGAGGTTGTTTGTGGTGGTTGTTTTCCTAGAAATAAAAATTGATGAGAGAAAAGAGGCCTCATCTTCAACTTTCTTGATTAATGAGTACAAAAGTTCTGCTCACTAACTGACTGATGCTCTGTCCGCTTATTTGTAACATGAGCATTACATTAATAACGAACTTAATCATTGCTTGATAAATGTGTTTGGTTATATGTTCTAAAAAGAGCACAGTTTTTGGAGACAGGAGCCCTGAGCTCCAATCCCACTCTGCCACTGAGGTGAGTGTATGTATGTGTGCGTCTGTGTGCTTTGTGTAGCTTCACTTAGTTCCGATTTTCTTAGGATAATGCCTGCTAGGCATGGTCTTTGTGCCATTCACCACTCCCTTGTGTGGTTGCTCCTTAAAGACCATTTTCAAGAAGTCTTTTCACATGCGTTGCAATGTGCCGTGTCATGTGGCCTGACTCTTTAGACTCACAGACGGGTAAACCAGTGAGGAAAAGTAACTCCACAAACTGCCTGCCCCCAAATGGATAATGGTGATTATTTAATCCAATCTTCCTTTGCAAATATTTTAATTTTCCTAGGTGGCACAATAGTGAGGAATTTGCCTGCCGGTGCAGGAGACACAAGAGTCGGGGGTTTGATCCCTGGGTTGGGAAGATCCCTTGGAGAAGGAAATGGTAACCAAGTCCAATATTCTTGCCCAGAAAATCCCATGGACAGAGGAGCTTGGCAGGCTACAGTCCATAGGGATTTCCCAGGCAAGAATACTGGAGTGGATTGTCATTCCCTCCTCCAAGGGATCTTACCAACTCAGGAACTTAATTTGCATCTCCTGGCAGGCTGATTCTTAACCACTGAGTCACCTGGGAAGCCAAAATTAACATTAGATAAATAAAATTAGATAATAATAAAGGGCAACTTCAAAATAAAAAATAGTAAGCTTCAGTTTCATATAATACTCATTTACATGCAAAGTTTTATTTCCTCACATTTTAAGATGTGAATTGTTATACAGGTTATTGTCTTCCATTTGAAATGTCTCTATGATAAATCATACAACATAAATAAGTGGTAATATTTGGAGCCAAATGATTAAGAAATGTATGGTTTTAGTATGAATATAAATAGGCAGAATTAAAACTTTGAAAGCTGAAGTGAAGTGAAAGTCGCTCAGTCGTGTCTGACTCTTTGTTATTCCATGGACTATCATGGAATTCTCCAGGCCAGAATACTGGAGTGGGTAGCCTTTCCCTGCTCCAGGGGATCTTCCCAACCCAGGAATTGAACTGGGATCTCCTGCATTGCAGGGGGATTTGTTACCAACTGAGCTATCAGGGTAAATTGTACCCTAAATAAAGCAAGCATAATGGCCTACTTGCCTCTAGAAAAAAGACTAAACTAAGCCTCTTTTTAGAGGTCCATGATCTTGGCATCATTACTACCCCTGTTTTATTGTCTTATCCATCCTGTAAGGCTGAATACAAGCTCTGCCTCTTTTTGGGCTGCTTCTGTCTTAGAAATCCATTACTTGCTTGATTCATTGCTTTGGGTGTGTGTAAGTGTTTTGAAATATGAAATACGCCTTGCCTGAAGATTCTCATTGCATCCTCCTTTATATCAAGTACATATTCACCAAACAGAATGATGACCTAGTAAATGATGACAATGACTTTGGCCTATAATGTGAAGTAAGGCTTTTACAACTAAAGTTTTAAGTTGTATGTTAAGTTGTGTGGCAGCTGAATGTGCCAGACACATGAGAAAACACTGTGTTTTCTGTCTCCATCACGATAAAATTGGGTTGGGCTTGGAGACTAAGTTATGGTCACAGTAACTGACATGAGTTTGAGCAAGGCCCAGGAGGCAGTGCAGCCTGGCATGCTGCAGTCCATGGGGTCGCAAAGGGCCGGACGCAAGTGAGTGACTGAACAACAACAGATGCAGATAAAAGATCTTGCTTTCCTTCTGCTCTTTCCCTGAAACTGGAAGAAAAGGCTTTCAAGTGGGCAGGGCCACATGAAGGAAGGAATCTGGACTTTTCAGCCCTTGCTCTTCTGCTAGGGGATTGCCACCAGGAAATCCACCAGGCTTTCTTAGGACCAAGATATGAGAGAGAAATAAAACACAATAGTGGTAGGCCACCAAAACTTTAGGGCCATTGGCTAGTATGAATTTTTGTAGCTAATTCAAGCTTCATTTAAAAAGTGGGGCTGAAGCATCACCATCATTATAGTTATTATTACTGTGATTGTAAAGTTAAATAAATATAGCACCTTGTTTTAATTATTTATTTATTTAATAATTATTATTTAATGCCCAGCATTGAGAATGTACTGCATCCTAGATTTTATGCTAAGTAATTTTGTGTATGAACTAATATTGATTCCCCAAAGTATATAAACTAAGTGCTACATGCTATGACGTGCTATGTCGCTTCAGCCATGTCCAATTTGCTGTGACTCTATGGGCTGTAGCCCTCCAGGCTCCTCTGTCCATGGGATTCTCCAGCCAAGAATACTAGAGTGGGCTGCCATGCCCTCCTCCAGGGGATCTTCCTGACCCAGGGATCGAACCCACATCTCTTGCTTCTCCTGCGTTGGCAGCGGGTTCTTTACCGCTAGTGCCACCTGGCAAGCTGCATATAAATTAAGTGGATTTTATAAATAAAGGAATTCTTCCAGACTGGTTGCAGAGTTACCAGGTCAGGGTTCTGACCTAAATCTGCCAGTCTTTCACCTCTGCAATCTACTTGCCTGGCCCTTAGACTCTCACGTGCTAAAAGAGGAAGAACAGAAATGTACTTAACTACCACATGGCTAGACTGGGCTAGAAACTGGTGGAATGAAGAGGGTGTATCAGTCAAAATGGGTGATGTTACATACAAGGTAACAAATGATCCCAACCCAGTGACTCTGAGTGGTGAGCAAGAGTTTTTGAAAAAAACACAGAGATTTCCCATCCAGACACCGACAAGGCAGGCCTTTCTGAAACATGTCACTGAATGGGGATGCCATTCTACAGAAACTTGCAGCCAGCTACTCTGCTCTTTTCAATGAATCAATTTTCTGTTACTTGAAATTAGGAGAGAGGTGTTAACATCTCCAATGATATGCATGCAAAGTTCAAGACTGGTTCAAATCCAAAACATTATGATCCTTTCTTCCATAAATAGCACGTTGCCAACTGAAATCAAGCATTAACTAGGCGATGACTCAGAAATGTGCAGAGTAGAACTCAAGTACTAAGAGCAAAAGCAGCAATTATTCTACATGAGGTAACTAATTTGTCAAAAGAGACACAAATGAATTCAGTTTCTCCTTGTCAACCATAAATATTTAGCATTTCTGAATACATCCCATTTGGACTGGTGAGTAACAACTATTTGATTTATTTATCAAAACAAACTTGCCTCTCATCACGGAGCTATTGGAGCATTCACAAAATGCAATTACCTGCAAAGTGGCCAGGTGAACGTGGGCAGGTCCCTTCTTCCTAGGCCTCATACATAAAGTGAGGATAGTTATTAGCTGAGGTGATGTGTAGATCTCTGCCACACCAGGCTGGGGTACTTCTCACCATGGAAAAGCAGACAGTACCCAGTGTAGTCAGAGGCTTGGATTCAAGATCTACTCTGTTTGTTTGTTTTTTTTTAATTAACTTTGAATTAAAGGAACAATTTTTATTCCCTTAGCTTCAGTTTCTTCCATGTGTTGTTGCTCAGTCCCTATGTCATATCTGACTGACTGTGTCCCCACAGACTGTAGCCTGCCAGGTTCCTCATCTGTGGGATTTCCCAGACAAGAATACTGGAGTGGCTTGCCATTTCCTTCTCTGGGGGATCTTTCCAACCCAGGGATCAAACCCATGTGTCCTGCATTGGCAGATGAATTCTTTACCACTGAGCTACCTGGGAAGCTTCCACATGTAAAGGAATGATAATAATGCTTACCACTTCAAATGTATGTGATAATCAAGACAAATATTTAAAATATGATGAGTGGGGTGGGAAGTCTTCCATATACCAAGTGTTATGTTAATCTCTACAGATACAAAGTTGGCAATAAGAGGCTCCTGCCTTCTGGATGTTCATCATAGTGAAAGGAATGAGTGGATAACGCACTAATAATAGGTGACCTTTCTATAAACACTTGCCCTGTGCGGACTCTGAGTCAACCTCTTTCTTTTATTCACTCATTTAATATTTGCTGGGAACCAGTACCCGCTTAGTACCAGGCACTGCTTTATCACTTGTCTTATCTTCTCACATCATCTTCTTGTGTTAACCTTCATAATAAGTCATAAGACAGTTTATCTTGCAATGCTCCTTTCAACAGGAAGGGTACTGAAGCTCAGAAAGTTCTGGTAGCTTTTGCCAGTTCATCCGGAAAGCTAATAATTAGTAAAGTTGGGTTAGGATCCTAAGCTTTTTGTATTTAAGATCTGTCGTTGTTTAATCACTAAGTTGTTGTCTGACTCTGTGACCCCATGGATTGCAGCCTGCCAGGCTCCTCTGTGCATGGGATTTTCCAGGCAAGAATACTGGAGTGGCTTGCCATTTCCTTCTCCATTAAGATATGTGTTTTTACCCAAAATTTAACTGGCCTGAAAATAAAGGTAATCAAGGAGGGTTTGCAGGAGCAGAGGGAAGAGATGCAGGCTTGACACGAGGTCTCCGAGGAGACAGATGATTTTGGAACCCTTTTTAAAACAAAAGATCCAGCAAAAGTAAAGATATAGAAACCAGAAACAGCATGACATGGCACCTGAATCTGAAATGTCACTAAACAAGTATGTCTTTGATGTATATGATGCAATTATTATTGTATGCAAAACTGCCACACAGTTGACCTGGCTATAGGTTACTTTCCTCTTCTCCCCTCCCTGTCCAATAATCCTCTTCCTTCCTCCTTCTCCCAACTAATTCTTCTGAATTGAGGTTCGAAAGAAAAAATGAATTGCCCATCCTCAGAGCTGGTAAAAATGATTTTTGTGAGAATCTGGACAGCAGCCTGCATCAGTTTCAGCTCAGAATATGCATACTACCAAACATAAAGTCATCACTGTCTACGGCTTTGCAGCTGGAGGAAACCAAGTAGATGACCGTGAAAGCAGATCAACCTGCATAGACTACTTTGGAGCACACAGAAGGGCCAGTACCAGGAGCCCCAGGGGGAAAGTTTGTCGTGTGTGTGTGTGTGTGTGTGTGTGTGTGTGTGCACGCACATGAAGCCTGCTATGCTTGACGTTCTGAAAGTTACAGATCCTTCTTGTAACCACAAATATATTGCTGATGATATGGTGAATATTCAATCGCTGCTCCATTATCAATTTATCAATTAAAATGCAATCTTCAGAGGTGTTTTATCTAATTTTTTCCAGGTTTCTTGAGAAATAATTGACTTCCATCATTGTATGTTTAAAGTACACAGCATGATGGATTGATTTACATAACTGTGACAAATGGTACAAGAGTGGCTGATAATCCTGATCAGATGTACAGGTTAGGGAGAGAAGGGCATATTACTTTAGAAAGAGAATAGTCTTTGAGAAAATATCTAACCCAACTCCTTTGAGGAACCCCACCATGGTTGGAATCTAAAGAGTTCAGAGTCAAGGGTGAGAGAGAAAACAGCCCCACCCAGACCTCAAGTGGCAACAAAGGAGTTTGAACTTCAGCCTATGAGGACTGAGCAGCTTTCACAGAGTCTGAATCTGGAGAGGAGCCCACGAGAAATCCCAGGGGAGAAATAACTGGACCCAGAGACCCAGCTGCTGAGGGTCTGCCTGTGAGTTCAGGTTTCAAGTAGGTGTGAGAAATCCCCCTGAGGGGCTTTGCTGAATCAAAACTCAACCCGGTCTACCTGCCGGTTTTACCGCCTGCTTCATTTTATGCTGGTGCACCAGACCGGGTTCAGTTCTAAGGTCCCTTTTTGAACACTGCTTACAATATTCTCTTTTATGTTTCTTTTTCTGAAAAGAATGGGAGGGTGTGTTAGACCCTTTTCAAAACTTTGCAGTAAGCGTCCTCAGCTTCTTTTGCAACTTCATCCATTCCCCCCACCCCCCACCATCCTCTCACCACCCTCGGATTCTTAGGTGGTTGTTTGCCTCTAGAGGACAAGAGCAGATTGGGAAGAATGGACTGGTCTAGTGCTTTGTCCTGAACTCATGCTGCCTGGGAGGGACTGACGCTGGAGCTGCCAGAGGCTATGAGGAACCACAGCAGGGGTACCAGTGAATCAGTGCCTCCAGCCAAACTAAAATCGATACATCTCGGTCTAGGTTAATAACCCCCACAGCCTGCTCACACATGTGAACTAGACATAAGACGTTGCTAAAAATGTACTGCAATATATAATCATTACCTGTTTTCATAAACATTCTCTACTCTCCTATCAGGCCCTGGGTATCATTCTAGCTTTCTCCCTTCCTCTTATACCCAAGTATTCTTTTTTTTCTTTTTCTTTTTTTCAATGTGGACCATATTTAAAGTCTTTTTTGGATTTGTTACAATATTCTTTCTGTTTTGGTTTTTTGGCTGTGAGGCATCCAGGATCTTAGCTCTCCAACCAGGGATACAGCCCTGTACCCTCTGCAATGAAAGGCAAGATCTTAACAACTGGACAGACAGGGAAGTCACTCCTAACCACTCTATATGCAAGCAATGTCAAACCTCTCACCAGCCCTCAGAATATCCCATTTATAAAACACTGTTTCCTGTACTTCATTCATTCGTTAATTTATTTATGTGCCAGTTTTTGAGGAGCTATTATATGCAAGCACATTTCAAGGAGATACAGAAGTGAACAAGTCTTATTCCTTAATAATGGCTTCCTCTGGCATTATATACTAAGGCTACCTACACAGTATTGCCAAATAGGCAACACCCTCACCCATCTTATTTTTCTCTAGGATATAGCAGAAGGGGACCACCTCCTGAAGTTAAAACTGAATAACAATTGACAGCAGGGAAAAGACAGACAAATGTTCAACCAGAAAAGTACAGATGACCCAACATACAATGTCAAGATATATCCATAGTACAGGTCATGTAATTTATTGATATGCAGAAAGACGATTGATGGTTTGGCAAAAGGCTCATTTTTTCTCATTCCCTCCTTTCCTCATTTAATTTATGACCAAGTTCTATCAATGACACCTCCTTATCATTTTCTATGTGAATTACTTTCCTCTCCATTTCCCCTACCATCTTGATCATACCCATATCATCTTTTGCCTGGATTATTGTACTAACTTCCTACGTGCCCTAAATCTTTTCCCAACAGCTCACGAATCCAGTCTAACCTCCTCAAAGCTGCCGAGCTAATCTCTCCAAGATGGAACTATCGCTGAGCACCCTTTTTTTGAACCTAAAATTCTTTTTTATTTTTTTTAACAAAAGCGTTGCCAGTAGCAACAGCAACCTTGTGCTTTATAGCCAGATAGAGGCAGAGGCTTTTTTTTTTTTTTTAACTCTTTATTTTGCATTGGAGTATAGCCAATTAACAATGTGTGACAGTTTCAGGTGGACAGCAAAGGGTCTCAGCCATACATACATGTATCCATTCTCCCCCAGACTCCCTTCCCATCTAGGCTGCCATGTAACATTGGACAGAGTTCCCTGTGCTACAGCAGGTCTTTGTTCGTTATCCATTTTAAATATAGCAGTGTGGACATGACCATCCCAAACTTCCTAACTATTTCCTCCACCCTGGCAACTACAAGTTCATTCTCTAAGTCTGTGAGTTTCTATTTTGTAAAAAAGTTCATTCTATCATTTCTTCTTAGATTCCACATATAAAAGATGTCAAGTAATATTTCTCCTCCTCTGTCTGACTTAACTTCATTCAGCACAATAATGTCCAGGTCCATCCATGTTGTTGCAAATGGCATTATTCCATGCTTTTTAATGGCCGAGTAATATTCCATTGTATATATGCATACTACACCTTCTGAACCTAAAACTCTTTAGCTGTACCCTACTGCCTAATGAACGCCCTAATGAATCATCTGTGTTTCAAACCTGCATACAAAGTCCTTCATGATTTGCCCCCTGAAGCCCTGTTCAGTCTCATCACTAGAAAAAGCATTATTCATTTCTTTGTGCCATGGATCAACCTGTGGTTTAGACCTCTAGGCCCTAAGTCACTCTTCCCACTGCCTCAGACTCTTCTTTCCATCTTATATCTGGCAAAATCCTAGTGACCCGACAAGATTCCAATGCCGTTGTTACCTTATTTTGCCTTCTCAGACTATCCTTTGCCCAAACATATTGACCACTTAAGCTCTGGGTCTCCCTTCACCCCTGGAATCTGCCGATTTCACCAGCGTTACTGTATGGATATATTGATAGCTATCTATGTATATATGTGTCTATCTGTTTTTCCATTTCTGACATGTCTATTCTCTGCAGTCCCAGATGTTGACCAGGGCCAGGTCCCATTCATCTCTATGACCCTAAACTTCGAAAAATGCCTGCTGCATATTATTTGTCCAATAAATTTGCATCAGTGAATGAATAGTATAAATAGATGAATAACAAATAAATGCTCAGTTTCCTCAATACAGTTAAACAGGTAAATGGGTAATGGTTTAGAAAGGTTTCTATCACAAGTTGTTACAAGCATGTTTAAAATGTTTTGGGTGTTTCAACAGAAAATTGTCAATGTTTGGGAGGATTCATTGATTCAGAATGTCTCTAAATAGAACTGTTAAGATTCTGTATTATGTTTGGTTGTTTACGCAGCTATGGCTCCAAATAGACAGATGATTGATTTCTTGAAATAATGGGCCATGCTTTCTTCACCACAGTATCACTCACTCTCAGTAAAAATAAACATACTTTATAAACAATGTTTTTAAATATTGCTGTAGAAAAATATACATAGCATAAAATTGATAGTTCTAATCACTTTTAACTTAATTAATTTATTTTAATTGGAAGCTAATTACTTTACAATATTGTAGTGGTTTTTGCCATACACTGACATCAATCAACCATGGGTGTAAATGTGTTGCCCATCCTGAACTCTCCTTCCACCTCTCTCTGATGTTTTTAATCATTTTAAGTGTACAATGGAGTGGCATTGAATACATTCGTGTTGTTGTGCAACCCTTGCCACCATCCTTCTCAAAAACATTTTTATCATTCTGAACTTAAACTCTGTCTCCAGTAACCAGTACTTCCTCTCTACCTCCTTTCCCCAGCCTCTGTTAAGTAAAATGGTGGTCATTCTTCTACTTTGTGTTTCTATGATTTTGACTCTTCTAGGTCCCTCATACAGGTGGAACCTTACAATACTGATACTTATCCTTTGGTGACTGGCCTATTTCTTTTAGCATATTGTCTTTAAATTTTATCCATATAATAGCATATATCCAAATCCAATTCCTTTTTAAGACAGAGTGATATTCCATTATGTGTATCTACCATATTTTGTTTATTCATTATTTGTTCTTCATTCAACTACTGATGGACAGCCGAAAGGTCATCTCCACCTTCTGGTTATTGTGAAAAATGTTGCTATGGCCACTGGTGTACAAACACTTGTTTGAGTCTCTGCTTGCAATTCATTTGAGTACATAACCAGAAGTGGAACTGCTAGATTGTATGGTGATTCTGCGTTTAAATTTTTGAGCAAATTCCATATCATTTTCCACAATGGCTGCACCATTTAACACTCCTACCAGAAATGCACAAGGGTTTCAATTTCTCCATATCTTCACCAACACTTAGGCACTTAGTTCTTCTTTTTTTTATAATGGCCATCCTGAAGGGTGTGGCATTATAAACACTTGCAAATAAATGAAAAAACATACAGGATCTATTAGGGTTTTAGATAGCGAAGATGCAGTAGGAAGGTTGATAACGTAAATGTAACTTCAGGGTAATGGTGCCTTGTTAAAGCACAGATTTGGGGGGTTAAATTTCTGGCTCAGTTAATAGCTCAGCATACCAGAGTGAAACCAGAATTTTCCTGTTTCTCCATCTGTAAAGTGGGGTAAATGATATCAAGCTTACAATGTTATTTTGACAAATGAAATTAATGCTAATACAGGTGTTCCTGAAAGCTTTTCTCCAAAGACACTCATTAATATGTGATTATCCCAGTTTCGGGCTTCCCTGGTGGCTCAGACAGTAAAGCGTCTGCCCGCAATGCAGAAGACCTGGGTTCGATGCTATGAAGTCTGTCCTTCAACACCTCTCCCTGAACCTCAGACAAGAACAACACTCTGTATTTTCATTTCCACAGGAATGAGGCAAGAGACTGGCTGGAGTCAAGAGTGTGGGGTCTGCATTCTGAATCCTCTCATTTGGAGCAGGTGACCTTACACAGTGCACTCCACCTATGTGTGTTTTTTGTTTACTTCACCTGAAAAATGGAACAAGATAAGTACCTGCAAGCTCAGTGGTGATGAGTCAATGAGATAATGTCTGAACAAAAGTATCAAAGCCCTGCAACACATAATAGCCATATTTGACTGCAAATCCCTGCTCTCTACAGGGTGAAAATGGGCATCAGTTGTTCAATCAGAGGAGCTAGCCCAGGCTTTCATTCAAACCATCCACTGTGTTCCCTCTTTGCCTACCTGCCATGGAAGATCAATGAGATAATGCATGTGTATAATTCCCTTGAAAGTGCTTGGGAAAGTATAAAGCACTATCAAATGCAGGTTGTCATTATAATGCTTATTAGGGGTCTGATTCAATGCTATTAAAATTCGACAGCACAGAGGATGAGAAAGGCAGGCAGATTTCCAAATGGATAATAACTTTTAGCATCAGACTCTATCCAGAACATGTTTTTTCCTTCTGATCAGCAATGAAAAGTGCTGCAATTAATTTGACAGCCAAGCAAAGCCATGAATTAATGGGAAGTCATTCTCTGAGGAACGTTTTTCCCCATGAATGGGGAAAAATGACTGAAATAATCAAGCAGATATGCTAGTCTTGGAAACTGGTATCAGGGCAAACTTCGCTTGTGTGTATACCATGATCACCTCCTTCTGTATGGGAAGATCAAAAGCATGATCAGATACGGAGAGTAAATGCTGTTGGAAGATCATCAGAGGAGAGGACACAAAATCAATCAGGGTGCAGGAGGGAAACAGAAGATCAGAGAAGTGATACGTTGTAAGTAACCCAGGTAATAAGAAGTGAAACCTAGAATTCAGGCCTAAAATTCATGCTTCCTGAGTGTGTCACCAAAATAAATAAATGAATAAACCTAATTTCAAATGACCTTGACTTGAATCTAAACTTTGCTACTTTTAAGAGTATGGCCTCCGTAAAAGGTTGTTCTCTCTAGGTTCCATTCAAGCCTTAATCCTTAAAAGTGTAGAAAAGCATTCCAGTTCCTTTTGTTACATTTGGTCTGAAATTACTTCATTAAAATCTTAATCAGTTACTATGTGTGGGTTATTTCTTCACTGGCTGGACATATCTGGAATTCAAACTTGACATAGAACCATGCTTTTTAAACTGGAAGAGGCAATCTAATTACTTGAGGAGTTGGTAGAGATTCAGATTCAAATTCAGGTAGTTGGGAATGTTTCCTGGGGCTTTCATGTGATGTTGAAGCTGCTGGTCCATGGACTTCCCTCCAAGGCTCGAGGACAGAGAGAATGCAGAGAACCAACCCCCACACAGACCTTTGGGAGGGTTATTTTGTTATCTGAATGATGCTGACCAGAGTCATGGAAATATGCTGTGCTATACTTTAAACCCATATCCAAGAATCAAAGATGACAAAGGTTGACAGAAGTTAAGACTATATCTCCATTGCAAACACTCTCACCATGCTTTCCCAGCTCAGCCATCTTCCTATCACCATAACAATTGCCACTAGACAATAAATACAAAATAAATAAATATTTTATCATTGTGAGACAAAATAACCTGAAAACATCTGTGATTTAAACTTTGTTCATAATTAGAGGTAATTGTTCTCACACATTGATTTCATCATTATTCAGGAGAGCTGTGTCTCCTCATGAGCAGAAGACAGTTTTCTAACTAGCAAGGGAAGTTCTGATGACTTAACAGCAAGGAAGATATCTGGATCTATCTATGTGCTTCTTGTACTCATCCCAGTTGCCTTTCAGAATCTCCTTTGATCTCAGACTGAAAGGAGAAAGACACCATAGAGTTTGTAATGATGATGATGACAGCAGCCATTTATTAAATACTTTCAATGAGCAATGCAGTTTCAGTCATCATAACATGTGATTTTGTTCACTTTTTGCAATGACACTGGAATAGATACCATTATCAGTTGCTATTGCTAAGCAGCCTGCCTAAGATTGGCACTTTGAATGATCTGAGCCCGAAGTCCACACTCCTACCGTCCACATCCTGAAAGTGTGAATGTGAAAGTGTTAGTCACTCAGTCGTGCCCTACTCTGCGACCCCAAGGAGTGAAGCCCGCCAGGCTCCTCTGTCCATGGGATTCTCCAGGTAAGAATATGGGAGTGGGTTGCCATTCCTTTCTCCAGGGGATCTTCTCAAACCAGGGATCAAACCCAGGCCTCCTGCTTCACAGCTTCTTTACAGTTTGAGTCAAATTTGGAGACCCCACATCCTGAAAATAAAGTTCAAATTCCTATTTCAAAGGTCTTCCATGACATTGCTCCATAAACCATGAGTTTAAGCCTAATCCTCTCTCCCTTAACATTTGCCCTACCTGTCAAAACCCTATTCTTACCTCAGCTCTCTCTTCAAGTGGAATTTCCAGAGCATCCTCTTATAACCCTCAGGTTAGTGAAAATGCTTTTCTTTTTGCTCTAATGAAACTTCATGTAAGTCTCTGAATATTTTCTCATTCGGGACTACCTTAACAATGCCTCATCTAAGCCCTAGTTTACAGTCTTCATGAATACAAATCCAGCCTCTGCACTGCAACTCTGAATCAAATCTTGGAGACGGAGTTTTGGGTGAAGTAGAGGAGAGCAGCTTTATTGGTTTGCCAGGCAAAGTGGGCCACAGATGACTAATGCCCTCAAAACTATACGTCCCAACCTGGGGTCAGGGGATAGTGAGGACTTTTTTAGTGATGGTTCAAAGATGGTGTGATCGGCTGGTGGATGTTCTTCTGACTGTTGGTGAGAGATAAGTGGGAGTCAGCATCATCAACCTTCTGGTTCCAACAGATCTGAGGTCTGCATGCTGGTGGGCAACGTACTATTAACTTCTCCCATCTGGTGGGGGTTTCAGAATCTGCAGAACAGCTCACAGATATTGCTATGTGTAACCCTTGAGGGGGAACAAGTCCCCAGCCCCAAAGCTACACTGCTGTTTCCTGACTTCTCCTCCCTTGTCTCTACAGCTCCTCGTTTCCCTAATTAGAAACTGTTTGAATCTGCCCTTTGGATCTCAGGGAAGGCAACACAGGAAGGCTTTTGTGTCTGGTGGCTGGGAGGTCCCACAGAGTCCTTGTTGTTGTTCAATCGCTCAGTTATGTCCAACTCTTTGCAAACCGTGAACTGCAGCACATCAGGCTTCCCAATCCTTCACCATCTCCCAGAGCTGTTCAAACTCATGTCCATCTAGTCAGTGATGCCATCCAACCATCTCATCCTCTGTCATCCCCTTCTCCTCCTGCCTTCAGTCTTTCCCAGCATCAGGATCTTTTCCAATCAGTCAGTTCTTCACTACAGGTGACCAAAGTATTGGAACTTCAGCATCAGTCCTTCCAATGAATATTCAGGATTGATTTCCTTCAGGATTGGCTGTTTTGATCTCCTTGCCATCCAAAGGACTCTCAAGAGTCCTCTCCAACACCACAGTTCAAAAGCAGTTCACAGGGCCCTGCTCAGTATCAATCACACTTGAATAATATGTTTTATTATCTTATCAAAATGCAATTATTTTTTCCAAATGCTTCATTTTTATTTTCTAGTATTTAACACATTTTTCTGCTTGCATATGTATCTGCCCAATGATCTAGGAGCACTTTGAGGGTGTGAGTCAGATCCATCCACTTTACCTCTGTCTTCCTAAAGCTCAGCATTTACTAGTTGCTCAAAAAATACTTTTGTGCAATTTACAGATGGGAAAACAGAGGCTCGTATCACCAAGTGAGTTAGGAGGTGGATCCAGGGCTTAAACTCACGAACCACTGATCGTTCCCCTGCATTTCATACAAACACAGACTTGTCTACCAGGCACACAATTTTAAAATTCATACTGAGAGAAAAGGAGGATACTAATCCACATATCATCAATGGGAATCCTACGATTCTAGAGGAGCCATAGGGGAGCACATGAGAGAAATTCTACTTGATAACACATTCTAAAAGCTTCCAAACCTTATTCAAGTGGAATGATTAGGAGGAACTGTACCAAAGATGCTCAGAAAAGCTGGCGCTCAATTTCTTGTGAACAGGCCCTCTGAGTTTTGTTTTCAGTTCAGTTCATTCACTCAGTTATATCCGACTCTTTGCGACCCCATGAACCGCAGCAAGCTAGGCCTCCCTGTCCATCACCAACTCCCAGAGTCTACCCAAACCCGTGTCCATTGAGTCGGTGATGCCATCCAACCATCTTATCCTCTGTCGTCCCCTTCTCCTCCTGCCCTCAATCTTTCCCAGCATCAGGGTCTTTTCAAATGAGTCAGCTCTTTGCATCAGGTGGCCAAAGTATTGGAGTTTCAGCTTCAGCATCAGTCTTTCCAATGAACACCCAGGACTGATCTCCTTTAGGATGGACTGGTTTTGTTTTACTTCAATTCAAAAACAATTTTGGGGAACTAAATTACTAAAGGGCAATTGTTTCCTTTTTCTAGTGCTTCTGAATTGGTGAGGCCATTATCTGTGGCACACAGTACAGGATATAAAATGCACACTTCAAGTATCAGTCAGTCAGTCAGTTCAGTCACTCAGTCGTGTCCAACTCTCTGTGACCCGCATGGACTGCAGCACGCCAGGCCTCCCTGTCCATCACCAACTCCCAGAACTTGCTCAAACTCATGTCCACTAAGTTGGTGATGCCAAGCAATCATTTCATCCTCTGTTGTCCCCTTTTCCTCCCACCTTCAATCTTTCTCAGCATCAGGGTCTTTTCCAATGAGTTGGTTCTTCGCATCAGGTGGCCAAAGTACTGAAGTTTCAGCTTCAGCATCAGCGAAGCTGAATATTCAGGACTGATTTCCTTTAGGACTGACTGGTTGGATCTCCTTGCAGTATATATTTCAAGTATAGTTTGGGGCTTACACATGCAATGGCATTGCAGCTAAGAAAATATAATTGAGTTTAGTGAACATTTTCTTTTTGGTAAGGAGTCAGATCTTTGGGAAGAAGTATGTTCCATCCTTGTGTTGGAAGGTCTCCTGGAGTAGGAAATGGCTAGCCACTCCAGCATTCTTTCCTGGAAAATCCCATGGACAGAGAAGCCTGGCGGGCTACAGTTCACGCAGTCGCAAAAGCGTCAGACAGAACTTAGGGAACAAAACAACATGTTTTACATATTCATTCATTATTCAATTATCCGTTTGACAAACCAATAAACATCTATTCATTCATTCAACACATTCAACCAAAAAATGTCTGTTGAGCTTCTTGTGTACCGGCACTTAGCATTGGGCAGGGTACAGAGTGGCAACTGAAAAACAGGAGGTGCCTGCTTCTAGTTTAAAGGCTGGGAACCTAATTCATTCTTTCTTTTATTAATTCCACAAGCATATGTTGAGAATCTACAGACATATCAGTTTTTGCCTACTTGTGTTTATAATTGGCTGGTTCACACAACAAGGAGTTTGTTCAAAGATCAAGGAGCAAGCAGGTTGAAATGACATGCACATTCTCTATACACATAGGGTTCGTCACCACAGACTTTTTGCCAAGGGAGCATCTGTAAGGAGCTTGGGAACCTTAATCAAATTGCCTAAGGTCATGCAATATAAAAGAAAGTGGGAAATGAATGACAGACGTGGAGTGTCTACTCTGTACCATTTCTATTATACCATACCACTCAAGTCAGCACATCACATTTTTCATACATTCAATCCATGATTAATACGATAGTGATAGTCATCTTTTTACTTACTAGATATTTATTAGGTATTTTATATGTGTTAACTGTTTTAAGATACAGCAGAAAGTGTGAAGCACTACACCAGGGTCACAGGTCTAAAGCCCTGTACCAAAGTCACAGGACAAAAATCTCTGGAATTAACCAAATCTGATAGCAATGGCTGCCATGAGCCTCCGGATCTAAACTGGCCAGTTCTCTGACCCCATATGAGGTAAATTATCCACCCTGTTACCCGTCCTTAAGCATCTTAACCAACCTATTGCCTATCCTATAGCATCCTAACCAATCACCTGATGCCACCCTTCCAGGAGGAGTTCGTTCTGTCTTGAGGCAGAGGAGCCTGGTGGGCTGCCATCTATGGGGTCACACAGAGTCAGATACGACTGAAGCGACTCAGGAGCAGCAGCAGAGGATATAAAAATTGGCTGCTCATCCACGAAAGAGGTCGATTCTCCCTTGAGCTGGACCACTGTTCTAACAGGGTCTCTCACTCTAATAAACTTTATTCTCTCATTCTGCCTCATGTCTGGAACTTCTTTTCTAACCCGCGCACAGACCATTACAGAAGGAACACGTGGCTCTCTTCTCAAGTGCTTCCATACCTACTAAGAACTTGCCTTCCAAAGTCACAACCTCAGCACTCTTTAGAGGATAGTTAGCGCTGCTCTGAGGAGCTTGCCCACCTATCCTAGAGACATTCCTATGGCTTTTAATTTCTTCACAATTCTCCATCTTGACTTTTCCCGGTCTTGCTGTCTTAGTCCTTTGGGGCTGATATAACAAAATACTACAGGCTGGGTGGCTTATAAACAACAGAAATGTATTTCTCACAGTTATGTTGATGAGAAGTCTGAGAGCAGGGAACTGGCATGCTTAGGCAAAGGCTCTCTTGCAGGTCGTAGACTTCTCAGAGTATCCTCTTGTGACAGAAGAGATGGGAGCTCTGGGGGGGATGTCTCTTTTATATGGGCACTAATCCCATTCATGGGGCTCTACCTTTGTGACCTAATCACCTCCCCAAAGCCTGCCTTCTAATGCCATCACATTGGGCAGTAGGATTCCAGCATTCGAGTTTGGGGGAAGCCGGGACACAAACATTCAGACCATGACACATGCTAATTAGCTATCTTTTCTCATAACTCCTAGTACCTGCCCCTTCTCTGAATTCTGGTGCCCTGGGATGTTAGCTTTCCCTGTCTGTTTCAGCAATAGTAATAAGAAAAACTGTGATGTTCTCCTCTTTGTCTGTTACTATTTCCACCCTCGGATAATAGAGGGGTCAAGACAAAGGACCGTGGTGAAGCCAGCCAGAGACCTAATAAGTGAACCCTGGGGAGGAGTGGGGAGGATCTACCGTCTCCCATTTGCTCTACTGTACAAAACATGAGTTTGAGCAAGCTCCGGGAGTTGGTAATGGATAGGGAAGTCTAGCGTGCTGCAGTCCAGGGGGTCACAGAGTCAGACACGACTGAGCGACTGAACTGAGCTGAACTGAACTGAACAAAGCACTCACAGTAGACATCTTTTATGTACCCCGCCCTCACAACTTTTACTCAACACTTGATTGCTCTGGCCATTGCTATGGCAACCATTTCTATAAGGATGCATCCTAACCTCACTTGCCTTCACCTACATGGGATGCTTGAGATGTACTACCTGTTCTGCTATCACACACCCATACCTAAAATTTCTATGAGGTTAACCCCTCTCAAGGTGATGGGCCTAAAACTGCTGAATAAATACTCCACTTTCTCATGCTCTGTGAGACAAGTCTGGGGTGTGTTCTACATGGCTCCTCGGAGGTCCTCAGTGAGACTGAACCCTCTGGGTTCTCTGCCTGGAGCAGAGCCTCATTCCACAGTGCAGGGTGGAACTGGCTTTCTCACCTTTGCTATTAACTCTCCCTAGTCCTTCCTCTCTCATCCCCTGAGGTCACTGCTCACAAGATCTCTACACAGGCCCCTGTCTCTGGTTCTATTTTTATAAGAATTCAAGTAAAGAAGAGAAACAAGATTTTGTAGTCCTATGAAATGGACATGTGACATAATATAAACTAAGGAAATATTCACAGGGCAAAACATGGAGAAAAGACACATTAAGAGAGATAAGAAGGCAGTCAGGTCAGAGGTTATCCCAGGGTGCCAGCTGATTTGTGGTGGCCCCCAAAGCCTTGGGTTCAAATAAATGTGTAGAGACAGGAGATATAACTTAAACCAGTTGAATGGAAGACATGGATTTGGATTCCCACTCCCGCACATAAAACCAGAATCTCTGAACTATGACAGCCCCAGAGTAAAAGATTGACTAAAAAAATGACACACCCATATAAAAGAGTTAATGAGAAAACTTAGTTGTTTTTGCCTTGTCTCTTGATGGTGAGGGGAAGGGGGGTAAATTAGTCTCCCTTGAAGACTTGTAATTATGCTCTACTAATCATAACATTTTAGGACTAGAATTAAACCTCTTTGAAATGAAGAATATATTTTAAAGTGGTCCTAGATTTGTAAAACCTAGGTCATTGCATAATTCTGGGTCATCCTAACATGTGCTTTCTCTTTGAATTGACCCCCACCCCCATCGCCGCCTTTCCATTTTGGACTGTGATTCATCCGGTCTTTTTCCATTCTACCTAAAATCCACCCATCTTACATTATAAAAGCAAATTATGGATTTGGTAGACTATGAGAGACATAAACATCTTTTGAGTGATGTGATTTAAATAGTGGAAATTTCGCAGAATGGAATACTCTACAAACCACTGCATTTACTCCCAGAAGATTCTTCTGATGTTTTATGGTGATTTGATTACAATGGAACGGTGCTCCATAGGTTGGAAAAACAGTGAATGAATAAAAAGTAATATACTTGAAATTACTGTAGGACTAGATTCTTACTAGCCCCCAATCTAATCTATATTGATTTTCTTTTAAAACATGTGGCTTAGAAAGGAAGGTAATAACCAACTCAATTCAAACAGATGGAAATATTTTCACCTATTTTGAAATCAACCAAAGGAAAAAATTCTCCACAAATACTCTCACAAATAGAGTGCCCTTTGACAGAGCTGGGAAATAAAAGAGTGTTTTCCCATTTTCATTAGATTGGTGAGTGTGATTACAATTTTAAAGCAATACTGAGAGATGCCAGCTCTATAGCAAGGTGTCAGTAAGGAACAGAACCCCATACATGACTCCCTATTTTACCTGGATGAATTTGTCTCCAAAGCCCCACATTAACAGGTGCTTTAAAATACCTTCTGGGTGAGGACTTCCCTGGTGGTCCAGGGGTTAAGACTCCACCCTTTCACTGTAGGGGGTGTGGGTTCAATCCTTGGTTGGAGAACTAAGATCCCAAATCTTCAAATGTTGTATGGCATGCCCCCCCCCAAAATATTACCTTTTAAGAACAAAAAAACAGATGCCTTTTCAGTGAGACCCAGTGTATGTCTTCTACAAAGTATATCTGAGTAGCGAAAGATTGAGACCATCATATTCTTTTTTTCCAAGCTTTACTGATACATATTTGTCATATACTATTGTGTACCTTGAAAACTGCTCGATGGGAGCTGGGGAGGAAACGCTGGAGGTTGAGATCTGTAAAACCCTTGAAGAGCAAGATCCCGAGAGCTTCAGAGTTGTGTGGCCTCAGGCTGTCACCTCCAGTGAGTGAATGGTGGAATGGCATGAACATCCACTGTGTTATGGTTGATTTTTAAAATTTTTTAACCCATGATAAAACCCCACGTCCAAGGAGCAGTGGCTGCGTGGGCATAGGAGGGCCGAGAGGAGCTACTCCACATTCAAGGTCAGGAGGGACGATGGTGAGGAGATACCCCTCATCCAAGGTAAGCAGCAGTGGCTGCGATTTGCTAGAGCAACCCTGAAGAGATATCCCACGTCCAAGGTAAGAGAAACCCAAGTAAGACAGTAGGTGTTGCGAGAGGGCATCAGAGGGCAGACACACTGAAGCCATAAAAACAGAAAACTAGTCCATCTAATCATGCTAGGACCACAGCCTTGTCTAACTCATTGAAACTAAGCCATGCCATGTGGGGCCACCCAAGACAGGAGGGTCATGGTGGAGAGGTCTGACAGAATGTGGTCCACTGGAGAAGGGAATGGCAAACCACTTCCGTATTCTTGCCTTGAGAACCCCATGAACAGTATGAAAAGGCAAACTGATAAGATACTGAAAGAGGAACTCCCCAGGTCGGTAGGTGAACAATATGCTACTGGAGATCAGTGGAGAAATAACTCCAGAAAGAATGAAGGGATGGAGCCAAAGCAAAAACAATACCCAGCTGTGGATGTGACTGGTGACAGAGGCAAGGTCTGATGCTGTAAAGAGCAATACTGCATAGGAACCTGGAATGTTAGGTCCATGAATCAAAGCAAATTGGAAGTGATCAAACAGGAGATGGCAAGAGTGAATGTCGACATTCTAGGAATCAGAGAACAAAAATGGACTGGAATGGGTGAATTTAACTCAGATGACCATTATATCTACTACTGCAGGCAAGAATCCCTTAGAAGAAATGGAATAGCCATCATGGTCAATAAAAGAGTCCGAAAATCAGTACTTGGAGGCAATCTCAAAAATAACAGAATGATCTCTGTTCATTTCCAAGGCAAACCATTCAATATCACAGTAATCTAAGTCTATGCCCCAATCGGTGATGCTGAAGAAGCTGAAGTTGAATGGTTCTATGAAGACCTACAAGACCTTTTAGAACTAAACCCAAAAAAGATATCCTTTTCATTATAGGGGACTGGAATGCAAAAGTAGGAAGTCAAGAAACACCTTGAGTAACAGGCAAATTTGGCCTTGGAATACGGAATGAAGCAGGGCAAAGGCTAATAGAGTTTTGCCAAGAGAATGCACTGGTCATAGCAAACACCCTCTTCCAACAACAAAGAGAAGATTCTACACATGGATATCACCAGATGGTCAACATAAAGATCAGATTGATTACATCCTTTGCAGCTAAAGATGGAGAGGCTTTATACAGTCAGCAAAAACAAGACCAGGAGCTGACTGTGGCTCAGATCATGAACTCCTTATTGCCAAATTCAGACTTAAATTGAAGAAAGTAGGGAAAACCACTAGACCATTCATGTATGACCTAAATCAAATCCCTTATAATTATACAGTGGAAGTGAGAAATAGATTTAAGGGACTAGATCGGATAGATTGAGTGCCTGATGAACCATGGACGGAGGTTCATGACATTGTACAGGAGACAGGGATCAAGGTTATCCCCATGGAAAAGAAATGCAAAAAATCAAAATGGCTGTCTGGGGAGGCCTTACAAATAGCTGTGAAAAGAAAAGAAGCAAAAAGCAAAGGAGAAAAGGAAAAATATAAGCATTTGAATGCAGAGTTCCAGAGAATAGCAAGAAGAGATAAGAAAGCCTTCCTCAGCAACCAATGCAAAGAAATAAAGGAAAACAATAGAATGGGAAAGACTAGAGTTCTCTTCCAGAAAATTAGAGATACCAAAGGAACATTTCATGCAAAGATGGCCTTGAAATGGTCTGGACCTAACAGAAGCAGAAGATATTAAGAAGAGGTGGCAAGAATACACAGAAGAACTGTACAAAAAAGATCTTCATGACCAAGATAATAATGATGGTGTGATCACTCACCTAGAGCCAGACATCCCAGAATGTGAAGTCAAGTGGGCCTTAGAAAGCATCACTATGAACAAAGCTAGTGGAGGTGATAGAATCCCAGTTGAGCTATTTAAAATCCTGAAAGATGATGTTGTGAAAGTGCTGCACTCAATATGCCAGCAAATTTGGAAAACACAGCAGTGGCCACAGGACTGGAAAAGTTCAGTTTTCATTCCAATCCCAAAAAAGGAAATGCCAAATAATGCTCAAACTACTGCACAAATGCACTCATCTCACATACTAGTAAAGTAATGCTCAAAATTCTCCAAGCCAGGCTTCAGCAATACGTGAACTGTGACTTTCCAGCTGTTCAAGCTGGTTTTAGAAAAGGCAGAGGAACCAGAGGTCAAACTGCCAACATCTGCTGGATCATCGAAAAAGCAAGAGAGTTCCAGAAAAACATCTATTTCTGCTTATTGACTATGCCAAAGTCTTTGACTGTGTGGATCACAATCAACTGTGGAAAATTCTGAAAGAGATGGGAATACCAGACCACCTGACCTGCCTTTTGAGAAACCTATATGCAGGTCAGGAAGCAGCAGTTAGAACTGGACATGGAACAACAGACTGGTTCCAAATAGGAAAAGAAGTACGTCAAGGCTATATATTGTCATCCTGCTTATTTAACTTCTGTGCAAAGTACATCATGAGAAATGCTGGGCTGGAAGAAACACAAGCTGGAATCAAGATTGCTGGGAGAAATATCAATAACCTCAGATATGCAGATGACACCACCCTTATGGCAGAAAGTGAAGAGGAACTAAAAAGCCTCTTGATGAAAGTGAAAGGGGCGAGTGGAAAAGTTGGCTTAAAGCTCAACATTCAGAAAACGAAGATCATGGCATCAGGTCCCATAACTTCATGGGAAATAGATGGGGAAGCAGTGGAAACAGTGTCAGACTTTATTTTGGGGGCTTCCAAATCACTGCAGATGGTGATTGCAGCCATGAAATTAAAAGACTCTTACTCTTTGGAAGGAAAGTTATGACCAACCTAGATAGCATATTCAAAAGCAGAGATTACTTTGCCAACCAAGGTCCATCTAGTCAAGGCTATGGTTTTTCCAGTAGTCATGTATGTTTGTGAGAGTTGGACTGTGAAGAAAGCTGAGTGCTGAAGAACTGATGCTTTTGAACTGTGGTGTTGGAGAAGACTCTTGAGAGTCTCTTGGACTGCAAGGAGATCCAACCAGTCCATTCTAAAGGAGATCGGTCCTGCGTGTTCTTTGGAAGGAATGATGCTAAAGCTGAAGCTCCAGTACTTTGGCCACCTCATGGGAAGAGTTGACTCATTGGAAAAGACCCTGATGCTGAGAGGGATTGGGGGCAGGAGGAGAAGGGAACGACAGAGGATGAGATGGCTGGATGGCATCACCAACTCGATGGACGTGAGTTTGAGTGAACTCCAGGTGTTGGTGATGGACAGGGAGGCCTGACATGCTGCAATTCATGGGGTCACAAAGCATCAGACACAACTGAGCAACTGAACTGAACTGAACTGATTGTGTACCTTTAAGGTGCACAGCTATTAACTTGCTACACATGTATTGCAAAAGGATTACCACTAAAGCATTAGCTAATATCTCCATCTTCTCACATAATTACCTTTTTTTTTTGGTCTACTCTCTTAGTAACTTTAAGCATAATAATAAGGTATTATTAGCTATAATCACCATGCTGTACTTATGATTCCCAAAACTTGTGAATCTGGAAGTGTGTACATTTTGACCGAAATCTACCCATTTCTCCTGCTCTCCACCCACCTGGAAAACCACCACTGGACTTTGTTTCTCTGCTCTAAGCTTTGGATTCTACATGTAATGATATCTTTAAGAGTTCATTTACCCTTCCAGTTCTTGACTTGGCTTCACCTCTGGGTTCGTGACTTTAAACCTCCTTCTAAGAATCTGAGTTGTGATCCTTTGAAAGAATGAATGGCTATACACAACTACGAAAGAATGAATGGCTATACACAAACTACTTCCATCTGAACCTGCCTATTACAGCCTATAATAAGACTTCTTTTTTAATGATATAATTCTTTGCCACTTACTCAGACTTATTTTATGCCCTGATATCTGGTCCATTTTTCTAAATGTTTCATTTGCGCTTCAGAGAAATGTATGTTTTCTAATTATAGAGCATAATTTGGGCTCTGTCCTTGCCCATTAGCTTGAGCTTGTTGATACATTGCTCACAGCAGCTACATACTTATTAATTTTGCACTTCTTCCTCTATCAGTTCCCAAGAGAAATATATTCAGACTGTCTCTGAATTGGTGGATTTGTCAATTTCCACTTCAAATTCTATTGATTTTAGCCAGTGTTACAGCTTTCTAATGAAGTGCCTCTTATAATCTTCATACACTGAAGTTTTAAACCTAATAATAAATTTTTACTTAATATATATTTGCATGATTTTAATATTTCTCCATCAATTTTTTTATTGCCTAAGCTTTGCCTAACATATATGTCTCCATCCTTTTAATCTCTTTCAGCCTTCTTTATAGATAGTATGCAATTAACTAGTTCATTTTCTTTCTTTACTGGTGAATCTATTTTCATTTTTACCATGTATATTGGTAATTGCAGATAAATTTTGATTTAATTTACCATTTTATTTTGTGCTTTCTATACATTCTGCTTTTTTGAAGTTTTTTTCTCCCTTCCTGCCTTCTTCTGAGTAACCAGGTTTCTTTTCATTTATTATCCCTCTATTTGTTCAAAAGTATAGACTATATACCTTCTCTTACGTTATACTTAAAGTATCAACATTCACACTAAAGAGATTCTAATCTAAACTGGTGCAAGGAGAGGACCCAGAGGGATGGCATGGGGTGGGAGGTGGGAGGGGATTCATGTTTGGGAACGCTTGTACACTCGTGGTGAATTCATGTCAATGTTTGGCAAAACCAATACAGTAATGTAAAGTAAACTAAAGTTAAAATAAAAATTTTAAAAGTAAAAAAAAAAATAAATAAATAAATAAATAAATATACTTTTAACCTATCTCTTAAAAATTATAAGGACCCAAAACACTTAAACTCTTGGCATACCTTTCCTTTTCTACATGTTATTTTGGTCTGTGTTTAATTCCTCTTCATTTTCTGCCACAGAATTAATCATTCATAGTCTATCATTGTTTTATACAGAAGTTGCTTGTTTTGGTGACCCTCTGCTTGTTTCTTTACATATCCTTCTTGTCAAAGCTTAGTCCTTTCCTCTGGATCAATTTCCTTCTATCTCAATTGTATCTTTTAGAGTAACTTCATTAAGTGAGATTCTGTTGGTGGTAGACTAACATGGCGCCACTTACTAAGGCTCCAGATGCCAGAATAAAACTGGATTCAAAGCCCAGCTTTGCCAGTCACTGAATTTGTACTTAACTCCCCTATGCCTCAGTCTCTTCATTTGTGAAATGAGGACATTAGCAATACCTGACCCATAGAGTATCTTGGGGAATTAAATATATTACACATGGAAAGTGCTTAGAACAGTTTCGGATACAAGTCTAATATCCAGTATTAGTTTTGAAGGATTGGGGCAGAATGATTCTTGAATAAAGGGCAAGTATTCACTGTTGATTACTATAAGGCAAAAGGACCAGGATTTCAAATGAAAGGAAGTGCATGGGAGTCCTGATCTCTGGCAGGACATGCGGTTCTTAGACTCCTGAGTTTCATCACCGTCCACGATGGACTCAGTGAATCTTGGTTACTGTGTAGGAACATACCACTGTTTTCCAACCAGGCAGATTTCACTCCAGGCTGGATGTGTCTCTCTTAGGTTCTTACAGCATCCTGTTGCTTCTCTTTGGTAGGATTTATCATGCAGTTTTGAAATAACATCTTTTTTTTTTTTTTGGTCTGCCTTTCCCATCAGTTCCTTACAAACACCAAGGGACAGAGAGTCCATGCTTTGCCTCAGTTCATTGGGAAAGAAACACTTCAGCCCATGCTTCTGACCCTTCAATCATTCCTTTTACTGACTCTTTCCCAAGAGATGTAGAGTTGCCAATTAGAACCAGAACTTTCACCGAGCCCTCTCCAGTAAGTGTGGGAGACTGCTTTTTAAATGTCAGGACACTTGTGATTCATGTTTCTTTCTCCCCCCTTCCCGAACTCCAGGAGCTATTTGATAAAACGTGTTTACTGAATAAATAAACAGATGCTGTGTGAAAGTGCTCTATAAACATTGCATGGTTTAACAAATGCCAGTTATACATAAAAAGCATGAAACATTAGGCATATGTTGTTGTAGATTTTTTGTCTCACACCCAAGGCTTCATCTTGACATGTTTCTCAGATTTAATTCATTCTGGTGTTCTTCCCTACACATGGACACTTCTTCCCTAAGCAGATTACTTGCAGGCATTATTAAAAAGCATTATCATGTCTACCACAGCCCAACCTGTTTATATCTGTACAAACAGCAACCCGCTTAGGGATGCTGAGCCTCTATCTGCACTGGGCATCTTTTTGTTATCTTCCTTCATCAGATAAATGTGCTTCTGGTAAGACTATCCCTCCTAACTCATCTGGTCCTGCTGTTTGGATAATGCAGAGTGTAAAGTCAAGAAATCATTGGGCCCCAAGGTGGAAAGGAGTCTGATGAAAAGCTGATGCAGTTAACCATAGCAATCACTATTTCCCCCCAAAATTTATTTATGTTATTTGTAAATATCTATTCTATTAACGCCCTATTTAAATGTGTATGGAGAGAGACAGAGACTGTAAGAACCAGAAGAGAGAGGAGGGCAAAAGAATCATATTTTGTTAAATAACTACATCAACTTTATCCTACAAAATGTATGCATCATTTAATCTTTCCAAAAGTAGGAATATAGTCAAGGAGGAGTGACCAAGAAGGCAGGGTAGGAAGATCTTGAGTTCACTTACTGCCAAAGGCATGCCAAAATTACAACTATTTTACAGGGCAATTATCTGTGAAGACAACATGACGATTAGCAGAAAATCATTTCCAAAACTAAAGATATAAAAAGAAGGAAGGATAATGGGAGGGATAGGAAGGGAGGAGCAGGCTTCCCTAGTGGCTCAGATGGTAAAGAATCCGCCTTCAATGTAGGAGACATTGGTTTGATTCCTGGGTCAGAAAGATCCCCTGGAAAAAGAAATGGCAACCCACTCCAGTATTCTTGCCTGGAAAATACAATGGACAGAAGAACCTGGGGTGTTACAGTCCACGGGATCATAAGAGTCAGACACGACTTGGCGACTAAACCACTATCACCACCAGGAAGAGAGGAGATATGGTAAGTCAAGAACCCTGACAAGCGACTCCCAAACAGGAGGATAATCACAATTGCAGAGGTTCATCTCAAGGAGCAAGGGGTCTGAGCCCTGTATTGGGTTCCCCAGTCCTGGGATCCTGTACTGGGAAGACAACCCCCAGAGTGCCTGGCTTTCAAGGCTAGTAGAGGGGACTTGTTTTCAGGATAGCTGGAGGGCTATAGGAAAGAGACCCCTCTCTTAAATGGTGCATACAAAATTTCACAAGCTCTGAGACCCAAAGCAGAAGCAGCAACTTGCAAGGAGCCTGGGTCAGACCCACTTGCTAATCTTAGAGAACCTCCTGAACAGACAAGAGGCCATGGGGACTCGATCTCTCAACAGGGACATAGACACTGGTGACATCAATTTCAAGGAGCTCATTCTGTCCTAAGGACTCTGGGGCTAGCAAGCATCATCCTGGAGTTCTTTTAGTTTATTACTGGTCAAGACTTGGCCCCACCCACCAACCAGTCTACACCAATCCTGTGACCCCCAAAGCCAAGCAGCCAGCTTCAGGGAACAGAGCCCCACCTACCAGTAGGCTCCCAGTTCCTACTGCTGGTAGGAGCACAAAATGGTACAGCCACTTTGGAAGACAGTTTGTCGATACAAAACTGAGCACCCTGTGACCATTTGAATCAGCAATTCCCTTCCTTGGTATTTACTAAAAAAAGTGAAAACTCATGTCCACACAAAACTTTGCACATAGATATTTATAGCAGATTTGTTCTTAATTACCAAAACTTGGAAGCAAGCAAGATGACCTTCAGAAGTAGGTAAATGGATGGATAAATTATGGTATATCCAGACACTGGGATAGCTTTCAGCACTAAAAAAAATGAGCTATCAAGTCATGAAATGACATGAAGAAATCTCAAATGCGTATTGCCAGTGAAAAACCAGCCAGCTTGTAAAGACTAAATGCTGCATGATTTCAACACTATGTCTGGAAAAGACAAAACTATGAGCCAATAAAAAGATCAGATTATAAGAGAGGGATGACGTCAGCAACACAGCAGCGTGAAAAGCTACCTTTGTCTCTCCCCTTCGACCCACAACCAGTAAAAAAACCACAGGGCAGCAAAGCTGCCTCTGCGCAGTACAGTGGGATGCTGGACAATTCCACACATTTGTGCATTTAAAGGCAGGTGTACTTGAACACACAGAGGAGGCGTAGAACCAAAGGGAAACAGACAGTGCTTGCCGTGCCAGCCTTCCGACTGCAATGATGGAGCCCACAGCCACAGTCAGCTGGGCAACGGAAGCAGTGGAACCTGAGACCTCATTCCTCAAGTCAGGGATGCCCCTGACCGCAGTCCCCATGCCCTCACCACAGCAGCAAAGCCCACAAGCCTTACAACAGCGGACATGGCTGTCCCCGGCAGGACTTGCACACTTCTCTTCAACCTCCCCTCCCCCAGCAGTGGTAGAGCCTGTGACTCATTCTGATTCCCCAGGGGCAACACCTTTGACACTTGCAGAAGCAAGGCACCAGCGACTCTGGAGGCACAGAAAGCGATAAAATGCACAGAGCCACACCTCCGACAGAGGTAGCAGAGGCTGAAAAATGCAGACTCACCTAACGGGAGTCAGTTCAAGTAAGACAAACCGAAGAAAAGAAAAAGAAAGGTGTGCTATAGCGCCACCTACTGGGAAATAAGAGAAACCTCTAGTTCTAACCTGTCTGTTTCAAATGCCCCGGCAGAACCCGAAGAACCTCAGTAACACTGGAACACAAAAACAAAACAGCAATTCTCTACAAACCAAACTGAAAATCAAAGAATGTTGCCCTCTATCTGATAAAGAACTCGAAATAGTTGTCATGCATAAACTCAGTGAGATACAAGAAAACTCAGTTCAGTGAGCTCAGGAATAAAATTAATAATAAGAAACACTTTACCAAACAGATTGAAACTCTGCAAAAGAACCAAACAGAAAAACTCTGGAGCTGAGTGACTCAGTTGATGAGACAGTGAATGCATTGGAAACAGCAGACCATGTGGAAGAGAGAATTCGAAAGCTTGAAGATAGAAATTTAGGAATGATACAGGCAGAAGAAGAAAGATAAATAAGATATTTTTAAAAATTAGGAAATTTTATGAAAGCTATCTGACTCTTAGAAACGGTAGCACTGTGGTGATGGGTGTTCCAGAACAATAAGACAGAAAAGGGAGCAGCGAGTTTATTTAGAGAATAATAGCTAAGAACTTCCCAAACCTGGAATGGAAATGAATATACAAGTTAATGAAGCTAAGAAAACAATTAATTACCTCAAAGCAAAATAATTCATCGAGACATTGAATGATCTTTCTTATAGATATAAAACTACAATACAAAAAATAATTACATAGCCAATTACTACAATATTGTTTAAAATTAAAAACCCAACTAGAAAAATTTGAATGTTCACTCAGTAAGAGAATGTATAAGCAAGTTATGCTGCACCTACTCTATCAAATAGTATATCTGCTTTTTTTAAGTGAGTTATATTTATACACATTCACATGGGAGGATGTCCAGGAAACATTGTTAAGCCAATAAACAAGTCTCAGAGTAATTTATGTATAATGCCTCTCTTTGGGGGCTTCCCAGGTGGCACTAGTGGTAAAGAACTCACCTACCAATGCAGGAGACCATAAGAGACACAGGTTCGGCCCCTGGATCAGGAAGATCCCCTGGAGAAGAAAATGGCAATCCACTCCAGTATTCTTGCCCATGGACCGAGGAGCCTGGAGGGCTGCAGTCCATAGGGTCACAAAGAGTCAGACAAGACTGAAGCAACTTCAAAACCACACCTCTATCTTAAAAAGGGAAAAGAGAAGGAAGAAGTCTCTGTGGCTATTGTATATAGTATTTCAGCAAACCCAATGCACAATCCATCAATCCATTATGACACACTATTAACTTACACCACTAAGAAAGAACAGCGTGTACTGCTTCCTAAAACAGTGAGATAACTCAAAGCGTCAGATGCGTTCCAATTGCAGTGATGTTCAAATGTTTAAACAGTGCATCTTAGAATCAATGGAATATGACATATTCTGTGAACAAATAAACTTTAAATGCCTATTATAGGCCACGTATACCAGCCACTAGAGGTAGAACAGAGAACAAATGAGTTAAAGTTTCTTCCTTAAAGCATCTTGTTTTCTGTAATCCATGTTCAATGTTTTAGGAGCAGGAAGAAAAGTATGGAAGAAGACAAATCAGAGTAACATTCTCTCAGGTAAATAGATCTGAGGGTTTTGGTACATTACCACAATCATGTACTACTTTTGAACTTTAAAAAATCTAATAAAGCACATTTAAAAATGATTATTTAAGGACTTCCCTGGTGTCCCAATGGTTAGGGCTCTGGGTTTCTACTGCAGGGGGCACAGGTTCAATCCCTGGTAGGGATCTGAGATCCCTCAGGCCCCATGGCATGGCCAAAATTTTTTTTATTATTTATTCATAGGTATAAGACCATCAGAAATGTTTTCGTCTATCCTGACAATGCCTAGAACCAGAAAGTTCACTTGTGTAGTCCCTTGCCACTCTGAGAAAGAATCAATTACATATACCCATGCCCATGTCCTGTACTGCAAACGTGAGAATTAGCTCCCATCCTGACAGGTTCCTAATTTAGAAGATGGTCACTATAAATCCACAAAGGGCTGACTTTGATTTCACAGCTAAGATGCTGCTGCATGGCGTTTGCAGAGCTGGGGCACTTGGCTGCCTTTTACGAATTGCCATTCTGTCGCATTTTACCCACTCGATAACGGCTCTCAAACTATGCCTATTTCATGTTTCTCCTCACTCAAGGCGTGTCATTTCCTGAACGCCCAGACCTCTTCAAAAGTGCCGCACATCACCCAGACAGATAAAGGCTGCAGATCTCGGAGCAGTGGCAGCTGTTAAGACTGAGCACGCTGGCCTCTGCAGAGCTTCTCAGCACAGTCTTTCAGTAGCATTTTATAGGCCAGTGGGAAGACGCTGAAAAACCTTCAAGTCTCTTTGGAGAGGAGAGCTATAGTTCTGACTGTTCTGTAAAGTTTGGGGTTTTTTTTAGGGGAAAGGGGGTTGTTTTGTTTTTATCATCACAGTTGCTATGATTGAGTTGATGGAACTGTGACATCCTGATGCTGACCTTGGAAGAAGGACTTGGGAGGTTATGGGGAGAAGGCATACTAGCAATTTTTATTTAAGAATTTTTACTAGATCATTCATTCAGTTAGCACATATTCTTTTGTTCTCTTTGAAGGATGCTTAATATAGCAGTTAAGAGTAGGGGCTCTACACATGCATGAATTTTAGCAACTCTAATTCTACTCTTAAGAGAAAATTTTACATCTATGTATTGGAAGCCTTGTATAAGAACATGTATAGCAGCTTTGTTTCTAAAACCACAAATGTTTATCAAAACAAATGCTCAACAAATGTGTGTTGAGCTATATAAAAATGATAAGCTATTGTTGTTATGCAGTTAGGTGAGCTACGTGGAGTGGATAAATAAATTGTGATATATATATATATTTTTTAAATGAGTAGGAGCATCAGGTCCACATGACTTTGTGTTTGAATCTTAGTTCTACCACTAATAGCTTTGTGATTATGGGAAAACAGTTTAATCTTGACAAGCCTCACTTTGCCATACATCAGATAGGATTCATAATTGTATACATTTCAAGGTTACAGCAAGAGTAAAGTAAAGTAAGGTAATATAAAGCACTTCGACAGTACCCAGCATATAATGAATGCTCAGTGTGTTTCAGTTGCTCTGTGGTAGGCACTAAAAAGCCAGCAGAACTTAGAATATGTAGCTGGAACTGTAGATACAAATGGATGGTTTAAATTACTCCCACTCTTTTGATGTGAAAATCCCAAACCAAAACATTCAGGGGAATAACCGATCTAAAATTAGAAAAACCCTACCGTTCTGATAGATGCCAATGTGAGACAACTGAGGAACCTCTATAACTCAAAGCACATGTTTCTTTCACCAAGACAAACAAATCAACAAAAACAATAAAACACACGAGAAAATCAAATCATTAATATTAGGATTAAGTCACCTAACCCAATGCAAAAGAAAAGTAGCAAAGCAAGAATTAGGAATAACAGGACCCTTTGAAAGGGATTTTAAAATAATAT
>SJYQ01001838.1:276652-304325 GCA_006410935.1 Redunca redunca | reverse complement strand
TAATTCAGTCTTTTATTAGTCACTTTAGACAATTTAACCAAATTAACTAATTCTCCAGAGAGCATAATGTGAAATTATGTATTCAAGTATGATGTCCTTTAAAAAGTGTTACAGACAAGTCACAAATAAGTTTTCTTTGTAAGATGAAAATATGCCAACCAACCTGTTTTTGAACCCAAGATTTTTTGCCTAATTATTTCTAATATAATAACAGCAATGCAGTTCTGGATTTCTAGTGACTTTCTTTAACTTCAAATCCCTTCACTGGCTATATCTTGTTTATTCTTATGTGTTACTTGAGCCTTAGGGTAATACAAATTCCAGTTTGGGTTCAAGCCAAGTTTAATCATATCTTGACGTAACTGGAAAACTGTTGGATTGGTTGATTCATTTATTCATTCTATCAGTATTATCTAAGTGTCTGTTATGTGCCAGACACTCGCCTAGACATTTGGAATAAAGCAGTGAATAAAACAGAAAAAAAATTTCTACCTTCGTGAAGTTTACACTCTTCTTCATGTTTTACAATGTGGGATGTAGAAGGGACAGTCAGTAGTTTCTGGTGCTATATTTGTATTAGACTCTATACAGACTGCAAATAGATAACTCTTCCTAAAGGACAGAGGAGCCATTTACCAGCCAGACACCTGACATAATCAGAAAACTTTAGCCATTAGAGGGGAGGGGCTGTCTTTGGATTCTTCTCAAGACTGGCAATGAACTCCTGACTCAGTATGTGGTGAGTGGTGGTGTTTGTGTGTGAATGTGTGTGAGAGAAAGAGAAAGGGGTAGGAGGATAGAAGACAAGGAAAGAGAAAGTTTAAAGTGTTTCTGAAAGTAAAAATGGGAAAGAGTTCACTCTACAATTTATGAGGGGATGGTTTCCACGTATTGATAAGCACAAGTAAAAGAATATACTCAGAAATACAAGAGTACATGGCCAAAGAGCAATATTCTATGTGAGAAAGGGGGAAGAGGCACCATTCCTGTTAATAGACCCGAAGGCTGATGAGGATGTCTTTTCCTAGAGATTTCTTCCTGACCTGCAGCTGGGCTTACTGCTATAACTCGTTTATGTCTCAGCAGAAAGTGGAGTTAATATGTCTCTTTTCTGAGAAAGCGGAGTTAATGTGTCTCTTTTTTTTTGTTCCCATTGTACCTGTGTCCTACTGTGGCATCTCTTGTGTTGGCCAAAACTTTCATTTGGGTTTTCCTAAAATATTACAGAAAAACCCAAATGAACTTTTTTTTTTTGGTCAATCCAGTATTATCCCATGTTGCAATTGTATGTTGTTTTCACCTAGACTGTAAGCATGGTAAGGCCAGGACCATTTCCTCTGTATTCTGTTAGGGCACAGCTGAGTGCCTGCCTTATAAGGAAGAGCTTAGTGAATACTTACTGGATCTATACTTTTCTGCTACTCCATTTCCTTGTCATTTTTATATGATTGTAGAAGACAAAAAGTGTTTTCCAAGAAGTTTGCTAAAACTATTGCATATGAATATGAAAGAAATAATTACTAATTACTGTATTTGGAATATTGCTTTTTTCTTCTTAATGTAATGCTTTCCACATATTTTTTTTCAGTTCTCATAAAAAGCCCATGAGGTTAAATTGCTTTTGAGATCTTCTGTGTGAGTTGGAGGAATTAAGGATTCAGTTTTTTTTTTTTTTTAATTTGGAAGAAATGTTTGTTATTGATAAATCACTGAAACAGAGTATCCAGTAGATATTTCAAAAGGCTTGTGGGTGTGTTTCTTTTTTTCTTTAATTTAAGTGCAGTTGATTTACAATGTTGTGCCAATCTCTGCTGAATAGGAAAGTGACTCAGTTTGGATACAGTTTCCTCTGCTATATGCTGGGACCTTGTTCTTATCCATTCTAAACATAATAGTTCTATCATCTACCAACCCCAAATTCCCAGTCCACCCCTCTCTCTTCTTCCTTTCCCCTTGGTAACCACAGTCTGATCTCTGAGACCCTTTGCATTTTTAAACTCGATTACAGTTTATGAAAAATTAAATGTGATCAAAAACAAATTTACTGATTCTCAGAATATTTATATTAAATAATACATGTATTTTAAAAACTATAGTTGTTTTCTGTATACAAACTAGAAAATACAGGTGAGCAAAGACAATTAGAGAGTAACACTGCTAATCAGTTGTTTTTGTGTGTAAATATAAAGTACTGAAACTGGACTGTGCTCAGTTGCTTCAGTCGTGTGCAACTCTTTGTGACCTATGGACTGTAGTCTGCCAGGCTCCTGTGTCCATGGGATTCTCCAGGCAAGAATACTAGAGTGGGTTGCCATGCTGTCCTCCAGGGGATTGGCCCAACCCAGGGATCAAACCCATACCTCTGACATCTACATTGCACGAAGGTTCTTTACTTACTGAGCCACCTGGAAGCCTGAAACTGGACTGGCTTCTCTCAAACAATGTCATGTTGTAGTTTCATTGATAACATGTTTTATTTCTCAATGATACCTAGAATAGTGATGCACCTTACATTTTCTGGATTCTTAGATTTGATGAAATAATATATATGTGTACAAACGTAAATATAACAGAAGAGTAACTGAAGACAGTTCCAGCTGCCTAGTTTCCTGCATTGCAAATTTCATCCTCAATCACACAGAACAGCAAGAAAAAACTAAAACCACACAACAACCACTCAACATAACTTGAAGACAGAGAATGCCCAAATTTCAAAATAACTATAAGTAAAAAGAGAAAAAAAAAAGAAACATCAAATCCTAGTAAGTGATCTTTTACGTTCCTATCCTCCTGTAAGGCAGCCTGACAAAACACAGACAGGCTTTAAAAAGCTGCAGGGAAGAGAAGGGAGGAGCTAGAAACTGGTCTAAGTTTGGGCTAAAATTACTGACAGAAAGTGTAAGTTTACATTAAGTCCAGAAATGGAAAAAGTATTTTGGGCATATCAGGGGTGTGGTCTACAAGGAAATAACTAAAAGTTATGTGATTTGCTTTTTTGCTTCATTTTTCTGCTTTCTTCTGGGTTGTTAAAAATGCAGCTACTTCTTTAATCCAAAATTGAGAAATTCTTTGAAAGACAGATACCTTGTTCTTCATTAAAACCATTAATTGATAAAGGCAACTTCAAGTAAACCCTTTTATGAGTATAAATAACTCAAGAAAACAGGGGAAGGGCATAACTCTCCTACAGAGGGTTGATAGGCTCAAAGCACTTAAAATTAAGTCAGGTGAGAAAGAAGAAAATTTCAAAAAGATGAAGATGTGTATTTTAGGCATATTGAGCTACCTTGGATCAGTTAAAAAAGCTAAGTTTTGATAAAATGTGGATATCCAAACAAAAGTAAAATCCTCTGTCTTATATTAGAAGGGGCTTGTGGGATATATTCTTAGCAATTTTCAAGTGTACGATACAGTTGTTAACTATAGTCACCACACTGTACTGCTACTGCTAAGTCACTTCAGTCGTGTCCGACTCTGTGCGACCCTATAGACGGCAGCCCACCAGGCTCCCCCGTCCCTGGGATTCTCCAGGCAAGAACACTGGAATGGGTTGCCATTTCCTTCTCCAGTGCATGAAAGTGAAAAGTGAAAGTGAAGTCGCTCAGTCGTGTCCGACTTGTAAGATCTCCGGAATTTATGCATCATATAGTTAAAAGTTTGTACCTTTTGACCTTCTTCAAACATCCTTCGCACCTCCATCCCTGCCAGCTACTATCTGTGAGTTCTGTTTTTAGATTCCACATATAAGTGAGATCAGAGTATTTATCTTTTTCTGTCTTGTATCACTCAGTATAATGCCTTCAACTTTCATCTATGTTGTTCCAAATGACAGGATTTCCTTTTTTTAATGTCTGAAAAATATTCCATTGTATATACGTATGTGTATGTGCTCATGTGTATAAAATAGGTTTTTTTCTTTATCCAGTTTTCTGTCAATAGACACTTAAATTTGTTCTGTATATTGACTCTCATAAGCAATACTACACGGAATATGGGAGTGCAGAGAGCATTTTGATAGTGATTTCATTTCCTTTGGATATGTATCCAGAAGTGGAATTACTGGATCACATAGCAAATATATATATATATATTTTTTTTCTCCACTGATCTCCAGTAGCATATTGGGCCCCTACTGACCTGGGGAGTTCCTCTTTCAGTATCCTATCATTTTGCCTTTTCATACTGTTCGTGGGGTTCTCAAGGCAAGAATACTGAAGTGGTTTGCCACTCCTTCTCCAGTGGACCACATTCTGTCAGACCTCTCCACCATCACCCGCCTGTCTTGAGCTGCCCCGCAGGCATGGCTTAGTTTCACTGAGTTAGACAAGGCTGTGGTCCTAGTGTGATTAGATTGACTAGTTTTCTGTGATTATGGTTTCAGTGTGTCTGCCCTCTGATGCCCTCTTGCAACACCTACCATCTTACCTGGGTTTCTCTTACCTTGGGCGTGGGGTATCTCTTCACGGCTGCTCCAGCAAAGTGCAACCGCTGCTCCTTACCTTGGATGAAGGGTATCTCCTCACTGCTGCCCTTCCTGACCTTCAATGTGGGATAGCTCCTCTAGGCCCTCCTGTGCCCTGTGCAGCCACCACTCCTTGGATGTGGGGTTGCTCCTCCTGGCCGCCACCCCTGACATCGGACTCAGGGTGGCTTCTCTGGGCCACCTCTGACCTCGGACGTGGGGTAGCAATGCTCAAATTACCGCACAATTGCACTCATCTCACACACTAGTAAAGTAATGCTCAAAATTTTACAAGCCAGGCTTCAGCAATAGTGAACTGTGAACTTCCAGATGTTCAAGCTGGTTTTAGAAAAGGCAGAGGAACCAGAGATCAAATTGCCAACACCCACTGGATCATGGAAAAAGCAAGAGAGTTCCAGAAAACCATCTATTTCTGCTTTATTGACTATGCCAAACCCTTTGACTGTGTGGATCACAACAAACTGTGGAAAAATCTGAAAGAGATGGGAATCCCAGACCACCTAACCTGCCTCTTGAGAAATCTGTATGCAGGTCAGGAAGCAACAGTTAGAACTGGACATGGAACAACAGACTGGTTCCAAATANAATTAAAGGGATAAAAGAGTGAAACATTGAAAAAAAGTTAGAAAACCGTATCAGTATTCTGAGAGAGATGATCAGTGTCTTGGATTTGGGTAATAGTGACAGAATCAGGGAATGAGAATAAACAGGACTGGGTGATTGCTTACATATGATGATGTGAGAAATTTGTCAGAAATTTTAGGTTTTGATGGAAATAACTGGATGGATGATGATAAGACAGACAGCAGTGAAAGAAAAATAGATATGAGTTAGAGAAAGCAGTTATGAAGACATAAGTTTAGTTCCAGATTTCTATAGGGTATCAATGCAGAAGTTGAGTAGCAAGTTGGATATGAGTTCAGAGAAGAGGTCTCAATTAAAGATACACAATTGATATTTATCAACATTTAGATGGAAGCCATAGGAGGGCCTGAGACAGCTGAGGAAGAGAATATGGAATGAGAATTTATGATAGCCTATTGAAAGTCTGCCTCAAACTGTAACATTTGAAGATCAGTCAGTTCAGTCACTCAGTTGTATCCGACTCTTTGCGACCCCATGATTTGCAACACACCAGGCCTCCCTGTCCATCACCAACTCCTGGAGTTTACCCAAAGTCATGCCCATTGAGTTGGTGATGCCATCCGGCCACCTCATTCTCTGTTGTCCCCTTCTCCTCCTGCCCCCTCTCAAGAGTCTTCTCCAACACCACAGTTCAAAAGCATCAATTCTTTGGTGCTCAGCTTTCTTCACAGTCCAACTCTCACATCCATACATGACCACTGGAAAAACCATAGCCTTGATGATAAGTGACTCCTAAAAGTAAGCAAGAATAAAAGGAGCAGAACCTTGGGGAAGTGGCTGCTTCCAGGAAATGTAGGAAACATACAAGGTTAGCAAGGAGAATTTTGTAATGTCATAAAGTAAGAATAACATAAAAGAAAAAAAAAAAGCTCCAAATGATGGAAATAGGTCAAATGTACACAGGAGTCAATTGAAAGAGCTCCTAATGCCCAAAGCTAGAAATTTGAACAACAAATACAGCAGTATTAGATTATAATCTGAGGTATAAAATAAATATCTTTGAGTCTAGACTAATGTAAGCAAATGATTAAATAAATGGGGAAGAAGAGAACTTCCTTATGCAGAAGAATTCCAAATGATTTATGGAGGTACTCTGCCATCAAAAATGTAGAACACAGGCTTCCCTGGTAGTTTAGTGGTTAAGAATTTGACTTGCAATGATGGCGACGCTGGTTTGATCCCTGGTCCAGGAAGATGCCACATGCTTCAGGGAAACTAAGCCTGTGACCACAAGTACTGAGCCTGCATTCTAGAGCCTGGGAGCCACAACTACTGAAGCGCATGTGCCCGAGAGCCTGTGCTCCACAAGAGGAGCCACCACAACGAGAAGCCTTTGCACAACAGTGAAGACCCAGTGCAGCCAAAAAATGTGCAGAATGCAATTCTCTACTGCATTAGCGTGGACTCTGCATGGTGTTCCTTTCAAAAGAAGATTGGAAAGAGAGCAAAGAGAATAACTTTACAATAGAGAAACTTGACAAATACTAGGTTAGCCAGGTGATCAAGCTTGACATCAACAGCGATGAGACATGTTGATGGCACGTGTATTTGTTACAATGTGATAACAATGTCACTTTAATTCTGTGGTGTTCCTTCCCACAAACACACACTCTAGTCTTGTTATGAAAAAACATCAGGAAAGTCCCAGTAGAGGTGCATTCTGAAAATTATTCGCCAATAATCCTTAAAACTGTTAAGGTCATAAACAAAGGAAAGTCTGATAAATTGTCCCAGACTAGAGACACCTAAGGAGACTTGATGACTAAATGTATGTGGCATCCTGGAAAAAAAAGAAGGACCTTAGGTGAAAACTAAGAAAATTTGAATTAAGGATTAACTATAGTTATTACTAATGTGTCAATATAGGTTTATTAATTATAACAAGCATACCTTGATAAGAGTAAGGGAAATTGTGTATGTGACATATGAGATATCTCTGTACTGTCTTTACAACTTTTCTGTAAATCTAAAACTGTTATTAAAATAAAATTTATTCTTTAAAAGTGAAGTGAAAGTTAAGTTGCTCAGTTGTGTCCAACTCTTTGCGACCCCATGGATTGTAGCCGACCAGGTCCCACCATCCATGGGATTTTCCAGGCAAGAACACTGGAGTGGGTTGCCATTTCCTTCTCCGGGAGATCGTCCCGACCCAGGGATTGAATCCGGGTCTCCTGCATTGTAGGCAGATGCTTTACCATCTGAGCCACCAGGGAACTCTTTAAAAGCTGTAATGATTAAAACCAAGAGGTGGAAGACAGTGAAGAGAGTGGCCTTGAAAGTTGCAAGTGACAAGTTTGCTGCCTGTGACTCTCAGTGATAAGTAAGTTGATAGAAAATTGTTCTTTGGATTTAGTAACATCTATCCCCAGAACAAGAGTAGTTTCAGTGGTAGAAGGATGGGAGTAGAAGCTGGACTGAAGTAGATGAAGAGTAAATGTGATTTGAAGGGAAAGAAGTGTTATGTGGGACATTGTCAAGAAAGGTAGCAGAACAGTGTAGGAAAAAAGATAGGAGAAAGGTTGGAGGATTCAGGAATGATGGCTGTTCCTGTAAACTTGAGATGAATGGGAAAGTAGATGAAAAGTATTCAGCAAGAAGGCAATTATTGAAAATATAGGAGAGTGAAAGTTTAATTGTATGATGAGGTGTGAGATCAAGAGCACATCTGGATAGACCAGCTTTTATTAGGAGGCTGGGCATACCCTCTATTGAAACAGAAGACAGGAATGAAGGATAGATGCTGGAAGAGGGATGTTAGTGGAGATAACTCCCACTTAAGGCAGTGTCTCTGTTATGGTTTGAATTGTATCCACCATACAGAATGTTGAAGTCCTAATCCCCAGTACCTGTGAATGTGACTTTATTTGGACACAGGATATTTGCAGATGATTAAATTAAGATGAAAGCATTGGGGTGGAGCCTAATCTCATATGACTGTGTCCTGATAAAAAGGGGACATTTGAACACAGAGACTTGAAGAATGCCATAGAGATGACTGAAATTGTGCTGCTGTGTCTGTAGGCCAAGGAACAGTAAAGATTGCCAGCAAACCACGGGAAACTGGGAGAGAGGCATAGAACAGAATCTTTCTCACAGTCCTGAGAAAGAACTAACTTGATCTCAGACTTCTCACACCTTTGTCTCAGACTTCTGTCCTCCTGAACGGTGAGACAATAAATTTCAGTTAGTAAGCCACCCGATTTGTGGTACGTTGGTATGGGAGCCCTAGCAAACTGATACAGCCATACCTCATGTTATTGTACTTCACTTCATTGTGCTTCATATATATTGTATTTTTTTTTTTTTTTTACAAATTGAAGTTTTGTGGTAACCCTGAATTGAGTGAGTCTGATGGTGCTATTTTTCTAACAACAGTTGCCCACCTTGTGTCTCTGTGTTACACATTTTGGTAATTCTCACAGTGTGAAAAATCCTCCATCAGCAAAAAGTTACAGCCTGCTGAAAGCTCAGATGATCATTACCATATTTAGCAATAAGGCATTTTTAAATTGAGGTATGCACATTTTTTTGGACATAACATGATTGTATACTTAGTATACTATAGTATTAATATAAGCATAAACTTTTATGTATTGGGAAATCAAAATATTTGAATGACTGACTTTATTGCAATATTCTGTTTATTGTGGACATCTCTGAGGTGTACATGTACACTGTTTGATAATTATCATTTTCACTGTGAAGTATTTGGCAAAAGCATCCTGTGAAAGAGGATGGGGGTGGTGGTGGGGTTGGAGTTGGAAGTTAAAGACAGAGAGGAGAGGAAATGTAGGAAATTCAGTTTTATAATTCTTTAATAAAATGTTTGCATAAGACTTTTCACTAATTCAGACTGAACTTTCTCCTAGGGATTAAAGGGATTGTGGGAAATTTTCAATGAATATTTTTATAATAATACTTTAAAAAATCAAGACCACAATTAGGTGCCATTTTACACCAGTCAGAATGGCTGTGATCCAAAAGTCTGCAAGCAATAAATGCTGGAGAGGGTGTGGAGAAAAGGGAACCCTCTTACACTGTTGGTGGGAATGCAAACTGGTATTGCCCCTATGGAGAACAGTGTGGAGATTCCTTAAAAAATTGCAAATAGAACTGCCTTATGACCCAGCAATCCCACTGCTGGGCATACACACCAAGGAAACCAGAATTGAAAGAGACACATGTACCCCAGTGTTCATCGCAGCACTGTTTATAATAGCCAGGACATGGAAAAAACCTAGATGTCCATCAGCAGATGAATGGATAAGAAAGCCGTCGTACATATACACAATGGAGTATTACTCAGCCATTAAAAAGAATACATTTGAGTCAGTTCTAATGAGATGGACGAAACTGGAGCCGATTATACAGAGTGAAGTAAGCCAGAAAGAAAAACACCAATACAGTATACTAACACATATATATGGAATTTAGAGAGATGGTAACGATGACCCTGTATGCGAGACAGCAAAAGAGACACAGATGTGTAGAGCAGACTTTTGGACTCTGAGGGAGAGGGAGAGGGAGAGGGAGAGGGTGGGATGATGTGGGAGAATGGCATTGAAACATGTATACTATCATGTAAGAAACGAATCGCCAGTCTATGTTCAATGCAGGATACAGGATGCTTGGGGCTGGTACACAGGGATGACCCAGAGAGATGTTATGGGAAGGGAGGTGGGAGGGGGGTTCATGTTTGGGAACTCATGTACACCCATGGCAGATTCATGTCAATGTATGGCAAAACCAATACAGTACTGTAAAGTAAAATAAAGTAAAAATAAAAATTTGAAAAAAAAATTATTATATTTTTGGCTGCACTGGCTCTTGTTGCAGGTTCAGTTGAGTTCAGTTCAGTCACTCAGTTGTGTCTGACTCTTTAGGACCCTATGAATCACAGCATGCCAGGCCTCCCTGTCCATCACCAACTCCTGGAGTTCACTCAAACTCAACGTTCATCGAGTCAGTGATGCCATCCAGCCATCTCACCTGTCGTCCCTTTCTCCTCCTGCCCCCAATCCCTCCCAGCATCAGAGTTTTTTCAAATGAGTCAACTCTTCACATGAGGTGGCCAAAGTACTGGAGTTGCAGCTTTAGCATTAGTCCTTCCAAAGAAATCCCAGGGCTGATCTCCTTCAAAATGGACTGGTTGGATCTCCTTGCAGTCCAAGGGACTCTCAAGAGTCTTCTCCAACACCACAGTTCAAAAGCATCCATTCTTCGGTGCTCAGCTTTCTTCACAGCCCAGCTCTCACATCCATACGTGAGCACTGGAAAAAGCTTTCTCTCTTGCAGCGAGTGGGGGCCCCTCTCTGGTTGCAGTGCCTGGGCTTTTCACTGCAGTGGTTTCTCTTGTGGGGCATGGGCTCTAGGACGTGGGCTTCAGTAGTCGTGGCTCATGGGCTTAGTTCTTCCATGGCATGTGGAAATCTTCCTGGATCAGGGATCAACCTGGCGTTGCTGGCATTGCAAAGTGGATTCTTAACCACTGGACCACCAGGCAAGCTCTCAATTAATATTTTATATCACTCTAACATTTATATCCTATTGTAACAATGTAAGATTTAAATTTTAAAAACTTTAAAAAGATAAATTTTGTATGATTTACTTTTTGAGGAATCTAAACCAAAAAAACAAAAACACCCCAAAATTAAAACAAAGACTCACAGTTGCAGAGAAAAAAAATATGTGGTTGCCAGATGGGAGAATGAATGAAATAAATGAAGGGAATTAAGAGGTAAAAATTGTCAGATATGAAATAAATAAATCATGGGAGATATTGTACAGCATAAGGAATATCAGTATCAACAGATGGTTAGTAGATTTATTGTAATGATAATTTTGTAATGTGTTTAAATGTGGAATCACAGTGTTGTACACCTGAAATTAATGTATAACTATATTTTAGTAATAGAAAAGCAGCTCACTGTCAGTGATTAATTGTGTTGCCATATCTTCATTATGATTCCTTTTCATTTCCTAGAAAGGAAATTTTAATAGTTGAGCATAGCCTACAGGTTTCCCTGGTGGCTCAGACGGTAAAGCGTCTGCATGCAATGCGGGAGACCTTGGTTCAATCCCTGGCTCGGGAGGATCCCCTGGAGAAGAAAATGGCAACCCACGCCAGTACTCTTGCCTGGGAAATTCCATGGATGGAGGAGCCTGGTAGGCTACAGTCCATGGGGTCGCAAAGTGTGGGACATGACTGAGCTACTTCATCTATAGCCTAAAATAGGCTTGTGCAATAGAACTTTATGCAGTAATGGAAATACCTGATATCTGTTCTGTCCAATATGGTGGCCACTAGTCCTGTGGGGTTACTGAGCCCTTGGAATGTACTATTGTAACTGAGAAACTAAATTTTAAAATTAAATTTAAATGGCCACATGTAGCTAGTGACTACCATACTGAAAATGCTGGCCTATAAACTAGCTCTAGTTTTATCTCCTAAAGGAGACATATGCTTACTCCCTAATTCTCAATTATAAGTGTTAATAATATGGATGAGTATAAATAATTTGGCCTTCCCAGATTCATTCATTTCTTCTTTCTTTTAGTAAGCATTTATTGGGTACTGAGTAAGTAAGTTGGTGTCTGGGTACACAGATCATTTTATTTGGAGAAGTAAAAGTACTTAGGAAGATTAAAATTTTTAAACATGCTTATTATCTAGTTAAATGAAATGCAAGATATTCTATTCAATATCATCAAAATCTTGATGAAGACAGAAAGCTTGTTCATGAGTTAGTTCCACATATATCAATTATTCTTTTTACAGAGTCTATACCTTTCTCCATAAGAGTGAAACTTTTACTTTCCCAATAGCAACACTGGTAATCAGACCTTTGTTTCTGCACATTAATTGCTTTAAAATAATCAAAAGCTGCCAGGAATCCTAGGAATCCACATGCATTCAGTCTAAAAGATGTTCCCAAGTAACTCTTTTGATTTCTATCATCTTTTAATAGATATATAAGACTCTATAAGTAATCACTACACCAACAGATTTACCTTCTCTTCTAGTAGGCGATTATAGTAAATAAAATCTGAGGCTCTGTCAAAGCTGTGGCCTCAGTGGATGATATAAATTTGCTATAGTGAATGGAACTTCTGCAGTGAGACATTTATTAAGAAAAAACTTCTTAGTAGTCTAGACAAAAACTTGACAGACCTTAGCTATGAATTCTAACCAAACTTACACTCTTTTCATTACACTTGAAAAATCTTTCTGACCCTGAGTTTTCTCTTTTCAAAAAATAACTTTATCCAGAAATCCCTCTGAAGTGTCTTCAGCATAAGGAGATAATCACATCTGAGGAAAATGTAATTTTAGGGTGTAGGATTTCATAGCAGCCCCATATGCGTATATTATCAAAAATTGGAAATAACTTACACGTCCCTGAAATGTTATGCTTCTTTTAAAATAAACTGTGTTTTGTCACAGAAAGGAACTCATGACAAATTGTTGACTGAAAAAAAAAAAAAAAAGTAGGCCATAAAGAGTGTGGATAGAGAGAGAACATTCCAAAAAGATGTTCATCAAAATATAGTAATTATGTACCACATCTTTATCCATTCCTCTGCTGATGGACATTTAGATTGCTTTCATGTCTTGGCTATTGTAAATAGTGCTGCAATAAACATTGGGGTGCATGTGTCTTTTTGAATTATCTTTTTTTCTCCCACACAAGTGGTATTGCTGGGCCATATGATCTATTCTAGAGAGTGTCATAGAGACAGAAATGAGTCAGAAAGAGAAATACAAATATCGTGTACTAACACATGTATATATGTGGAATCTAGAAAAATGGTATAGATGATCTCATTTGCAAAGCAGAACTGGACACACAGATGTAGACAACAAATATATGAATACCAAGGGGGATAGGGCAGTTGAAGGGACTGGGAGATTGGGACTGACATATATGTACTATTGATACTGCGTATAAAAAGGATACCTGATGAGAACATGGTGTATAGCGCAGGGAACTCTACTTAATGCACTGTAGTGACCCGAATGGGAAGAAAGTCCAAAAGGGAAGGGTTATATGTGTATGCATGTGTATGGCTGATGCACTTTGCTGTACAGTGGAAACTAGCAGAACATTGTAAAGCAACTATACTCTGATAAAACTTAATTTAAAAATACACTAACAGAGTTTAACACAAGGTCATGATATTTGTGGGGGCTTTTGCACTTTGCTTTTATTTCTCTGTATTATTTGAATTTTTATCTAGTGTAAGTTATTTTCTTCAAAAATTGTAATACTGTGTTTACAAATAAGGATTGAAACAAACTTTTGGGTTGTATTAGGCAGGGTGTTTTCAAAGAAATAGAACCAATAGGATATGTGGGGAGAGAGAGAGAGTGAGTTGAGGGAGGGAGGGAAAGGGGAAAAAAGAGAGATAATGACTTATTTTAAGGAATCAGCTCCACTTGTGGAGATTTGGTAATCCAAAATCGGCAGAGTAGACGAGCAGGTTGGAGACCCAGGAAATAGTTGTAGGTCGAATCCAAAGGCCATAGCTAGTGAAATTTCATCCTGCTCGGGGGAAATCAATCTCGGTTCTACCAAGACCCCTAACTGATTGTTTGAGGCTCACTCCCATTATGGATTGTAATCTACTTTATTCAAAGCCACAAATTTAAATATTAATCTGATCCAAAAAATATTTTCACAGAAACATCCAAAATAATGTTTCACCAAATATCTGTACACTATAACCCAGTCAAGCTGACACATAATATTAACTATATATATATATGTATACACACACACACACACACACACATGAACATATATATAATATATATCACATCTTTATCTTTTTATCTATTGATGGACAGATTGCTATCATATCTTGGCTATTGTAAATAGTGATTCAATGAACATAGACATGCATGTGTCTTTTCAACTCAGTGTTTTTGTTTTCTTCAGGTAAATACCCTGAAGTGGAATTTTGCTGGATCATGGTAGTTCTATTTTCATTTACAATTATATGGCCAGTACACAAGGCTTCCTTTTTCTCCACATTCTCATCAACAACTTATCATTTATTTTCTTTTTGATGGAAACCATTCTGATAAGTGTAGGTGTTACCTCATTGCTTCCCTGGTGGCTCAGAGGATAAAGTGTCTGCCTGCAATGCAGAAGACCCAGGTTCCATCCCTGGGTTGGGAAGATCCCCTGGAGAAGGAAATGGCAACCCAATCTAGTATTCTTGCCTGGAGAATCCCATGGACAGAGGAGCCTGGCGGGCTACAGTCCACGGGGTTGCAAAGAGTCAGACACGACTGAGCGACTTCACTTCACTTCCCTGATGAATAATATATTGATGTATTTTCAAGTGCTTGTTGGCCAAATCTGTATATTCTTTGAAAAATGTCTAGTCAGGTCGTCTGACTACTTTTTGATATTGAATTCTTAACATATTTTGGACATAACTCCTTATCAAATATATTGTTTTGCAAATATCTTCTTTCATTCCATAGAATTCCTTTCTGTTTTTGTTGATGGTTTCCTTTGCTGTGCAAAAATTTTATTTTGATGTAGTTCTACTTATTTATTTTTGCTTTTGTTTTTGTTGCCTGAGGAACAGATTCAAAATAATATTGCTAAGACCAGTGTCATAGAGGTTACTGCCTATGTTTTCTTCTAGGAGTTTTATGGCTTCAAGTGTTACATTTTAGTATTTAATCCATTTTGAATTTAGTTTCGCATATGATATATGAAAGTGGTCCAGTTCTTTTATATGTAGCTGTCCAGTTGATTATATTCTTTGCAGCCAAAGATGGAGAAGCTCTATACAGTCAGCAAAAACAAGACCGGGAGCTGACTGTGGTTCAGATCATGAACTCCTTATTGCCAAATTCAGACTTAAATTGAAGAAAGTAGGGAAAACCGCTAGACCATTCAGGTATGACCTAAAAACAAATCCCTTATGATTATACAGTGGAAGTGAGAAATAGGTTTAAGGGTCTAGATCTGATAGATAGAGTGCCTGATGAACTATGGAATGAGGTTCCTGACATTGTACAGAAGACAGGGATCAAGACCATCCCCATGGAAAAGAAATGCAGAAAAGCAAAATGGCTGTCTGGGGAGGCCTTACAAATAGCTGTGAAAAGAAGAGATGCAAAAAGCAAAGGAGAAAAGGAAAGATATAAGCATCTGAATGCAGAGTTCCAGAGAATAGCAAGAAGAGATAAGAAAGCCTTCTTCAGCCATCAGTGCAAAGAAATAGAGGGAAAGAACAGAATGGGAAAGACTAGGGATCTCTTCAAGAAAATTAGAGATACCAAGGGAACATTTCATGCAAAGATGGGCTTGATAAAGGACAGAAATGGTATGGACCTAACAGAAGCAGAAGATATTAAGAAGAGGTGCCAAGAATACATGGAAGAACTATACAAAAAAGATCTTCACGACCCAGACAATCATGATAATGTGATCCCTAATCTAGAGCCAGACATCCTGGAATGTGAAGTCAAGTGGGCCTTAGAAAGCATCACTACGAACAAAGCTAGTGGAGATGATGGAATTCCAGTTGAGCTGTTTCAAATCCTGAAAGATGATGCTGTGAAAGTGCTGCACTCAATATGCCAGCAAGTTTGGAAAACTCAACAGTGGCCACAGGACTGGAAAAGGTCAGTTTTCCTTCCAATTCCAAAGAAAGGCAATGCCAAGGAATGCTCAAACTACCTCACAATTGCACTCATCTCACATGCTGTAAAGTAATGCTTAAAATTCTCCAAGCCAGGCTTCAGAAATACGTGAACCGTGAACTCCCTGATGTTCAAGCTGGTTTTAGAAAAGGCAGAGGAACCAGAGATCAAATTGCCAATATCCGCTGGATCATGAAAAAAGCAAGAGAGTTCCAGAAAAACACCTATTTCTGCTTGATTGACTATGCCAAAGCCTTTGACTGTGTGGATCACAAGAAACTGTGGAAAATTCTGAAAGAGATGGGAATCTCAGACCACCTGACCTGCCTCTTGAGAAATCTGTATGCAGGTCAGGAAGCAACAGTTAGAACTGGACATGGAACAACAGACTGGTTCCAAATAGGAAAAGGAGTATGTCAAGGCTGTATATTGTCACCGTGCTTATTTAACTTCTATGCAGAGTACATCATGAGAAATGCTGGGCTGGAAGAAACACAAGCTGGAATCAAGATTGCTGGGAGAAATATCAATAACCTCAGATATGCCGGTGACACCACCCTTATGGCAGAAAATGAAGAGGAACTAAAAAGCCTCTTGATGAAAGTGAAAGTGGAGAGTGAGAAAGTTGGCTTAAAGCTCAACATTCAGAAAACGAAGATCATGGCATCTGGTCCCATCACTCTATGGGAAATAGATAGGGAGACAGTGGAAACAGTGGCAGACTTTACTTTTGGGGGCTCCAAAATCACTGCAGATGGTGACTGCAGCCATGAAATTAAAAGACGCTTACTCCTTGGAAGAAACGTTATGACCAACCTAGATAGTATATTCAAAAGCAGAGACATTACTTTGCTGACTAAGGTCCGTCTAGTCAAGGCTATGGTTTTTCCTGTGGTCATGTGTGGATGTGAGAGTTGGACTGTGAAGAAGGCTGAGCGCCGAAGAATTGATGCGTTTGAACTGTGGTGTTGGAGAAGACTCTTGAGAGTCCCTTGGACTGCAAGGAGATCCAACCAGTCCATTTTGAAGGAGATCAGCCCTGGGATTTCTTTGGAAGGAATGATGCTGAAGCTGAAACTCCAGTACTTTGGACACCTCATGCAAAGTGTTGACTCATTGGTTAAGACTTTGATGCTGGGAGGGATTGGGGACAGGAGGAGAAGGGGATGACCCAGGATGAGATGGCTGGATGGCATCACGGACACAATGGACATGAGTCTGAGTGAACTCTGGGAGATGGTGATGGACAGGGAGGCCTGGCGTGCTGGGATTCATGGGGTCGCAAAGAGTCGGACATGACTGAGTGACTGAACTGAACTGTCCAGTTTTTGCAACATTTTTTATTTGAAGAAGCTGTCTTTTTCCTGTTGTATATTCTTGGCTCTTTTGCCACAGAGTAACTGAGCATATAAGCATGAGTTTATTTCTAAACTCTGTATTCTGTTTCATGATCTATGCTTTTTTTTTTTGCCAATATATTTTTTCAATTACTGTAGCTTCCTAGTATAGCTTGAAAGCAGGGAGAGTAAATACCTCTAGCTTTGTCCTTCTTTCACAAGTTGCTTTGGTACTTTTGGTGTCTTTTGCTTTTCTACACACATTTTAGGATTGTTTGTTCTAGTTCTGTCACAAATGTTGGTATTTTGAAAGGGATTGCATTGAAGCTGTAGATTGCCTTGGGTAGTATGGACATTTTAGCAATATTCTTTCAATCCATGGGCATTCTTTCTATTTGTTTGTGTCATCTTCAGTTACTTTCATTAATGTCTTACAGTTTTTAAAGTATGGATCTTTTACCTTCTTCTTTGTTAGGCTTCCTTAGTGGCTCAGACTGTAAAGAATGTGCCTGCAATGCAGGAGACTCAGGTTTGATCCCTGCAGAAGGAAATGGCAACCCATTCCAGTATTCTTGCCTGGAGAATTCCATGGACAGAGGAACCTGGTGGGCTACAGTCCATGGGGTCTCAAAGAGTTGGACACAACTGAGCCGCTAATACCTTCTTTCTTTCGTTAGATTTATTCCTAGGTATTTTATTATTTTTGATGCAACTATAAAGGAGATTGTTTTTTAAATTTCTCTGATAGTTCATTGCTAGTATATAGAAACATAACAAATTTCTGTATATTAACTTTGTATCTTACAACTTTACTGAACTTGTTGTTCCTAATAATTTTTTTTGTGTGGTATCTAAGGTTTTCTCAATATGTCATGTCATCTGCAAACAGTGATAGTTTTACATCTTTTCTTTCAATTTGGATTTCTTTCTTTTTTTTTTTTCTTTCCGATTGCTGTGACTAGGACTTCCAATGCTGTACTGAATAAAAGTGGTGAAAGTGGGCATCCTTGCCTTGTTTCTGATCTTAGAGGAAAAGCTTTCAGTTTTTCACTGCTGGGTGTGATGTGGGCTGGGCTTCCCTGGAGGCTCAGAGATAAAGAATTTGCCTGCCAGTGCAGGAGACATGGGTTTGACCCCAGGGTCAGGAAGACTCACTGGAGAAGAAAATGGCTACCCACTCCAGTATTCTTGCCTGGATAATTCCATGGACAGATGAGCCTGGTGGGATACAGTCCATGGGGTCACAAAGAGTTGGACATGACTGAGTGACAACAATGGTGTTGGTTGCGGGTTTGTTGTCTGTGGTCCTTATTATGTTGAAGTATGCTCCCTCTATGGGATTCTCTGATAGCTCAGTTGCTAAAGAATCTTCCTGCAATGCAGGAGACCCTGGTTCAGTTCCTGGGTCTGGAAGATCCCCCAGAGAGGAGACAGGCTACCCACTCCAGTATTCTTGGGCTTCCCAGTAACTCAACTGGTAAAGAATCTGTCTGTAATGTTGGAGACCTGGGTTCGATCTCTGGGTTGGGAAGATCCCCTGGAGAAGGGAAAAGCTACCCACTCCAGTATTCTGGCCTGGAGAATTCAATGGACTGTATAGCCCATGGGGAGGCAAAGAGTTGGATAAGACTGAGTGACTTTCACTTTCATTTACATTCCCTCTATATCCACTTTGTTCAAAGTTTTTATTATAAATGGATGCTAAATTTTGTCAAAAGCTTTTTCTGCTTTTACTGAGATAATCATACAATTTTTATCCTTTTTCTTGTGGTTTGTGTTTAAGAATTAAACATTTTACTGTTACTTGTTTTTGACTGTTTGGGGGCTTCGTTGCTGTGCACAGTCTCTCCTGTTGCAGCAGGCAGGGGGCTACTCTCTAGTTGCTGTGTGTTGGCCTCTCCTCATGGTAGCTTCTCTTGTTGTGGAACACGGGCTCTAGGGTACTTGGGCTTCAGTAGTTGCTGCATGAGAGCTTAGTCTCCTCACAACATGTGGAATGGTCCCAGGATTGAACCAGCATTCCCTGCATTAGCAGGCAGATTCTTAACCACTGAACCATCAGAGAAGTCCTTATTTTGTTAATGTGGTGTCACATTGACGGATTTATGGTTTTCGAACTTTCCTTGAGTCCCTGGAATGAATTCTTCTTGGTCATGGGGTAGGGTCCTTTTAATGTATTTTTGCATTTGGTTTACTGACATTGTGTTGATGACTTTCACATCTATGTTTAGCATTGATACTGGCCTGGGATTTCTTTTCTTTTCTTTTTTTTTTGCGATGTCTTTGATTTTAGCATCAGGATGGTGCTTTCCTTGTCGATTTTGGACGTGTTCCTTCCTCTGCAATTTTTCTGGGATAGCTTGAGAAGGATAGGTGTTTATCTCTTCTTTAAATGTTTCTTAGAATTCATCTGTGAAGACATTTGGCCCTGGACTTTTGTTGGAGTTTTCTGATTACTGATTCAATTTCATTACTTGTATTGGTCTGTTAAGGTTTTTAATTTCTTCCTGATTCAGTCTTGGTAGGTTGTATGTTCCTAGGAATCCACCTGCTTTTTTTATTATTATTAAAAAAAATTTAAGCTGCTATTGCTGAGGAGGCTGTAGATGTTTACACATTAATTACCTTTATTTTGGAAAATTTTCATTTACTTTCCCCTATTTATGTCATATCTACCTTCACTTGTTACTATTTTTCTCTTTTATCTAGCCAGTCTTCCCCTAAACATCTGTTTACAGTGAGCACCCTTCAAATTCTGTTGCCAAACCTAAAAGAGTCCAGTATAATCACAGAAGAGGCCGACTTCTTTAAATATCATGGGAACCCAGGATATTCAGAAGACCCATTGTAATCCTCTAAGTTTTTTTTCATGTGCCCTTTTAAAATTACTAAATTTGAAATGTAAGTTATTTATGCAGGTATAGAAAATAATCTCTCTTTATCTTGGAAGATTTAAATCATAATTGGCATAGTCAAGAAAGATTCAAAGTGTAAGTTTATTTGGCAGAGAATTTGTTCTTAATTATAGCTATGCAGAAACACTGAGCTCTAAACAGATCCCAGCATACTCACTGTATCCAGTTAGGCAGATACTGTCTTCTTTGTTTAAGACTGCATCTTCTTTATTTTTCTTCCTCATATAAAGAAAAAGACACAGTTGTAGTATTAAAACCAATTTATGATCAAATTCTCTGTTCACAAAAGAAAGCAAAATGAAAAATGCCTTTAATTAATTTGAAAAAGAGTTCATGTTTTATAGCTGACATGTTTTTGCTCTTTTCCCAAATTTTCAGCACAAAGAGGTCATTCATACTAAATGGATGAAGAGAAACTATTTTAATTCATTTTTAGACTTTATGTTTTGTCTGGACTCAAACAAAACCCAAGCCATTTTCCAAGGGATTAAAAAGGCAAGGAAATTAAAATTAGTTTGCATGGTAAGCAAGTAGTAATTTTAAAACTTCTTTGCCTGAATTATTTGTACTTTTAAATGTTGGAATTGTCTTTCAGCTATTCACATTCCTTTGTGCAGTTTTTCAGAAAGTGAACTGGGAAAAGTGTTAGTGAATTTAAGAAGGCTCTGTCTTTAGTGAGAAGCTTTTTATTTTGTTGCCAGATTTATTTTCCAGTTTGAATCAGAGATGACCAAAATGAATCCTGATACGGCCACTGATTTCACCAAAGTTGTTTGTTAGAACTACTTTCCTTTGGGGGCCTGAGCTTATTTCCTGTACAATGTTCCAAGTGAAACGATAGAAAGAGCAAAATGAGGGAAAGAGTGAATGTATGTGTGTGTGTTTTTTTATTTTTTTCATCCTAAATTTGTCTCTTTGCTTATACAAACAGGAATTGGATATGTGCGAACAGACATTGATTTCTGATGATACTCTTTGCAACACTCCACTTTTCATAATGGATAAACTATAGCCTCTGAACAGAGAATTGTTTTAGCTTTTTATTGGCTATTCAACCTTGAATAAATTATTTAATTTCTCTGAGTTTCATTTCTCTTGTCTCTAAAACAGGGATGGTATATTTACCTTTGTAGGCCTTGTAAGAGAATTCTCATAGTGCATCTGAACAGATCCTGGCCAATAGAATGTGATCAGTAAAGAAATGTTGCTATTTTAAAAGAGATTAAATTTATACAGGGACATTGAGCCTACAATAGTACCAAAGATTGCATCCTCCCCTCCAAAGGTTTCTTTTTCAAAATTTGAAATGCTCTCATTATGGTGGATGGATGAATGCCTGAGGAACGCAGGGATGTCACTTCTCATTGTCTCTTCCCAAGTATCTGAAGCTAATATTTAAGCTGTAAAGAATAATTAATGACAATGCCTCAGGAGGCTATTTACACATTTATTTTGGAAAATACCAATTTTTAAATTTAATTGAGATTCTGTGTAGTGATTACAGTTGTTCTTACATGAAAATACTGACTGATTCTAGGTCCTGGCTAACAAGTGAAATTAGGATAAATTAATATAAATTGATGACCACTGAGACTGAATAAAAAATGCAAGAGTGTTACTTAAATGATTAAAGTTGATGAGCAAAGTGTAAATAGAATACTAATGAAGGTATTTGTTGGTCGTTTAAACTTATAGCTATTGGCTTTTAGCTCTGTTCTAGCTCTTTGAAAAGTACATTTTAAGTACAGGTTAACAGTTTTGAAACAGTACACATATACTGAAATTGAACAATTAAGAAAGTGACCAGTTTCTCTTGGTTGGAACGGGAGACTGCAGATAATCAGTGGGAAGTAGGCTAGAATGATCCGGGTGATAATGGATTAGAATTAGAGACACTGGAATGAACTTGTGTCTTGCTTGCTGTGGATAGATTTGGACAGATATTTTTATGTATGCTTATATACATGGTTTAATATGCACACATCTGCTTCCTGTTCTGTCAGCTAAGAGGCCAGAGGAGCGATGACACCCCAGTAGTTTCCAGCACACCTAGAGCCCAGCCCTTGGCTCAAATACCATTGTCATATAAAAGGGCTCCTTGGAGGAAACAGCCAATTCTATGGCCACTAAAGGAATATACAAGATGAACCTAGAGAAATTTGTAGTAACATAAAGCAAAATGAAAGTGTTACTCAGTCATGTCCCACTCTTTGAGACCCCACCTGGCTCTTCTGTCCATGGAGTTCTCCAGGCAAGAATACTGGAATGCATAGCCATCCCTCTTTCCATGAGATCTTCCCGACCCAGGGATCGAACCTGGGTCTCTTGCACTGCAGTCAGATTCTTTACTGCTGAGCTCCCAGGGAAGCCCAAACATACAGTTAGGAATGCTCAGAAAACAATGCAAAACAAACAGAAAAGCACACTGATGGAAGCGTGTCAAGGGGTCATAGGAGGTGTTTGAATGAGCTCTCAATGGCCAAAGCTGAAAAAAATTGAGCAAAAAATAAGTAGTAGTGGATTATATCCCAAAGTATAAGATAAGTATTTCTGGGTCCATACTGATATAAATAAATGGTTGAATAAATGAAAAGAATAATTGACAAATCTCCCGTGTATAAGAATTCTAAGCAATTTATATAAGTAGCTGTTCTCAAGATGTGAACCATCACTCTGTACTATAAGCATAGATTATGCATGGTGACTTCCTTCCCAAAAACACACTAAGGAAAAGATAGAGTACCTTTACAGTAGAGAAGCAGGTAGATACATACCACCTCAGCCAGGTGCCCAAGGTGAACATCACCAGTGATAAATCATGTTGATAGTGTGTATGCTTGATATATGATATGATGTAAATGTTTGGTGCTTTATCTCTGAGACCAACCACCCCTAAATCTGTAACTCCAGCTTAATTAGGAGAAATATCAGACAAATCCCAGTAGAGGGATATTCTACAAAATTCTCACCTGTACTCCTCAAAGCTGTCAAGGTCACCAAAAACAAAGAAAAGTTCTGAGAAATCGTCCCAGTCTAGAGGAGGTTAAGGACACATGATGACTAAATGCAATGCTGTATCCTAAATAGGATCCTATATGGGAAAGAGATATTGGGAAAAAACTAAAGTATAAATAAAATGTGATCTTTATTTAATGGTAATATATGGATTTAATAAATAATAATGCATCAGAGCCAGATCACTAGCACCTCAGTCATATCAGTAATGAGTGGCCGGATGTAAGGTGTAAATTGCATACTTGAACGGGTAACTTTCAATTGATATAAAGCATTATGTAAATTTTCCTTAAAGTATCTTGTTATTTTCTTCAGAAATAAGTAAGCCTTAAACTTTGGAAAGACTACTCTGTTCTTTTTTTTTTTGTTTCTAAATAAAGCAAACCACATTGATCTTGTTTGATAATGTTTTCATGAAATTTTATTTTTTCAAAATGAATGGAAACAAATTCTTTTCAAAATCATATGAACATTGTAGAAACTTTATTAGCCTATGCTTTCTTTATAGTTACTCTTATGTATTGTAGCAAATTAAACACAAACTGAATGTTTGTGTCGCCTCCCCCTCAAATTCATATGTTAAACCTAATCCCCAGTGTAATAGTATTTGGAGGTTGGGGTCTTTGGGAAGTGATTAGATCATAAGGGTGGATCACTTGTGAATGGCATTAGTGTCCTTATAGAAGAGACTCCAGAGAACTCCCTCATCTCTTCCACCATGTGAGGGTATAGCACAATGGCAGTACTCTATGAATCAGGAAGCAGTTTCTTACCAGACTCTGAATATCCTCGTACCTTGATTTTGGACTTCTTGCCATCTAGAACTGTGAGACACAAATTTCTATTGTTAATAAGCCTTCCAATCTATGGAATTATGGTATAAAAACAAACTGACTGGCACCAGCTATCCTAGGTGTTCCATTTCAAAGTATTTTCCAGCCAATAAGTTTCATTAAAAAAAAAAGTTTTCCCCTCTTTTGGCATTATTTAAAATATTCCTTTAATTGGATAATCTAAATTTGCCTTGAGGAACAAGAAGGAACTCAACTGCAGTGTTGCAGTAAATAATCTGAATTTAATTCAGGAGAATTTATTAAACACATACAATACTAGGCATTTGATATGGCACAGTGAGCAGGACAGAATTAGTCCGTTTTCTCATAGAGCTTCTATAATAATTGAGAGTAAGACTTTGAAAAACCAATTACAATTCATACAAGTGTTGTGGGTAAGAATGACTGGTTGTCAAGGGAGCCCAAGAGAGGGGTGGGGATAGGGACAGGATCTAAACCAGGCTTAAGAAGGTAAGTAATGATGTTTAATCTGAGAATAATAGGCATTAACCAGGTAAGTGGTTCTCACCATGGCTGTTTGGAAATCTGTGGGAGTGTTTTAAGTTGTCACAATAAAGGGGATTGCTACTAGTGTTTAGTGTCTGGGTCCAAGGATGACAGATATATTGCAGTGTGTGAGATGGTTCCACACATCTGAGAATTAACTCCTTGAGTTTATATGACTTCATAATGCTGCACTATTAAAAAGACTGTGGTTTGTCTGCAAGAATACCATACTATCTTATTTTTTCTGCTTTGATAATCTATACTTTTTCTTGTTATTTGTTTTTTGACTGTTTTGTTTCTTTATTTTTTACACCAACTGCTTTTTATTATTCAGTTCCAGAAACCTTGTTTCTATAAATAAGTTTACTCTGTTATGATTTACCTAATTCAGGTTTTTATCTGAGTGTTTACCCTTATCTTTGCTCTTTGATTTTCTGTACTCTCCCTATAAGTGATCTTTTAGGTTCAAACTTACTCATCACTGGCAAGAGAAAATATCAGATTAGGTCATGATGGCTCCCAACATAGCCATGCTTGAGCATTCACATATATAAATATGATATTTTATTATACTTTCCTTTTGTCTTGCTTCACATTAGGCCTCACCCATTCATACTGTTTTGAATTTTTGAAATTCATGTGTGTAAGGAGGTGTGTATGATCTATGCCTTTTGCTCTAGGAGTACAATGGGAACATCATGAACTACTTGTTATATAAAAGGAAGATTAGATCTGATAGAGTTTAGGTTTGTCACTATAACTGGAGGTGCTTCTAGCATCTACTGGTGTTGAGTGCCAGGGATGAAGAATATCTTGGCATGCATGGGTCAGTTCTGCTCATTAAAGAAAAATTCTGCACTCCACACAGATTTTAAAAATGTCATTGGACTTTCATGGAGGCCCAATGGTTCTATGCAATAATACCATCCTTGCTCATTCTTTCCTTTTGACAGCCTATAAATTTGCTTTTCATTTTATTCCTATGTCAGTTAAGAGTATTTGGCTCCTTTTATCACAGACAAATAAGTCTGGTGTTATAGTTCATTCTACTAGACTTTTACTCTCATGCCTCCTGGTATTTTCATTTTTCTATTCTTCACAGTATAGAATAGCTTTTGATTTCCTTCCCTTAATTCAAGCTCACTAATTAAACCAAGTTTAAGCATCTGAGAGTACTTCATTGCATCTTCCAGTAGATATGCACAAGCATTTGTGTACTTGAAACACACATTAGTTTTAGTTAATTTTATTTGTACTCTGTGTGAATCTTTTAGCTAATATATTGTTGAAATTAAAATGAAATATATATTTTTATTTTAAAACATCTAAACGTTTTGGTAGTATGGAAAAAATGTCTCCAGCAATCTCAAGGAAGAATACTTTGGAACCTCAAATGAGAGAAATAGCAAGTCATTCACTTGGCTTGAATTCAAAGAACTTAGAAAGTCAACTTTTACAGACCATTCAGTAAGTTATAAAAGTTAATACATCTGTCTCTAGAACTTCACCTTGTCCATCCTAGGGTAACTGAGGCTCACTCCTCAGTTCTGTCTCATTGATAATAAAGATCATGTCTAAACCCACTTATAACTCAACTTATGGCAGTCTTGGACCCAATAGGAAATTCTGATGTTTTCAGCATATGGCCACCATGCTAACAATCTTAACAGCTGCTACCTAGACAGAATTCTACAACATCATCTCTAGCTCAGTGATATATGTATGCATAAATATGCATCATGCTGCAAGAGTCTTCATATGCCCTGTGGAGGGGAATTAGATGTGGAAAGAACATTGGGAGTGCGTTTGTATTAGCACCATATTCTCCAGATGAGAGGGTTAGCAAGGAAACCAGTTTTCCTGCTGTGCCTAGTTTTCCTAATCCCCAAATCCCTTTTTCTTTGAACACAGTTACTTTATAAAAGTGTTATTTTAGAAAATGATTGCAAGAGGTATAAATTGTTTTCTCCAATAAAATTTTATGTGATTTAAAAAGTATTTTATGCTCATTGAAATAAGTTTGATGAGTTGCAATAAAAAATAAAAATAAAACATAAGTGGCTCCTTTGAGGCTCTCAACCAATTATTAACATGTGACTACTATTTTTTTCTGAGTTTTCATATATGTCATACCTTAGATGAATATATTCATTGATTATGTACCAGGCACTCTTCTAGGTATTGGGAAGATGTTGGGGCTAAAACAGTCAATGTTTCTGCTATCATGAGGCTCAAACGAGTTAAGGAATAATCAGTGAGTAATCAAATAAATATTATCATTGCAGGTAGAGATTAGCCTTATTAGCAAAATAAAATGGGACAATAAGATAGACAGCTTTGGGCAATAGGCTGAAAGTAGGGGGTAAGAATAGGTTAAAGAAAGGAAATAGGCTTTTGGGGGGAGGTGATGTTTTATCTGAGGCCTATAAAGGAAATAGCAGAGTCATCCTCAAATGGGAACAGGCCAGCTGGGCATGCTTAAAGACTAGAAGAAAGGTTGGATTGAGTTCAGTTCAGTTGCTCAGTTGAGTCTGACTCTTTGTGACCCCATAGAGTGCAGCACGTCAGGCCTCCCTGTCCATCACCAACTCCTGGAGTTTACTCAAACTCATGTCCATTTAGTCAGTGATGCCATCCAACCATTTCATCCTCTGTTGTCCCCTTCTCCTCCTGCCTTCAATCTTTCCCAGCATCAGGGTCTTCTCAAATGAGTCAGCTCTTTGCATTAGGTGGCCACAGTATTGGAGTTTCAGCTTCAACATCAGTCCTTCCAATGAATATTCAGGACTGATATCCTTTAAGACTGACTGGTTTGATCTCCTTGCAGTCCAAAGGACTCTCAAGAGTCTTCTCCTACACCACAGTTTAAAAGCATCAGTTCTTTGTCACTCAGCTTTCTTTATAGTCCAACTCTTATATCCATACATGACTACTGGAAAAACCATAGCCTTGACTAGACGGACCTTTGTTGGCAAAGTAATGTCTCTGCTTCTTAATATGCTATCTAGGTTGGTCATAACTTTTCTCCCAAGGAGTAAGTGTCTTTTAATGTCATGGCTGCAATCACCATCTGCAGTGATTTTGGAGCCCCCCAAAATAAAGTTAGCCACTGTTTCCACTATTTCCCCATCTATTTGCCATGAAGTAATGGGACCAGATGCCATGATCTTAGTTTTCTGATTGTTGAGCTTTAAGCCAACCTTTTCACTCTCCTCTTTCACTTTCATCAAGAGGCTCTTTAGTTCCTCTTCACTTTCTGCCATAAGGGTGGT
>SJYQ01001838.1:255331-275304 GCA_006410935.1 Redunca redunca | reverse complement strand
GGGTCTTTGGTCTTGATGTAATCTGTAGTAAAACAGAATGTGTATCTAGAAATGATGGGATATATAGAGAAGATGGGCATTGTGCCCACATGTCTGGCTTTGCAGGTTTGAGCAGAATACTTTGAAGGTGGCATGAAGGAAAGTGTTTATTGGTAAGAGTATCATGGAAGAAGGTACTGGGGCAATGCATTAACATATTTATCCTGTCTGATTTTATTTAGAGGATATCTTCACTAAATTCTATTCAATTTAAACAATCCTATGCGTTCCTCTTATTACTATTGGAATTCCTTACTACTGGAGTTCAGAAGAATACTTTGTTCACACACAACATATTTTATGAAAGTCTAAATTAGTTTTTATCATTTGCTTAGATTCTACCAGTTAAGGAAATTGTACAACTTCATGAAAGATGAAGAGTATATCTTTTCCCATTAAAGATATATTTTATAGAGAAAAGAGGAAATGGACATGATTAAGCATGTCTCATGCCTATAAATCCTTTTTCTGTAATAGCATAAATAGCCAAATTTGTTTTTGTTTTCATGATTGTTAAATCTGATGCTTATTATAGTCATATCATCAGAATGAATTCATGGTATTATAATTTATTAATTCTTAGGTGCTTCATGAGAAAAACTCCCCTATTAGATAAGAATGGGGCTAACATGAGGCAAACTCATTTTTAAAATTCCAATTCTATATGATTCTACACAGTTGTGATTAAATATCTCATGACAACTTTACAGATAAAACACTAGGATGGTGTCTGACTGAAATGAACTTAATTTCCACTTGGCATTTATCTTCTAATTGTTTAATAGTTCATGAGCAGTGTTCTTTGCATATAGCATAATTTTTGGGAAACAGTACAGAACTCAATATAGATAAGCTGCTGAATTTTTTTTCTTAGCTAAAATGCTTCTGAAATTTTTGGAAACTGAGAAAACATTGTAAGAGAATCAGCATAAAATTAGGAAGTATTAGTAAATAACAAAGGCAACAAGTTAATGGTGAAATTAGAAAATTGCTTAAAGTGAATTTACTAAAATATGAAATTAACCATTTTCCATTTTAATGTTTGAAAATCAGCAGAGTTTATCTGCTTTCTTTTAATATGTGGAAGGAAAAACTGGACTTAGTCATTAACATATTTGTACCATTTTTAAGATTAATGGAATTTCAGTTTTCAAGAGGTTATCAATTACTGAGATCTGTAAAGACTTCAGATGGGCATGGTTTTCTTCTCTTTTTAAGATTATGGAATGTACAGTCACTTCTGAACTTCTATTTTGAGTACTTACTGAGTACTTTGTAGTTGTCAACTCAGGGCAGATTTTATATCCCTAAACCTTTGCCTTGAATAAAGTAGGTCTGAGTCCTCAGGTTAGACAATTGGCTCTTGTGATCTTGAAAGATGGTTGGAAGAAGAGGATTTCTTAAGGAAAGTCTTGGGCAGGGAAAATTTCTTATGCTTTTACAGTTTTTAAACTTGTAGATAAGATAGATAAGACCTATTTGTGAATATATCATTAATAAAATATGAGAGAGTGAATTCTTAGGTAGGTTGATAAGAAGTCTCGGGTCCCCCAGGAGGAGAAAGGGGTCTGGGGCTGTTGAGGAGCAGACACCGGTATGGAGTTCTCAAGGAGGAGAAAAAGACAAACTTTTTTTCTACATTGCTTGGTCTTAGTCAATATAACAATGTATCTTGCTTGAGGACATGTTTCTCCTTCTTAGCAGGAAACTTCTGACTGATCCTATCATCTTAAAATGTATGTTGTGGGAGTGGGTCTGGCAAGACAAAAAAAGCAGAGACATTACTTTGCCAGCAAAGGTCCATCTCGTCAAAGCTGTGATTTTTCCAGTAGTCATGTATGGATGTGAGAGTTGGACTATAAAGATGAAGCTACAATACTTTGGCCACCTGATGCGAAGAACTGACTCATTGGAAAAGACCCTGATGCTGGTAAAGATTGAAGGCAGGAGGAGAAGGGGACAATAGAGGATGAGATGGTTGGATAGCATCACCGATTCAATGGACATGAGTTTGAGTAAACTCCGGAGTTGGTGACAGACAGGGAGGCCTGGTGTGGTGCATGCAGTCCATGGGGTCGCAAAGAGTCCGACTTGACTGAACGACTGAAGTGAACTGTAATAATCAATTGAAAATATATATAGCTCCCTTGCTAAGACTAGTGGGTGGGGCGCTCTCCATCTCACTTTTGATGTCTATGTCAGAAGCTTTCTCTGTCCCTTTTAATACTTCAATAAAATTCTGCTACGCAAAAGCTCTTGAGTGATTAAGTCTGTTCCCTGGTCCTGAAGCTAAACTTTCTTCAGAGATCATGAATCTAATATCTTTCACTGTAAGCTATCAAATATGTCATTTACTGGAAACCTTATAGATCAATTTCATTCTACAAATAACACCTTGAAGTAAATATTTTGAAGATGAGCAGATGCTCAGAGTGATTAAATGCATTCTTTATGATTTCACAGCTAGCAAATAACAGAACTGGGATCAAATCCAGATTGAACTGAGGCCAAGATCCATGTGTATTTCCATGCTACCTGTACTTGTGAAGTAAGGAGGTATGCAAATTGGAATAGGAAATGCCCAGGATGCACACTACCACGATAAAATAGGCTTCCTCTTTGGAGGCTAGATTGACTGTGACTATGTGTGCACCACCAAAGATACTGTTAAATCAAAGCATGGGTTTGTATTTTGTATTTCTGTGGAAAGAAGGTCCTTAGAAACCAATACATCTGCCAACCAGGCTATGGTTTATGAGTTGATGCCCATTCCATTCTGAGGTAGAGACGGATACCATAATTTGACAGTCTGACACCTAGATTGTGTTTCATTTTAAAAAAGATGTCCTAGTTTGTCTAATTTGCCTAATATTTCCTAACTTGTTTGTGTAAAGTGATTTTAGACTTGACAGATAATACAGACACCTATGCTTTGCAAATGTCACTGTGAAAACTTTTCTTTAGACTTTTTATTCACCAAAGGTTTATTATTCTAATCTTGCAATTTCACATTAGAAAATCATCTAAAGAGATGGATAGAACTGTTTAGACATAGTCAATCTATTTTTAAAAAATGTTAGAGACCAAGACAGTTTCAAAAAAGAAGTTGACTCAAGGGTTCATTTTTGGGTAGTTGCACAGTCAGCTGTGAGCTCTGCCATCTAAACCAAGAGCACAGTTCTTGTTGATGCCAGTTCTGCCTTGAAACTCAAGCTTCTGCTTGGAGATGAGCCTGAGTATGGATCAGACAGCCATTCAGTTCAATTCAATTTGTTTTTCACTCTGCAGGTCTTAACCTAATTTCATTCTCCATTGGAAGGGGATTCTGGTATGGACACTTTTGTAACTTTACTAAAGTATCTGGCAGGAGAAATTTCCATCCCTAGACAGGGGAAGAAGGTCAAGAGGACCATAGTCACTTAGTTCAGAAGAGATATGTTACACATTTGCTTTCATGGGGAATAGATTCCATCACTCAGTGTGTAGCAAGACAAGTGGGTGAGCATCACCTCTACTCTCTCTTATGTATATAGGTCTTCCCTTGTGGCTCAGCTGGTAAAGAATCCACCTGCAATGCAGGAGACCTGGGTTCAATCCCTGGGCTGGGAAGATCCCCTGGAGAAGTGAAAGGCTATCCACTCCAGTATTCTGGCCTGAAGAACTCCATGGAGTCACAAAGAGTTGGACATGACTGAGTGACTTTCACTTTCACTGGAATAAGAATTTATAGGGCTTCTCAAGTGGCATTGGTGGTAAAGAATCCACCTGCCAATGCAGGAAATGCAAGAGATGTGGGTTCAATCCCTAGGTCAGGAAGATCCCCTGTAGTAGGAAATGGCATCCCACTCCAGTATTCTTGCCTGGAAAATTCCAGAGGTAGAGGAATTTGGCAGGCTATAGTCCATGGGGTCACAAAAAGTCAGACATGACTGAGTGACTGAGCACAGACAAAAATTTAGACTTTATGTGTCTTCTTTATTAAAGAGTGATTTCTAAGTGATACACTCAAATTCTCCATAGGTATTGATTAACTTAGAACCTTCCTTCCAAAAATGCTTGTAGTTTTAGTTTTATTCCCAAAAACAAAACTTTAAAACCAAAAGAATACTTCTGTGAATGTTCCAGAATTTTTAGGGACATTTTCTTACGTATCATACATGGCTAGTGTTTCCCACTCATAAAAAGTAAATTTGTTGTTGCAGATAAGACATATCAGCCATTGTCTAAATTTCCTCTTTTAACATACTTTAAAGGGGATACTTTTTAGTCAGATCCTGGATAATTTGAATTTCTGATATTCAGAAAACTCTATGTGGTTCTCAAGCAGATAGTACACACCTGTGTATGGGCTGGTTCTTGCCTTTCCTTGCAATGTGAGAGAGATGGGTAGGGGCTGCCAGTCTCCATTAGGAGAGGAGTACAACTGACCTCAATTTGCCTCTTTCCTGTTCTTCACGCTACTCCTTACAACTCTCCTATGTGCTCATAAGTTATAGAATGGGGAAAATGTTTATATTAGAAGATGCATATATGAATTTAGTTGTGATGCTGAAATAATTTTAATGCTCTGGGGTTGGATGCAGTAGTTCACTTCTCTTTTGCATTTCATGTTCCTGCAGGGCTGTTAGGGGGTCTGAGTCCCACTATATTGCTTGGTGACCTAGGCTTCAGCACTTCTGGGTGCCCATCTAGAACCTTCAGCCTGCCTAGTTTCTTAGTCTCCATTCTAGGCAAGGAGAGTGTTGTAGAATCTCCTATGAGTTTTCATTGCCTTGAACTGGAAGCAGCACATGTCAATGTCACTGCCACTTCACCGGAAAGAAATAGTTGCATGACTTCATCTAATTGCAAGGAGACCAGGAAACATAGGGGAGAGAGGGGACAATGGGATATTTGTCTGCTGTGAAATTCTATTTCCAAGCCTCAATAACAGGATAATATATTTAAAGACATGGATGAGACGATGCAGATGGTTTGAGATAGGTGGGAACTGGAGCATTAGTATTTTGTAAGTTTAATGTTAAGACAGGTGTTGCTATTGTAAGATGTTATTATAATATTTGGAAATTTTGTTAGAGGATTAATTGTGAACTTTGACTCAGGTGGAAGAGACTGCCTGCAATATGGAAGACGCAGTTTCAATCCCTGGGCTGGGAAGACCCACTGGGAAAAGAAATGGCAACCCACTCCAGTGTTCTTGCCTGGAAAAATCCCATGGACTGGGAAGGCTGACAGGCTACAGTCTGTGGGGTTGCAAAGAGTTGGGCATGACCGAGTGACCAACACTTTCATTTAAAGGTTTAAATCCCTAGAAGTGGAGTTGATAGAAACATTACAGCAAAGATGCTCCATATTTTATAAAATAAATTCCTGTTTTTCTTAGAGTGAGGGCCTACAAATACTTTATTTTGATTTACTTATTTTGATTTCCGTTGAAATGAGTCTTAAGATCTTATCACTACTCACATTCATCTTATCTATTTAAATTTAAGTCACCCCATGTTAAATATCAACATATAATTTTATTTACACAGGCCCTTGTCATTGCTACTGTAATTTCATTAATTCTTCAGATTATGAAATAATGAACATGGGCCATTTATCTTGTAAAAATTTATATGCAGCCTTATGTCACAAGTTCAGGAAACCTTTAAGCCTCAAGGAAATGAAAGCCCAGAGGTATCAAGTGCCTTGTCTGATATTTAATTATTTTCTGCTTTGTAACAACACTCTTCTAATAGTTAATGGATGGGATTGTCAGGCACAGACATAAGGAAGGAATAGTTGTGACCCTTAAGGATTTCATTTTATGACAGTGGCTCCTGAACTTTCCTGTCTATAATAATCCCCTGGACTTTGTTAGGAATGTAGTTTCACAGGTTTGTGCACTGATTTGGGTTTAGTGGGTCTGGGGGAATCTACATTTGGACAAGCATGTTCCTCATGACTATGGTGCAGGTGACCCGCAGACATTTGGCTAACTACTGGCTCACATCACAGATCGTACATGTCCATCCTAATCTCCCCCTCCCTCCTCTCTCCTCTGTTCTGCTCTACTGAGGGGGAAAAAATGAGAAGAATTATTACATTGAAATGTTTACTTCTGTATCAGGACTCTTGTGTGCAGTGGCGTCGGAGTCTGTGTGACCCCATGGACTGTAGCCTGCCAGGCCCCTCTGTCCATGGAAGTTTCCAGGCAAGAGTACTAGAGTGGATTGTCATTTCTTCCTCCAGGCAGAGCTTTTAGTTGCAAACAGGAAATATTACTGTATTCTGGCTGTTTGAAGCAGAAAAGGGATTTATTAATGGGAATGAGACAGTTCGAATACCTCTGGAAAGGCTGGAGAACTAAACATAGAGATAAGCTACCCAGAAAAATGCCTAAAAACTACCTCAGAGCAGTTCCAGAGGATGAACCATTGTTGCATGACTGGGCAATGATGCTGCGGCTTATCCAGACGATGCTTAAACTCTGAGCACTAAATACCACCACCAGAAGCTCCACACCAGCTCCCCTAGCCATGTCCAGAAACTGCTTGGAGCTGCCACCCCTTTCACTAGGAAGGATATATGTGGTGCTTGCTTTACTGGGCTGATTCAAAGAGGAGCTCATTTCATCTAACGGGCAGAGCTTGGTCACAGTCTGCATCTGGCACCAAGATAGGCTGGGAAAGAAATACCTGACTTTTGTGGTGGGAGGTGCTCCTTGTCTTCCACCAAGAGTTATGAGGTGATGGTGCTCCAAGGGACTATGTTGTCTGAAAGAGCAATACCACATTTATTACAGTTGAATTTGGGAACATATACAACTTTCTCCTGTTGCCTTGCTGATTATTAGATTACGATGTTGAATTAATTAATGGTCCTGTGTTTGTAAATCAGTTTTTATTGCATATAAATTTCAGCATACATTTTATAAAGTCCTGTTTTCCAAGAAATGTTTAGTTTCATATCCTTCTGATTTAGGAATATTTTGTTTAAAGACTAATACCTATGTTGATTGAAAAATTCTCTTTTCCATCTCAGAGAAAATTTAGAAAGAAAGGAAATCTTTTCTTAGAGTTTTGTGGGAGAAATTAATGTTTTACAATGTGAAACAGGAGAAAAAATTCTTTTCCTCTAGAGGAAAAATATTATTGAGAAATGAAAGGTTTTCTATTGTGAGAGAATATCTTGGATGATTCAGGATATATGTAATTCTTTTTTCTCAGTGTATTTCTTACATAAGAGCAGATAAGAGGCTCTTGATCTCTTTGGACAGGATGTGCTCTGCAGGTCGGTTTTATTCTTTGCTCTTCAGCTTCTTTATTGCTGGGTACTGTGTTAGGAAGTATACTGGGGAAAGAAACTCTCAATTTGGTTACTATAAAACAGGAAAAATGCAACAATAGGTAAAAAATGCTTCATTTGTTAATTTGGCAAATGTTTATTGACTGCCTATTCTACAAAAGTGTAATCCCATGGTCACTACTCCCAAGAAGCTCACAGACAAGTGGAAACTGACCAATAATTGAATTATAAACATTGGGTACTGTGAGAGTAGAGAGAAGATATATTTAACTTAAACTGTGAGGGTGTTAAAGCTAGAATCAGTAATGCCTTTCAGTACCGTAATGATTAAGATAGAGTTAGACAAGCAGTGGCTATGGGAGGTATAACAGGGAACATAGCATGGGTCAGAGGCAGTCACACGGCTCAGAGGCATGAAGGGGCATTTAGCAAAACTTTAGAGACCATGATTCAGAACTAGGAGAGCTAAAACTGATAGGACAGGTTAAGTGGGGGCAAGCCTCCCCTCAGGACAGTGGAGAAGTTAGGTATCTGTTAGTATACATTTCTGATCACAGGGTGTGGCTCAGACGGAAAAGAATCTGCCTGCAAGGCAGGAGACTGTGGTTCAGTCCCTGGGTTGGGAAGATCCCCTGGAGAAGAGAAGGGCAACCCACTCATATTCTTCCCAGGAGAATTCCACGAATAGGGGAGCCCGGTGGGCTATAATCGTCCATGGGGTCACAAAGAGTCAGACATGACTGAAGGACTTTGACTTTCACATTCCTGAGGAGGTCAGCAAGAAAGAAAATCCAGAGCACAAGTGAAAGGTTGGCTTTGCTCAGGCAGTGGTTTTTCATCTATAAATAAGGAAACGTAGGAGGGTTGGGAAGATCCCCTGGAGGACAGCATGGCAACCCACTCCAATATTCTTGCCTGGAGAATTCCATGGGCAGAGGAGCCAGGCGGGCTACAATCCATAGGTTTGCAAAGAGTGAGATATGTCTAAAGCAGCTAAGCTCACAACACAGGAGGAAGTAAACAGATGCCAATAGGTTTGTGTAACAGAAGCTTCCTAGAGGTGGGGGAGTAGGGGAGGCATCTGCTGTGCCATTTCCTGAGACCTCAGAGGGAATAGGTGGAATAAGGAGCCTAAAGGGACTGTGAAAGCTTGAAATCAAAATCCAGTGGGGCATATGTTCATTTGTACCCCTTTTTTAAGATTCTACATATAAATGATATCATATATTTTGTGTTTCTGTGTCTGACTTATACTTCACACAGTGTGACTATCTCTAGGTCCATCCTCATTTCTCCAAATGGCATTATTTTATTCTTTTTTATGGCTAGTGGATAGGGGGTGGAGGAGGGATAAATTAAGAGATTGGGATATATATATATATATACACACATACATACATACACTATTATGTATAAAATGGGGCTTCCCAGGTGGTTCAAATGGTAAAAAACCCACCTGCCAATGCAGGAGACACAGAGTAGGAAATGGCAACCCACTCCAACACTGTTGCCTGGAAAATTCCATCTACAGAGGAGTGTGGTGAACTATGTAGTCCATGGGGTTGCAAAGAGTTGAACATTACAGAACATACACATGCTCTGGTGTATACTGAACATACACACGTGTAAAATAGATAACTAATAAGAACCTGCTATATTGCCCAAGGAATTCTACTCAATAATCTGTAATGGCCTATATGGGAGAAGAATCTAAAAGAAAAAAGAGTGGATATAAGTATATGTACAACTGATTCTCTTTGTTCTGTACCTGAAACTAATACAACATTGTAAAGCAACTATACTCCAATAAAAATTTTAAAAAGAAACCAATGGGACAAAAAAATCAACAAAGGTCCATTTCATAGCTTACTTTCTTTTTTAAAAATCTAGCTTGGCTTTACATTTTTATTATTATTTTCTAAATTTATTTATTTAACTTTATTTTACTTTACAATACTGTATTGGTTTTGCCATACATTGACATGAATCCACCACGGGTGTACATCAGTTCCCAAACATGAACCCCCCTCCCACCTCCCTCCCCATAACATCTCTCTGGGTCATCCCAGTGCACCGGCCCCAAGCATCCTGTATCCTGTATCGAACCTAGACTGGCGATTCATTTCTTACACGATAGTATATGTGTTTCAGTGCCATTCTCCCAAATCATCCCACCCTCTCCCTCTCCCACAGAGTCCAAAAGTCTGTTCTATACATCTGTGTCTCTTTTGCTGTCTCATATACAGGGTTATCATTGCCATCTTTCTATATTCCATATATATGTGTTAGTATGCTGTATTGGTGTTTTTCTTTCTGGCTTACTTCACTCTGTATAATCGGCTCCAGTTTCATCCACCTCATTAGAACTGATTCAAATGTATTCTTTTTAATGGCTGAGTAATACTCCAATGGAAATATATTCAACATAAAACATTGTGTAAGTTTAAGTTGTACAATGTGTTGATTTGATACATCTATGTATTGCAATGTGATTACCATTGTAGTATTAACTAGCCCCTCATGTTGCATATTTATCATTTCTTATTGTGGTGGGAATCATTAAGGTCTAATCTCTTAGTAAGTGTGATGATTGTAATGCAATATTGACTCTAATCCCTGTACTGTGCATTAGATCTTCAGGATTTATTTATCTATTAATACTAGGTGCAAGTTAGCCTTATTTTATTATGTTTCACAGGAGTTTTGGGAGAGACTGGGAGGGAGAGATGTGATCACCCACATTCAGAGCCTGAGAAATCTCAGGCTCTCACATTCAGTGTCCCCAAACTATTCTTCCTTTGCCATGTAGTGGGGAGGCCAGTAGTGTGGGATGGCTGTAATCCTGCCTTTCTGTTTCTTTTTTTGCCTTCCATGATCAAATTCCTGGAACCATTATTCTGGGTGTTTGGCTTTTTCTCTAAAACTTTGTATCTCTAATGTGTGATGTGAATTTGCCCTGCTGCCTTCGTGTAGCTGCTAAGACTCTTAGTACCTTAGTAGATAACCCATCTCAGACCCAGGTGCATCATATCTAGTGCTTAGACTATGGCAAACTATCTCTTGCACCAGTGGTTCAGACAGTATGGTTACTAAATGTGATGTGTTTTGCATCCTAAGTTGCTGGAATTTTTATGAGTTCTTTAATGTTCCACAGAGACAAGAAGGTGGAGTATTTGAAATAGATGTCATGTTGGGACGTCCAGGAAAAGGTGGCCATAAAGGAAACCACCTGCTTCACTTTCTTGCATGAATGACTTTAGAATATTTTGCCCCTCTTATTTGAGTTTCTGAAATGCTCATGGTACCCACCTTTATCTACAGCCTTACCACAAAGGGATGTCGAATGTTTTTATTTGCATCTCTAAATTCCTGCAAAAGTTTTATTTTACCCACTGGTAAATGTAATAAACAGTGATACTCAGAGAGTACAGATTTAAGCTTGCCTTTCCTCTCTGCATAAAAGTGCATGCTAATGGTTGCTGGATAATTAAAATTAAACCAAGTTTAATAGATGAACAAATTAAAGCAGAGCAAAATGTGCATGCTTCCCTAAGCAGCACACACATTATCAGAGGGTGACTCTAATTATTCAAAGATATAGCAAGAGCTATCGAGGGAGCTATTGATTTTTTAAGATAAGAAAGTGTTTTCAGTATTAACGAATTGTATTTGTTTACAAGCCAAATTGTAACACTGTAAAAATTAAAAAGGAAATTGGACCAAAGCTATCCAAACCTCACATACTAATCAGGACTTATCAATTAACAGGTCACGATCTGCTGCTATTACTTTTAACATTTATTTTAAATTACGAGGTAACACATGAATTTATTTTCTTTATAAAACATTATATTTCTGACCATCCCCAGGTTTCTATTCCTTTTTGAGAGGTAACACCTGACATTGGTTTGGTGTGGATACTTCCAGATGATTTTTAATGTATTTTAAATATATTTGTCTATATATATTCATACATGTTTTACAATGTTTTATTGTGGATTTTTTGTTAAATNATGTTTTACAATGTTTTATTGTGGATTTTTTGTTGAATTGTTTTTTTGGTTTCCAAAATAAATGAGATCATTCTCTAGGTACCTTTCTTTAAAATGCATTTATCATTCAATCATATGTCTTAGAGATGTCTTTGATGATACATAACAAATCTACTTCAATATTTCCCCTTATTTCAGTTTTTCTTCAGTATATATTTGTATCAAAGCAATAAATGCCCCTGATTGAAAAATCAAAAAGGACAAGAAAGGCTAATGTTAAGATGCAACAATTTCTGCTTCATGGCCACCAGCCCCACTTCTCATGGGCAACCAGTCTGAGCATGTGCCTGTTGGTATTATATCCAGGTGTCAAAATAATCTATGCCCATATCATTATTAGTGAGTTTCAATTGCAGACAGTATAGTGACTTCCTCCTTGATGAACTATGATTCCCCTTACCTATATTGTTGCTACTTCCCTTCTCATTTTCCTCCAATATTGTCCTAACATTGCATGAAGTTTCTCTACTGGCTAGTTAAAATATTTAAATGTTTATCTCTTATCAATCATATATAGATATATGGATTCTGATTTTATATAATTGATGCTACCCTTTCTTTCTGATTTCCTTTCCTTTTCACCCTTCCAATTTTTTTTTTTTAATAGCCAATACCCTNTTATTTTTTTTTTTATAGCCAATACCCTTTAGAGTGTTAACTGGGATTATGTGCTTTGTTAAGTTGAATCTAAAAGTTGAAAACCAACAAATGGCATTTGCATTCTTGTAACTATGTAGTTAAGACATACACAAAGAATATATGCTATCTATGATTTTTCAGTATATAGTTTTCATTTTTTGTTTTGATGGCATTTTATTTTCTCACATTATTTGCCTTTATCATCTTATTTTCAAAAACTCCTTTCAGTAAACTATGGACTCTTCCAGAGATCTTCTCAGGACCATCATTCAATTGTTCCCATTCAGACTATTCTCTAGGCCTGTTCCTAGCTTTTATCCTCATTTCTTATTTCCATGTCTTTTTTGATTTAGGGTTTTCTCAAGTAACTTACTAGGAAAAGGTATCTGAGGGGTAAATTTTTGTGCATAATGAACATATTTTTTCTCCCTTAAAATGATTGATAACTTGGTTGAATAAGGATTAAAGTTTCAAGGTTATTTCTCCTTACAATAATGAAGGCATCTAATATTATTGTGAGCAGTCTGAAGGTGATCAACTGGTTATTCCTGTGTCCATGACCTTGTTTTTTATTGGCCCCATTTGAAAGCTTTCAACATCTTTATTCTTAGCATTGTAAAACTTACCAGCTAATTTCTCTGACTGTGGGTCTTCTTCTTTTAAAGTAGGTCTTTTACTTTGGAAGCTCATGTCTTTCACTCAGGGAAACTTTACTGTTTATTACATAATTTTTCTCTTTCATTATCTCTATCTCTTTCTAGAATTCCTATTAGAATGAAGTGTCTGATGCTTGGGTCATGCAGATTAATTCTTCATTTATATTTTTAAATTCTCTTCTTTTTATTCTCCTTCTTGGTATATTTGACTTTATTTCCAAATTGTCCTTTGGTTTTTTAAAACTTAATATACTTTCAACGTGTAAGTATTCCTGTTTTTTTCTTTGACTCGTCCTTTTTAAATGATCTCTTATTTTTCTATGGAAAAATAGCATCTTGGGATTTCTGAAGATAGGAGTTAGAGGTTTTTAAATGTTTCATTCCCCCAAATTATTCCTTCCCTCTGGCATCATTTTTTTTTTCCTTTTTAGATCTTTATCTGTGTCTTCCCTTTGGAATTTTTGTTCAGATGTTAGGTGATTGCAATGTTAATTAATGTCTTCTTTCAGTTTTTTAGGATGAGGATGTAAAAAGCCGTTTGGGGAGCTGTGTGCAGGGGTCGGGGGTAGGCCTTGTCCTCCGGAGGCCTCTGCTCCAGGACAGTTGCTCAAAGAGCTCAAAGGCCAGCATAGGTGTCTTCTGTTTGTGGTTGTTCCGAGAGGGGAGAGATGACTGTGCAGCAGTGCTCTGCACCAGCTCCCCAGGAGCCCTCACTCAGAAGGGCCCCACTTTCGGCTTAAGGTTCTGTGTTTCCTATCTTGAAATTAATAGTGATCTTCTCTTTGAATCTGTTTTCTAAGTCAAATTCAATAGGACAGTGCAGCATGTGCGGAGGATTTTAGCTCAAGGAGTCCCACCTCCTCTGCATGACAGGTTTGCTGTCTCCACTCTGTGCCCTCTGGGTCCCTAGCTACTCCAGCATTGCCTTGCCCATGATCTGGTGATCCTTGGGGTGTGCCACTCGGGGCCGTGACTGGGCTGTGTGTGTGTTTCTGTGAACTTGTGTCTGTGTGCAGTGGGATTGGTAGGGTTGTGTTTCACTATTGTCCACCACTGCCTGGTCACAGATGGCCTGGTCACAGATGTGGGGTGGGCTGAGCTTGGTTGCTGGTCCCGCAGGGCCACAGTACCTGTGGGGCAGCTCTACAGGGGTCACTCAGTGGAGGCTCCTCACCTTTCCAGGTCTAGGAATTGAACACATCTTACAATTTTCAGAGTCATCTGTCCTTTGTGGCCCTTCCCTGCCTTCGGGTTTGCGTTTGCAATTTGCACTTGGTCTCTGAAATTACACAGTCTACTCTGAGTGTAGATAATGAGGTAAGGAGAATTGGGATCTCTTTGTCATCTATGTGTGCCTTTAAATCATGTCAGTGTATGGCAAAACCAATACAGTATTGCAAAGCAAAATAAAGTAAAAATTAAAAAAAAAATTTTAATGAGTACATTGACCTGGCTCTCCAAAGTGGCTACCCTTGCATTACTATTACTAGAATTTCCCTATATTCTCACCTCAGTTTTTAACATTGTTGTTTTTTTAATTTGGCCATTCTTGTGATGGACAGGTGGTCTCCCACTGTTTTTTATATTACCCTGCTTATTAGTGAAGTTGACTACTTTTTCATCTATTGTTTCATATTAATCTTTTCATACAGTTAACCTTTTTATATGGCTAATCTTGTCATGTGATTAATCGTTTGTATTTCCTTTAGGTGAATGTTTTGTGTTCCAGCCTTTGCTTTTTGTCTTTTTCTTGGACTTATGTAGTTATCTGTATGGACTTCCCAGGTGGCACTAGCAGTAGAGAATCCGCCTGCCAATGCAGGGGATATAAGAGTTGTGGGTTTGATCACTGGGCCAGGAAAATTCCCTGGCGGAGAGCATGGTATTCTACAGGCAAGTATTCTTGCCTGTAGAATCTCATGGACAGAGGAGCCTGGTGGGCTCTAGTCCATAGCATTGCAAGGAATCAGACACAACTGAAACAACTTAGCATGTAGCACATATAGTTGTGTGTGTGTGTGTGTGTGTGTGTGAGTATACACTTAGCATTTGCCAGACACTATTCTATATTTATATATAGCCTCATTTAATTACACAATACTTTCAAGGTAGTTTACTTTTATTATCTTCATTTTACATATTAAAAAATTATGGCACTGAGAGGCTAAGTCTTATGAAGGAGCTGACACAGTTAGCAATTCCTTGTTATATCCATTGTAAATATTTTCTCCCTATTTTTTGGTTTATAGGGTCTTTTGTCTCCTGGAAAATTTAAAATTTGATCTTATAAAATTCATCAAACTTTTAAAATGTCTTTTGGCTTTTCATGTCTTGTTTAAAAAGATTATCCCAATCTCAACTTCATTTACATTGATGCTTAGATTTTTAAGCATAGCTATTTAATCTGCTGTTTATATTGAGATTTTTTTTCATTTNCTGTTTATATTGAGATTTTTTTCATTTTTCTTGACTTTTGTGTGTGAAAAATTTTAAAAAATATGAATGGCCAATTGTTCCAATAGTTCATCTTTTTTGAATAGTCTTTTACCCATTAAGTGACATCATGTCATACTCTAGATTCACATATATTTTTTGTTTTGTTTGGGTTTTTGGTTCCTTTCTAGTTTACATTCTTAGTTATTATAGTTTGTGATATGTTTGGGTATCAGGTAGGCATGTGCCCCTTATTTTTCTTCTCCAAAATTGTCTTGCATATTATCGTGTATTTAGTTTTCGCCATGAAGTTGAGAATCAGTTGATCAGGTTTGGTGAAAAGTCCACTTGTTGACTCCATATGGACAGCATTGAAATTACCATATTGTTTGGAGACAGTTAACATTTTAATTTTAATTATAATGTTATATCATTGTATTTGTTCATCTTTTTTAACATCTAGAAAATATATTTTAGAGGTTTTTTAGAAATGAAAATCTTGCATGTGTTTGTATAGTCTTATTCTTGTCTAAGTATTTCCTAGTAGTTGCTATGGTAAGTGGCATTTTTTTTCTGTTATGTTTTCTCGTTGGTTATAGATAATATAGAGGAAAACTGTGGATTTTTTTACACTGCTCTGGTATCTGATCATTTTCCTTTTTGTACTTCAATTAATTTTTAAACTAGTCCTTTTGTTGCTAGGTCTTCAACTAATATTGCTAACTAGGTCTTCCTTTTCAATGCTTTGCCATGATTCCCATTGAAAAACAGCAAATCCTTCTGAGCCTTACTGTCATGAGAACTGCTCTCAAGGACTTCATGGTCATTGTGCCCACCTTTACCCCCAAACTCATTCCCAGTGTACTTTATCCAGAGGCTAGTTTTGTCAGTGTACTAAAATGATGAAAGTAATTCAATTCCTAAATTATATTTTGGAATAGTTAGTGCATCCTGCCAAAAGATGCTTGAAAGAACAGGTGTTTTCCATAGCTCTTGACAATTTACATTGGCCAAATGTTTCTGTTTAAATTTGGTCTATGTGGGCTCAAAAACAGGGCTTAGTTTTGGACAAGGGGAAAAATACCTTTAAAATAGCTTCAAAACGATTTACATGAAGTTAATTTTGATTAGCTCATTTGATGACTTGGTTCTGGGAACAGGGTTGCCTAAGAGAATACAGGCTGCCTAATAGAATACAGGGTACCTAGTTATATTTGAATGTCAGATAAACAAATAATTTTTAGTGTACATTCTATGAAATATTTGAGGCATATTTATCCCATGCAATACTGGGGACATACTTATAGTAAAAAATTGTTGTTTATCTAAATTTATATTTAATTGGGTGATTTCTGTTTTTCATTGACATCTATTGACACTATCTGGAAAGGCTTTGTGGGCAGACATAGTTGCAGTATGTATACACCAAGAGTAACAGTGTGACCATCTGTTCTGATACAGGAAGTAGCCAAAAAAATAGATAGATAAAAGATTTCACTTTTTTTGATTTCACTGTTTTTTTTTCAGAACACTTTCAACACAAAAAGACTTTGAAGACTATTCATTTACCTTAGTCTGTTCAGGGTTGGAAATGATGAATCTTTCAGCTTCTTTCTTCAGCTTAAGACCCTGTTGTGAAAGTAGCAAAAGAGTCATATAATATTTACATGGAAATTATTTTAAGATTTCTGTCACTTTTTGAGTTACATGTTTGGATTAGTTCATTACAATTTTATTCACTTAATTACTAATTCACTTATAACTAATTAGCATTTGTTTGTGGAATTTTTTTTAGATGNCTAATTCACTTATAACTAATTAGCATTTGTTTGTGGAATTTTTTTTGGATGATATCCATTCTTAATGGTATGAGGTAATATCTCACTATATCTTTGATATGCATTTCTCTAATTATTAGTGATGTTGAACATCTTTTCATTGTGCCTCTTGGCCATCTGTATGTCTTTTTTGGAGAAATGTCTATTTAGATCTGCTCATTTTTTAAAATGAGTTATTTGTATTTTACATTGGAGTATAGTTGATTACCCCACTCCAGTACTCTTGCCTGAAAAATCCCATGGATGGAGGAGCCTGGTGGGCTGCAGTCCATGGGGTCACTAAGAGTCGGACATGACTGAGCAAATTCACTTTCGCTTTTCACTTTCATGCACTGGAGAAGGAAATGTCAACCTACTCCAGTGTTCTTACCTGGAGAATCCCAGGGACGGGGGAGCCTGGTGGGCTGCCATCTATGGGGTCGCACAGAGTTGGACACGACTGAAGCGACTTAGCAGCAGCAGCAGCAGCAGCATAGTTGATTAACAATGCTGTCAGTTAACTTGAAATGTTAGTTTCAAGTGTATACATATACATGTATCTATTTTTCAAATTCTTTTTCCATTTAGGTTGTTATACAATATTGAGCAGAGTTACCTGTTCTGTGCAATAGATCACTGTTGGTTACCCATTTTAAACATAGCAGTGAGTACATGTTAATCCCAAACTCCTTAATTATTCCTCAACCCATCTCCCCTCCCACCCCCCTGGTAAGTATAAGTTCTCCAAGTCTGTTTCTGTTTTGTAAGTTGATTTGTATCATTTTTTAAAGATTCTACATATAAGTGATATCATACAATATTTATCTTTCTCTGCCTGACTTACTTCACTTAAAGTGACAATCTCTATATCCATTAATGTCAATGCAAATGACATTGTTTCATTCTTTCCAATGGCTGAGGAATATTCCATTGTATATGTGCACCACATCTTTATCCTTTCCTCTGCTGATGGATTTCTATGTTGCATCCATGCCCTGGCTATTGTAAATAGTGCTGCAATCAACACTGGAATGCTTGTGTCCTTTCACACCATGTTTTTTTCTCAGTATATCCCCAGGAGTGGAATTGCAGGGTCATACGTTAGCTCTATTTTTAGTTTTTTAAGGAGCCTCCATACTGTTCACTACAGTGGCTGTACCAATTTACACTCCCACCAACAGTGTAGGAGGATTCCCTTCTCTCCACACCCTCTCTAGCATTTGTTGTTTGTGGATTTTTTTTTTTTTTGGATGATATCCATTCTTACTGGTATGAGATAATATCTCACTATATCTTTGATATGCATTTCTCTAATTATTAGTGATGCTCATTTTATTTATTGAGTTATTTGGTTTGATGATATTAAGCTGCCTGAGGAAGGCCTTCTTATCTCTCCTGGCTATTCTTTAGATCTCTGCATTCAAATGGGTATATCTTTCCTTTTCTCCCTTGCTTTTCACTTTCTCTTCTTTTCACAGCTATTTGTAAGGCCTCCTCAGACAGCCTCTTTGCTTTATTGCATTTCTTTTTCTTGGGGATGGTCTTGCTTCCTGTCTCCTGTACAATGTCATGAACCTCTGTCCATAGTTCATCAGGCACTCTGTCCATCAGATCTAGTCTCTTAAATTTGATTTAGGTCCTACCTGAATGGTCTACTGGTTTTCCCCACTTTCTTCAATTTAAGTCTGAATTTGGCAATAAGGAGTTCATGATCTGAGCCACAGTCAGCTCCCATTATTGTTTTTGATGACTGTACAGAGCTTCTCCATCTTTGGCTGCAAAGAATATAATCAGTCTGATTTCGGTGTTGACCATCTGGTGATGTCCATATGCAGAGTTTTCTCTTGTGTTGTTGGAAGAGAGTGTTTGCTATGACCAGTGTGTTCTCTTGGCAAAACTCTACTAGCCTTTGCCCTGCTTCATTCTGTACTCCAAAGCCAAATTTGCCTGTTACTCCAGGTGTTTCTTGACTTCCTACTTTTTCAGGAAGTCCCCTATAATGAAAAGGACATGCATTTTGGGTGTTTGTTGTAAAAGGTCTTGTATGTCTTCATAGAACCATTCACTTCAGCTTCTTCAGCTTTACTTGTTGGGGCATAGACTTGGATTTCAGTGATATTGAATGATTTTCATACGAAATGAAGAGAGATCATTCTGTAGTTTTTGAGACTGTATCCAAGTACTGCATTTTGGACTCTTTTGTTGACTGTGATGGCTACTCCATTTATTCTAAGGGATTCCTGCCCACATTCAGTTCAGTTGCTCAGTTGTGTCTGACTCTGCGACCTCATGATCTGCAGCACGCCAGGCCTCCCTGTCCATCACCAACTCCTGGAATTCACCCAAACCATCTCCACTGAGTGGGTGATGCCATCCAGCCATGTCATCCTCTATCATCCCCTTCTCCTAATAACCTCAAACTTTCCCAGCATCAGGGTCTTCTCAAATGAGTTAGCTCTTCACTTCACATGGCCACAATATTGGAGTTTCAGCTTCAACATCAGTCCCACCAATGAACACCCAGGACTATGGAATGGTTGGATCTCCTGTCAGTCCAAGGGACTCTCAAGAGTCTTCTCCAACACCACAGTTCAAAAGCATCAATTCTTCAGCACTCAGCTTTCTTTATAGTCCAACTCTCACATCCATACATGACCACTGGAAAAACCATAGCCTTGACTAGATGGACTTTTATTGAAAAAGTAATGTCTCTGCTTTTCACTATGCTGTCTAGGTTGGTCATAACTTTTCTTCCAAGGAGTAAGCATCTTTTAATTTCATGGCTGCAAATACCATCTGCAGTGATTTTGGAGCCCAAAAAAATAAAGTCTGACACTGTTTCCACTGTTTCCCCATCTATTTGCTATGAAGTGATGGGACCAGATGCCATGGTCTTCGTTTTTCTGAATGCTGAGCTTTAAGCCAACTTTTTCACTCTCTTCTTTCACTTTCATCAAGAGGCTCTTTAGTTTTTCTGCACTTTCTGCCATAAAAGTGGTGTCATCTGTGTATCTGAGGTTATTGATATTTCTCCCAGCAATCTTGAT
>SJYQ01001838.1:227411-254704 GCA_006410935.1 Redunca redunca | reverse complement strand
AAGAACTGGACATGGAACAACAGACTGCTTCCAAATAGGAAAAGGAGTACGTCAAGGCTGTATATTGTCACTGTGCTTACTTAACTTCTATGCAGAGTACATCATGAGAAACGCTGGGCTGGAATCAAGATTGCTGGGAGAAATATCAATAACCTCAGATACACAGATGACACCACTTTTATGGCAGAAAGTGCAGAAAAACTAAAGAGCCTCTTGATGAAAGTGAAAGAAGAGAGTGAAAAAGTTGGCTTAAAGCTCAGCATTCAGAAAAACGAAGACCATGGCATCTGGTCCCATCACTTCATAGCAAATAGATGGGGAAACAGTGGAAACAGTGTCAGACTTTATTTTTTTGGGCTCCAAAATCACTGCAGATGGTATTTGCAGCCATGAAATTAAAAGATGCTTACTCCTTGGAAGAAAAGTTATGACCAACCTAGACAGCATAGTGAAAAGCAGAGACATTACTTTTTCAATAAAAGTCCATCTAGTCAAGGCTATGGTTTTTCCAGTGGTCATGTATGGATGTGAGAGTTGGACTATAAAGAAAGCTGAGTGCTGAAGAATTGATGCTTTTGAACTGTGGTGTTGGAGAAGACTCTTGAGAGTCCCTTGGACTGACAGGAGATCCAACCGATCCATCATAAGGGAGATCAGTCCTGGGTGTTCATTGGTGGTACTGATGTTGAAGCTGAAACTCCAATATTGTGGCCATGTGATGTGAAGAGCTGACTCATTTGAGAAGACCCTGATGCTGGGAGAGTTTGAGGGTAGAAGGAGAAGGGGATGACAGAGAATAAGATGGTTGGGTGGCATCACTGACTCAATGGATATTAGTTTGGGTAACCCCCCGGGAGTTGGTGATGGACAAGGAGGCCTGGTGTGCTGTGGTTCATGGGTTTGCAAAGAGTTTGGCACATTGAGTGACTGAACTGAACTGAACTAAAGCTGTCTGAGCTATCTATAAATTTTGGAGACTAATCTGTTGTTGGTCACATCAACAAATATTTTCTCCCATTCTTTTGTTTGTCTTTTCATTGTGTTTATTGTTTCTTTTGCCATACAAAAACTTTTAAGTTAACTAGGTTTCATTTGTTTATTTTTATTTCCATTTGTGTCAGAGACAGATGGCGAAATATACTGCTGTGATTTATGTCAGTGTTCTGCCTCTGTTTTCCTTCAAGACTTTTACAATATACTGTCTCACATTTAGGGCTTTAATCCATTTTGAGTTTATTTTCTGTGTATTGTGTTGAAGAATGTTCTAATTTCATCTTTTTAACATGAAGCTGTCCAGTTTTTTCAGGACTATTTATTGAAGAGACTGTCTTTCCTCATTATATAGTCTTGGCTCCTTTGTGATAAATTAATTGACCATAGGTGCATGTGTTTATTTCCAGGCATTCTTTCCTGTTGATCTATATTTCTGTTCTTGTGCCAGTACCATACTATTTTCATGACTATAGGTTTTTAGTACAGTCTGAAGTCAGGTAGCCTGATTGCTCCAGCTCTGTTTTTCTTTCTCAAGATTGCTTTGGCTTTAGGGTCTTATGTGTCTTCATACAAATTTTAATACTTTTTGGTTCTAGTTCTGTGAAATATGCCATTGGTAATATGATAGGGATTGCATTGAATCTGTTGATTGTCTTGGGTAGTATCATCATTTTGATTATATCGATTATTTCATTCCAAGAATGTGGTATATTGCTCCATCTGTTTGTGTCATTTTCATTTTGTTTCATGAATGTCTTATAGTTTTTGGAGTACAGGCCTTTTGTCTCCTTAGGTAGTTTTATTCCTACGTATTTTATTCTTTTTGATGTGATGGTAAGTGTGGTTGTTTATTTAATTTCTCTTTCTGATCATTTGTTGTTAGTGTATAAAAATGTACAATGAGCCAGTACCTATGCGCTGCATCAAAATCAGATCTAAGAGGGAAGTTCATAACAATATGATTTTATCTCAGGAAAGAAGAATCTCAAATAAGCTACCTAAACTTACACCTAAAGCAACTAGAGAAAAAAGAACAAATCAAACTTAAAGTTAGTAGAAGGAAATAAATCATAAGTAGCAGAGATAAATGAAATAGAGAAGAAGAAAATAATAGCAAAGATCAATGAAACTAAAATCTAGTTCTTTGAAAAGATAAAATTGATAAACTTTTAGCCAGATTCATCAAGAAAAAAAAGGAAGAGTGCTCAAATCAATAAAATTAGAAATCAAAAAGAAGAAATTACAACTGAGATCATGGAAATACAAAAGATCATAAGAGACTGCTATAAGCAATTTTATACTAATAAAATGGGCAACCTGGAAAAAAATGGATAAATTCTTAGAAAGGTACAACCTTCCAAGACTGAATCAGGAAGAAACAGAAAATATGAACAGACCAATCACAAGTAATGAATTGAAAGTGTGATTTAAAAATTCCCAACAAACAAACATCCAGGACCAGATGGCTTCATAAGCAAATTCTATTAAACATTTAGAGAAGAGCAAACACCTATCCTTCTGAAACTATTCCAAAAAATTGTAGAGGAAGAAACATTCCCAAACTCATTTTATGAGGGCACCATCACCCTAATACCAAAACTAGACAAAGATGCTACCAAAAAAAAAAAATATTACAAGCCAATATCACTGATGAACATAGATGCAGAAATCCTCAACAATGTGCTAACAAATCAAATTCAACAATACATTAGAAGTATTATACACCATGATCAAGTGGGATTTATCCCAGGGATGCAAGGATTTTTCAATATTTGCAAATTAATCAGTGTGATAAACATTAACAAACTGAATAAAAAGCCATATGATCATCTCCGTAGATGCTGAAAATGTTTTTGACAAAATTCAGCATCCATTTATGATAAAAAAAAAACCTGTCCAGAAAGTGAATATAGAGAGAACCAATCTCAACATACTAAAAGCCCTATATGACAAACTCACAGCAAATATCATATTCAATGGGAAAAGCTGAAGACATTTCCTCTAAGATCATTACAGTTTTAAAAAGATAATTGAAGTTATGAAAAACCAGGAGTCAGGGCTGTGATTTTTAGTAATATCTCAGTGCCTCTGTAGCTCTGTGATTGTAGCAGGCGTTAAATAAGGATTGTTCCTAAATACACTGGGCTTCCCCGGTGGCTCAGCGGGAAAAGAATACACTGGCAATGCAGAAGACACAGAGACATGAAGTCCATCCCTGGGTCAGGAAGATCCCCTGGAAAAGGAAATGCCACTCAACCCCAATAATCTTGCCCTGAAAATCCCATGGACAGATGAGCTTGTGTGCATGGGGTTGCAAAAGAGTCTGAGATGACTGTGTGATTAAACAATCACAATAAATGTACTGGCTCTTCTTGTTACAGGAATATGGTGGGATTGTATTTCCCAATCTCAAAGCTTTGTGACTTGGTTTGGTTAATTAAATATAATTTGAAACTTTAAAAGTCAGTTTATTTACTATGTCCTTACTCCTGCCATAGTGATCTTGGAACCATGTGTTAAGAAGAAACTTCAGATTGCTTGAGTCCCTGAGTGATGATGAGGAACGAAACTGATCCCTCAGACACACACTGAATATGTAGTATGAATGGAAAATAGTTTAAAAGGCTTTTAATAGTTTAAAAGGTTCTAAGGCTGCTTGTTACTGCAGTGTAACATAGCCCACACTGACGGATATGTGTGCTTGTGCTCCGATTCATTAAGACCCTATGGTAGCCCACCAGGCTCCTCTGTCCAGGGCATTTCCCAGGCAAGAAAACTGGAATGAGTTTCCATTTCCTTCTCCAGACAGACACATGTGGTATTGGCTTATTGGTTTGGTGCTGACTGGCAGAAAACTGTTATTAAAGATGAGACAAATGGTGAGCCGTCTCCTGTGATAACTGGGAAGGGAGTTAATATTCATAACCCCTGGAATAGGACATGGGAACACAATTCAATATTCATGCCATGATAATCCCATGGAAACATGAACTATAGTCTATGGGGTTGCAAAGAGTTGGAACAAATGAGTGACTGAGAACAATGTACTTTCCAAATTTTTATCTCTAGAAGATAGAAAATAGAATGTTAGCAGTTTGTGCATTGATGTTTACTTGACAAGGAAACTGAAGAAAGGCGAATCCAAATAAACATTGGCCAGATTTACAAGCAGGAACAAACTGATAGAGTCCCCAAATTCAAATAATTGTAGGGTTGTAAGAGGCTACATTACAAAGCAAGAGAGTTCCAGAAAAACATCTATTTCTGCTTTATTGACTATGCTAAAGCCTTTGACTGTGTGGATCACAATAAACTGTGGACAATTCTGAAAGAGATGGAATCCCAGACCACCTGACCTGCCTCGTGAGAAACTTATATGCAGGTCAGGAAGCAACAGTTAGAACTGGACATGGAACAACAGACTGGTTTCAAATAGGAAAAGGAGTACATCAAGGCTGCATATTGTCACTATGCTTATTTAACTTCTATGCAGAGTACATCATGAGAAACGCTGGGCTGGAAGAAACACAAGCTGGAATCAAGATTGCCAGGAGAAATATCAATACCTCAGGTATGCAGATGACACCACCCTTATGGCAGAAAGTGAAGAGGAACTAAAAAGCCTCTTGATGAAAGCAAAAGAGGAGAGTGAAAAATTTGGCTTAAAGCTCAACATTCAGAAAACAAAGATCATGGCATCTGGTCCCATCACTTCATGAGAAATAGATGGGGAAACAGTGGAAACAGTGTCAGACTTTATTTTTTTGGGCTCCAAAATCACTGCAGATGGTGTTTGCAGCCATGAAATTAAAAGATGCTTACTCCTTGGAAGGAAAGTTGTGACCAACTTAGACAGCATATTCAAAAACAGAGACATTACTTTGCCAACAAAGGTCTGTCTAGTCAAGGCTATGGTTTTTCCAGTGATCACGTATGGATGTGAGAGTTGGACTGTGAAGAAGGCTGAGCGCCGAAGAATTGATGCTTTTGAACTGTGGTGTTGGAGAAGACTCTTGAGAGTCCCTTGGACTGCAAGGAGATCTAACCAGTCCATCCTAAAGGAGATCAGCCCTGGAATTTCTTTGGAAGGAATGATGCTAAAGCTGAAACTCCAGTACTTTGGCCACCTCATGCGAAGAGTTGACTCATTGGAAAAGACTCTGATGCTGGGAGGGATTAGGGGCAGGAGGAGATGGGGACGACAGAGGATGAGATGACTGGATGGCATCACTGACTCGATGGAAATGAGTCTGAGTGAACTCTGGGAGTTGGTGATGGACAGGGAGGCCTGGCATGCTGCAATTCATGGGGTTGCAAAGAGTTGGACCTGACTGAGCGAGTGAACTGAACTGAAGAGGCTACATCCTCCCGATATCAAAAAGAAAAAAAAAATTGAGATAGATTTTGATTAAGAAAGGCTGATTATACTCAAATGTATGATCATTACATGTATCATTAAATCCTCTAGAACAGATAAAGTATCTCCTTCAATGTCCAACTAAAGGTATGGCACCAAGTAAATCTTGCAATTAGACAAAGTTGCTCAGAAATAAAAGATTAATCTGAGAAGAACCCTCAGCTAAACTTTGTTGCACTCATAGTAAGACCAAGAAATAAATATTATTTTTTTCTAAGTCACAGAGCTCTTGGATTCCAAGACTGAAATGTCAACTTTAACTTCTTATGTTTTTCTGTAAAATGGAGTTAATTATATGTGCCCTAAACAACACTGTAAAGCAACTATACTTCAATTTTAAATGGGTCCTAAGGAAACTTTTAGAGGTGATCCATATGTTCATTGTCGTAATTTTGGCTATGGTATCAGTTGTATATATATATATATATATATCAAAACATATCAAAATGTATACTTTAAGAATGTGCAATTTAATATATCTCAATAAATCTGTTAAATACACTTACAAAAATAATACTTGTCCTGTATACACCATAAGACAATTGTGAGATCTATGGATTTATTAAGTGGCACACAATTTATTGGACATCTTTTACATGCTTAGCTTGTGCTAGGCTTTAGGAACCCAGACCTGATTTTTTCTTATAGAGAGTCAGAAAATTTAAAATACTCCATAATCATTAAGTACAGTAGGCTTTGGCTCACAAAGAAAGCTCAGATCTCTCAGTGTTAGAAATAAAGCTGTCAAGGAATTCCTAGAGGAAATAGAGTGCACTAAATTTTGAATGCCTGAGATTTGTGTCTAGGCAGAGACCATATCAATAATAATGGGAGAAGGTACAAAATTGGGAATCAATAACTATTTTTGCAGTGCTGGTACTGGGTATCACTGGAGGAGTAGGAAAAAAGACAGATTATTAGTCTTTTGTGTGTTAAGTCAAGAAATTGGACCATTTCTTAATCAAATCTGAATCATCAAACTTTTTTAAATATAGAGGGAAATAGAACAAAAGCTGCCTTTTTAGAAATATTACAGCAGCAGTCAAAGGAAGTTTGGAAGGACAGAAAGTACTGGGTAGGTTTATTGAGGTAATACAAAATACTGCAGTGGCAGTTGGGTGGAGAGAAGGGGAAAGATTTGAGAGTTATTTAGAGAATGTCTAGGAATTATTATGATTTGGGTAATGACTGACTCTGAGACCTCTAGTGTAAGTTGGGATAGATGAGAATGCAATATAAGAAAGAGATTTTTGAGGGAAAGCTAGTGTGTTCAATGTTCTCAATGTAGAGTTTGCTATTTGTCTGTGTGTTGTATGAGAAGAAAAGTTAAAAATCCATAATTGGTTTTATAGAACTTGTTCCTAGACTTAAGGTCTGAGCAAAAAACATGGATGTAAAAGTTATTATCATCTAGGAAATGATGAAGCTTGGGTTTTGTTGAGATTAGCTAGAGAGAGGGTTAAGGGCAGAAGGCTAAGTGTGAAGTTACGGCATAATCATATATGACAACTCCCTTTTACTGAGTACCTACCATGAACCAAGCACTGTATAGAGAGATTAACATGGATTATTGTATTTAATTTCAATCACATCCTATAAGACAGTTTTGCTATTACACTTGCCTTACAGAGGAAAAAACAAAAGCTCAGAGAGACTTGCCCAAGGTCATGGAGCTGTGAGTGGTAGAATTGGATTCAAAATCAAGTGATCTTATGTGAGAGTTAGCAGGCTTAATCACTGCATTTTGGGAGAGAGTGATGAAAACAACCAGGAAGGCATTAGGAAGGAATTTGGATGACAGGTATACCTGGGAGAAAAAACAAGGGAGAAAAGATTTTTGAAGAAAACTCAATGAGTGAAGAATTATCTAGTGAAAGGTTCTCAATGTTGTGGAAACATCAAGGAAAGTAAAATGGCTACTTTTTGATGGTTGAGGCAATGTTAGCGACTATGGCAAGAACGGAAGAAAATAGTGATTTGAGTAGAAACTAGAGAGAAGGCTTGTGGCCAGGAATGACCTGTTATTTGAGGGGGGATGTTTTGTTTTGGTTTTTTAAATTGGAATATAATTGCTTTACAATGTTGCTAGTTTCTGCTGTACAACAATCTGAATCAGCTATATGTATATATACATATCTCCTCTTCCTCTTGAGTCTCCTTCTTCCTCTCCATTCCACCCTTCTAAGTCATCACAGAGCTCCCTGTGCTATCCAGCAACTTCTCACTAGCTATGTAGGAAATAGCAACCCACTCCAGTATTCTTGCCTAGAGAATCCCAGGGATGGGAGAGTCTGGTGAGCTGGCGTGTATGGGGTTGCACAGAGTTGGACATGACTGAAGCGACTTAGCAGCAGCAGCAGTGTATATATGTCAATGCTGCTCTCTCAATTTGCCCCCCACTTCCCCTCTGTGTCCACAAATCCATTCTCTACACCTGAACCTTTATTCCTTCTCTGAAAATAGGGTCATCAGCACCATTTTTCTAGATTCCATATATACGCATTAATATACAATATATTTTTCTCTTTCTTAATTTACTCCATATGATAGGCTCTAGGTTCATCTGTATCACTGCAACTGACTCAGTTTAGTTTCTTTTAATGGCTGAGTAGTATTCCACTGTATATATGTACCACATCTTTTTAATATGTTTCTCTGTTGATGGACATATAGATTGCTTCCATGTCCTGGCTATTGTAAATAGTGCTATGATAAACATTGGGGTGCACGTGTCTTTTTGAGTTATGCTTTTCTCAGGGTATATGCCCAGTAGAGGGGCATGAAAGATGTGATCATGTTTAGAGGTTAAATAGAATCAGTAGGGTAAAGAGGAAAGAGATAGAAAGATGATTGAAATTGGGAACATGCGTCAAGGAAGCAAGAAGAAAGTTAACTTGAATAGATGAAAGGGTACTTTTATTGCAAAAAGAATGAATTAAGGAATATTCATAGTCAGCAAGTTTGCAGGGAAAGGGGAGAAAGTTGATGTCTATAGTTATTTCTTTTACAGACATAAAAACACTTTGGGAGAGGCAAGTACTGTGCATATACAAATTAAATTTTTTAAGCATTGATAATAAGAACATTTTCTCAAGTTACTTAATAGGATTAAAGCAAGCAAGTCTTAAAAGTATGTCTTTCAATCTAGAAAGGATGTCCAGATTTGTCTTTTTCTTTTTAGTCTGTATTAGCATTTTTGCTTGGTGGCTAGAGGACAGTCACTTTAATATAAGCTTAATTATATTCAAGAGGAATTGCATTGGCTGATGAAGTCAACAGACGTTTTCAAAGATTAGATTCCATATATCCCCTCTGGAAAAGTAATTGCCCTCCATGTCTGTCACTCTGCCTGCCCCGGACGTTTCCACGTTGACCTGATGCCTGACACAGGAAACTCAGTATCTTAGTCAGCTCCAGCTGCCACAGCAAAATATCACAGAATAGTTTGTCTTAAAGAACAGACATTTATATCTTACAGTTCTGGAGGTGGGAAGTCCAAGATCAGAGTGCTTAGTATGTTTTGATTCTGGGAGAGCCTTCTATTTGGCTTACATATGGTTGCCTTCTTTCTGTGTCCTCTCATGGCAGAGAAAGAGAGAGAGAAAGAAAGAAATAGAGATGGAGAGAGAGAGAAATCAAGTGAGTTCTCTGGCTGATCTTGTGATCTCACCATGAGGACTTTACCCTTATGAGCTCAAAGAAAACTAGTTAGCTCTCCAAAGCTCGATCTCCAACTTATCTTTGTATTGGGGTCCGGGTTTTAGCATAGGTATTTGGAGGGGACACAACCATCCACTCCATAATACTCTGTGGTCCTGAAAGACTTGTTTTCTTAGATAATCCCTGTTCCCTCTACTTTTATATTGCCAGTTAAATCAGAATCTTACTGATCTTTACACACACACACACACACACACACACACACACACACACACACAATACTTTATTTGCTAAATCTATGTGGAAACTCATTTGTCTTTTAAAATCACCAAGTCTCCTGTCTCTGACCTACAAAAGGCATCATAGAATGCATATTTGTGCATGCTTAGCAGAACACATGACACATGACATAATAAATATATGCCTTTTTAACTTCTAAGACTTCTGAATCTGTCTTTTACAAATTTTACGCAGGATTTTTGTTGTTGTTGATGAGATTTTTGCTATGCCCTCATGGGGATTTTTGTTTTGTTCAAGCAGAATTTCCTGAAATCAAAAGCGGGGCCTTTAGTGGATACTGCCTGCCTGTTATTTCTTTAGAAAGCTGTTTTCCAATCTGCTGTCGGGTATCAAAACAGCATTCTAAACAGATGAATTATTGAAATGTTTGAGGATGACAAGGGAGCTGAGAAAGGTCCCCTACAGAGGCTGGGTTGGCATTTGGGAGAGAAGTGCCTCAGGCTACCTAGCGACAGAAAAGGTAGCTCCGAATGAGGGATGTTTTCCAAGCTTATTGCTGGCAAATACATAACATCTGAGTGATCAGTGATGAGTGGGCTCATGCCTTGAGATGACAAGGCATCAAGATGATGGCACCTAGAAATCTGATTGTGCTATTTGATAGAGAAAAAGCCACATTGGGAGAGGATTTTGAACTGTGTTTTTCTCTCTCCCTCCCTCCTCTCCTCTCTTTCTTTCTCCTTTCCTTCCTCCATCCCCCGCCCTGTATTTATTTAATTGAGCTGTTTCTTGTTCTGGTATGATGTATACTTTGCAAATATATGTCATTTAGGTACCTCAAAATGCTGGAAGGTAGGTCATGTTATGTCCTTTTTAGATTTGACAAGATCAAACAGTAAGTGGATACAAATTATTTTCGAATAGTTTATGTAGCAAATACCGTCTCTTCTGAAATCCCTAGTAAATCTAGCATTAATCACTAGTATTTTATAAAAGTAGATTTTTGGGAGGTGGCTTGAAAAGGAGTTTGAGAACTCTGCTGAAATGTAGGCTATGCTGCTGCTGCTAAGTCACTTCAGTTGTGTCGGACTCTGTGTGACCCCATAGATGGCAGCCCACCAGGCTCCTCCATCCCTGGGATTCTCCAGGCAAGAACACTGGAGTGCATTGCCATTTCCTTCTCTAATGCATGAAAATGAAAAGTGAAAGCGAAGTCCCTCAGCCATGTCTGACTCTGTGTGACCACATGGAATGTAGCCTACCAGGCTCCTCTGTTCATGGGATTTTCCAGGCAAGAGTACTGGAATGGGTTGCCATTTCCTTCTCCGAATGTAGGGTATACACTGAATGAATATCTAACTCAAGGTGAGGGAAGCAACTCAGATTGCTTCCAGGAAGAGGTATGATTTGAACAGACTTGTAAGAATAGGCTTCTGCCAAAAGCATGTAAGTAGGATATAAGGTATATCAGAGAGAGAGAGGAGCACATACTAAGGCTGAGAGTCCAGAGCAACTACAGCATCTTTGAAAAGCGGTCAGTTGTTTACTTTTGGTACAGGAGGGTTACAAATAATAATATCACATATGGCTGTCTTTCAGTTTCTTTCTTCCTGTCTTTACTTTCCCCTTAGGGTTATACTAACAGTCAACATTCTGAATAAGCATAAAAGGTATAGAATATTGCAAAGCAGCTACTTCTGTAAAAAAATTAAAAAGTGATTGTGAAGGAGAGAGTCAAGTATCATAGGCTATTTTAAATCATTAGCCAAGGAGATCCAACCATTGTATTAAATGTATTTGTTCTAGTATTGTGCTATATCTATCACTGCTGCCTTTATTTTTTTGTATGTATATTTCAAGATTTTGGTAAGTTCACATTTTTATTTTATTCCCCCTTCTCTAGCCTCATNTTCTTTTTAAATATATTTTCCTTTATAATTTTATTGGAGTTTGGTTGATTTTCAATGTAGTGTTAGTTTCAGGTGTATAGCAAAGCAAATCAATTATAAATATACATGTATACACTATGTTTTAGATTCTTTTTCCCATATAGGTCATTACAGATTATTGAGTACAGTTTGCTCTGCTATACAGTAGGTTCTTATTAGTTAACCTACTTTATATATAGTAGTACGTATATGTCAATCCCAGTCTCCCAATTAATGCCCTCCCTTTCCATGCTTGTGACCATAAGTTTGTTTTCTTTGACTCTATTTCTGTTTTGTAAATAAGTTCATTTATAACACTGGTTTTAGATTCTGCATAAATTGATATTATATGATATTTGTCTTTCTGTGTAGGACTTACTTCACTCAGTATGGCAATCTCTAGGACCATACATGTTGCTGCAAATGGCATTATTTCATTCTTTTTTATGACTGAGTAATATTCCATTGAATGTATGTACCACATCTTTATCTATTTAGGGACATTTAAGTAGTTTCCATGTCCTGGCCATTTCTAAATAGTGCTGCAGTGAGTGGGCTTCATGTGTCTTTTCAAATTATGGTTTTCTCTGGATGTATGGTTTTCTCAGGAGTGGGGTTGCTAGATCATATGGCAGCTCTATTTTTAGTTTTTAAAGGAAACTCCATACTGTTTTCCATAGTGACTGTACCAATTACATTTCTGCCAATAGTGTAGGAGGGTTGTCTTTTCTCCACACCCTCTCCAGCATTTATTTGTAGATTTTTTGATGATGGCCATTCTGACTGGTGTGAGATGATACTGCATTGTTATTTTGATTTGCAGTTCTCTAATAATTAGTGATGTTGTGCATCTTTTCTTGTGTTTCCTAACCGTCTACATGTCTTCTTTGGAGAAATGTCTATTTAGATCTGCCCATTTTTTGATTGGATTGTTTGTTTTTTTTTGATATTAAGTTGCACGAAACTTTTGTATATTTTGGAGATTTGTAGATAACATTATTTGCAAATATTTTCTCCCATTTTTGGGTTCTTTTCTGGTCTTGTTGTTGGTATCCTTTGCTGTGTAAAAACTTCTAAGTTTAATTAGATCACATTTATTTATTTTAAAAAATTTTCATTACTCAAGGAGCTGAATTAAGAAACATCTTGCTTTCTATTCTGGTTTCCTCGGTGTGTATGCCAAGCAGTGGGATTGCTGGGTCATAAGGCAATTCTATTTGCAATTTTTTAAGGAATCCAAACCAATACAGTAATGTAAAGTAAACTAAAGTTAAAATAAAAATTTTAAAAGTAAAAAAAAAAAAAAGAAACATCTTGCTATGATTTATGTCAATAGGTTTCTAATCCATATTCAGTTTTTGTTAGGGAGTGTTCTAATCTCATTCTTCTATTTGTAGCTGTCCAGTTTTCCCAGAACCACTTATTAAAGAGATTTTCTTTTCTCCATTGAATATTCTTGCCTCCTTTAAAATAAAATTGCCCTGTTATTGTTAAGGTTTTTTCTATATTTTTTTAAAAAAAGCATTGAAGTAAAACAGACTTACAATATTATATTACTTTCAGGTGTATAACACAGTGGTTTTTATAGATTACACACCATGCAAAGTTATCAAGTATTGACTATATTCCCTATACTGTACAATACATCCCTATGAATTACTTATCTTATAATTAATAGTTTGTACCTCTTAATCTCTATCACCTATTTTGCCTCTCCTCTTCCCAAGTTTGTTCTCTGTATCTGCAATTATATTTCTGTTTAATTTGTTCATTTATTTTTTGATTCCATGTATAAATGAAAATGGAGAAGGCAATGGCACCCCACTCCAGTACTCTTGCCTGGAAAATCCCACAGACGGAGGAGCCTGGTAGGCTGTAGTCCATGGGGTTGCTAAGAGTCAGACACGACTGAGCGACTTCCCTTTCACTTTTCACTTTCATGCATTGGAGAAGGAAATGGCAACCCACTCCAGTGTTCTTGCCTGGAGAATCCCAGGGACGGGGGAGCCTAGTGGGCTTCCGTCTATGGGGTCGCACAGAGTCGGACACAACTGAAGCGACTTAGCAGCAGCAGCATAAATGAAAACATACATTATTTGTCTGTCTTACTTTACTAAGTATAATACCCTCCAAGTCCATCAGTGTTGACACAAAGTGGCAAGACTTTATTCTTTTTAATGACTGAGCAATAGTACATTGTATATATATGTTTTATATCTTATTTATCCACTCATCTGTTGATGGAGACGTTATTTCCTATCTTGTGAGGTCAGGGTTTGTTTTCCTACTCACCGTCTTTATCCTGCCTCTGAGCTGCCTTTTCACCTTCAGAATTAAATTGTTGCATTTATTTCAGCAGCAGATATTTTCCACCTCAATTGAGACTGCTTTAGCTTACTTCACTGTGATAAATACTTAAAAAGTTATGGTCATGCTTTATCCCTGCCAGTTGGCGAAGCATGTTTTGCAGTCTCAGTATTTAAATGTGCGCTTGGGATCCATTTGTGGCTCAGTATGATGGTAAGAAAAGACTTGGAGGAGAAAGCCAGGGCACTAGCTTTTTGTGTAACTCTGCCACTAACTAGCTTGAGACCTGGCACAAGTAATTTAGCCTATCTGGGTCTCAGTCTTTTCCTTTATGGAAAAAGTAACTGGATTAGGTAATATTAAAAGTTGACTCCTTGATGTAAGTTTTGTGATTTATGTATACTTGAGGTAAGTGAAGGGAAATTTATATGAAACCGGAAAACTTATTATTATGCATTTTAGCAAGAAATGACATGAAGTGAACAAAAGTGATCTTTTGAGTTAACAGGAAGCTTAAACTTGTTTTCCAAAAGATTAACTATGGTAAGGAGAACTAACTCAGGGGATCTTGTGTATTGTATTGATTTTCTTCTGGCATGCCACATATGGCCAATGGATCATATAGGAATGTATACGGTTGCATTAGGTGACCAAGAAGTACCAATCTTTTATCTTCATTCAGAAAATAATTTTTCATTTTGTTCTCTTGTAAAGTTAACTTGGGGTCCAAAATACGTCTAAAGTTACTCTAAAGTGAAAATTTCACCTAACTAGTACATATTCAATATGCTGTATAAGTTGTTATTTTAAAGTAAATTATAGGAATTGTTAAACCAACTTAGTAAGGCATCATACAGTGGGATTATATTAGAAAATCCTTTCAAAAGCTAATCTTGGCTCCATATGGATTTATTCTCTTGAAATGGGTGGGCATCTATTAAGATTAATTATTTGTTAGGCTCCTTAGCTATTCCAAGAAGATGCCAGCCATACTTCAGCTGATATGTATTTTGAAGTCTTTGGACTTTTAGACAACTTTAGATTTTAGGCAGTTAATAGTTTTTCAAGGAGGTCACAATACCAACCTTATCATTGTATGAAATAAAGTATAATGTAGAAGTTAGTGGCACCAACCCTGGAGTTAGATTTTCTGCATCTAAATCTGTTGCCAGCCCTTACTGAGGGTACTTGACAAGTCACTTCTTTTCCACAGTTTCCTCATTTGAAAATTAGAGATAATGGTAAGGATTAAACAAATGAATATATTGTAAGAAATCAATAAGTTAATATATGGAAAAGTTTAGAATAAATAATTCCTGGCACATAGCATGTGATATCCAAGCATTAGCTATTACTATAATATCTTTACTATCATCATCTCTAGGGTTTTTTAAGCACACAGTTGAACAAAACAATATTAGGGAGGACTGTGTGGAAGATTTGAAATCTATCTATTCTAGATATTCCAGACTTCGCCCAGATGGTCAAATCATGTCTACAGAGAGGTGGGATTTTGAACCTGTACTGATGTTTGTTGTTTTAGTCAGGGAAATTACACACTAAAGTTTTGTCCTTTGCTTATGTTATGGCCTAATTCAGGTTATATGGTTCTTCATAGAGATACTCCTCTGGGCTAAGGATATAGAGTCCTTCTATAGTGTGGGACTGCCACCTTAAATATGGTCCTTCAAGGTCACTGTGGAAGAAGAAAGTGATGGGGTGTTATGCCCAGGCCTCAACAGAGGGCACATCATTGTGCACTGGCCAGAATCCAGTCTCTGGATTCCCAACCTAACCTCATATGGCTGGGAAATGGAGAGTTTCAGTGTGGATAGGAAGAAAAAGTGAGGCAGTTTCTGTTACATATGCTCCTGCAGAGTCACTTTCTACAAGGCTTTGATCAAGTCAGTATAAGAAACAGTTCAATGCCACATCATCTTGTTTTTATTGAATAGTGTCATCTTTATGTTAATCCCCAGTGGAATACTGGGTCTGATCTTAGTTTAAGAATAGTTGTATCTATTTTAGGAAAATTGTTAATATTTTTCATATGAAAGCTGAACTGAGATTATATTTCTCTTTTCCAATTGGCAGACTGCTCAAATGTTTAGAACCAAATTTGTGGCCCATCTGTATAAAATATATTTCTTGCTTAGTTTTATGCCCCAAAGACTTAGTTTTCTTACATTGTTTCTTTCACAAGTAGTTCATATTAGTTTTTTGTTGTATTTTATAAATCTTATAAATCATAGCAAATATTTTTTGGAGTAAACAAGATGGTTAATAAGTATAGGTAAAGAAATTCCTTTATGTAGATGTATATATCATGGGAATAGTTATCACTGAGTTAATTGGTTGACAAAGATTCTCTTCTTTAAACCTCTTGAGAAATAAGACACACCCACTAGTAACCATGGGTCAATTTGGTAGTGATTCTCAACTCAGGAGGTAGGGATAGACCCTGTCGGAAAGTTTATCAGAATGTTGAGTGGGGAGGGAGGAAGGTGACATTTATTCCCCTATATATACACCTCAGTATCACTGGTACAGACAGACATTTAAATAGTAACGCTCTCCTTCACTGCAGTAATATAGCTCTATCCTTCCTTCATAGTTCTGATAAAATGCTTTATATTTATCTCCTATGTAAATCTCTAAGAAAAGGGAAAGTCCTTTCTCAGAGGACCAGGGAACCTCACTACAATTCAAGTTCAGCTCAAGAGTTGCTTTTGGGCTAAGGTAGATATCTTCCTGGCCAGAGAGAAGTGAGGTGCAAGCCTACTGTGGACAGGATCTCTTTTCCGAGAAAAACTTGGTTTGTTTGAATTATCCTTTCCTTAACTTCTCATTAACTTAGAAAGGTTTTATTTCCTTCGCTGTGGCCATTTCTCCCAAACGAAAACAGATTCATACTCTTCAGCGAAGGGCAGAATGCCAGAGAGGAAATGTACATTGAAATGCTAGCGCTTTGAAAGGAATTATGTGTCTTTCTTACCACACTATATGTTTGATGATTTCGTTTAGATATTGGTGAAGACTCACTGGCTTAGCTAATGCTGTTATGCACACTTTGTAAGTAGAAAGAGGACACAGATTTACCTTAAAGATACAACAGACGAAGCTGGAAAAAGATGGCATATTTATGATTAGTTTGCTGTGTGCTTGATGTCACCCGCTGAACCTCGAGCTGTTTCTGTGGTTGGCTGGTATATTATCTTGTAGGCTTCTAGTAAGTTAAACGACATGGTGACCAGCCTCCTTGATGACTACTGATGTCGGCTACCTCCTCATAGTCATAAGTTTGTGCAGCCCCCTCCCACACTCCCAGGATTGGTCTGTGTGCACAATAGCATAGAACAGAAATGATGGTATTTCTCTTCTGAGATGAGCATATACACAATTGCAATTTGGGTGCTCTCTCTCTTGGATATTTTGCTGTAAAGGAAGTAGGCTGCCACGTTGTGAGAAGTCCGATTCAGAAGCCCATAGAGTAAGGAACTGAAGATTCTGACCAACAGCCAGTGAGAAAGGACGACCTGTCGACAACCATATAGGTGAGGTTGGGAGCAGATTATCTGGACTCAGTTGAACATTGAGATGACTGTAATTCTAGCTGACAGCTTCACTGTGACCTAGTGAGAAAGCCAGAGCAAAACTACCTAGTTAAGCTCCTCCCAGGTTCTCGATGATTAGGAACTGTTGGAGATAATAAATGCTTTGTTTTGGTCTGAGGAATTTGGGGTAATTTGTTATATGGGGATAGATAACTAATACAGATAAGATAGAATGAACATAAATCTTTCCTCCTAAATACCAGAAAATAAATCATTGGGTTTTCTTGAGCATTGAAAGATACCTGACTTTTCTTTCTACTTCAAATTCTTTCCTCCTTAATAAATACACTTATCACTTGGCATTGCAAAGGAAATTAGATCCTCTGCTAATGTTGAAACCCATTGACAGTATCTTGGAGTGGTGATTGGAGAGATGAGATTGCTCTCAATGCTTAGTGTAAAGAGAATTCCCTCCAACAAATCTTGCAGTAATGGTCATTATTAATTATCATCTAGGCAGCTTCCTCTCATTGCGTTCTTTTGGAGACTCAGAGAAAGATCTCCTGTATTGGGAAATAAAATAATTGATTAAGATAGAATCAGTTCTGGTCAGAGGTCAGCTTTTTCTCTCTACATGTTCTCTTCTCCTGTAGTATTTAGGATACTGGACAGAGAACACATTTCAGGAGCAAGATATTATGCCTAAAATTTTTCCATGAGATGCTGCAAAGCATCATGGAACAGATCCTTCTTTGACATAAAAGAGCTGAGTGGAGAAACTCCTTCAGACAACTGGTATCAAGTGTCTATCTTAATGTTTTATTTAAATGAAATGTGCTTAGTATTTTACTAACGTTTTAATTCATAATACAACTTTCTTTGTAAAGTATAATAAACATAGTTTTACTTCCATTATCTCAGAGATTCAGATGATAACTGCCCTAATTTAATAAGGGCTTCCCTCAAAGCTCAGTTGGTGAAGAATCCACCTGCAATGAAGGAGACCTCAGTTCGATTCCTGGGTCAGTAAGATACCCTGGAGAAGGGATAAGCTAGCCACTCCAGTATTCTTGGGCTTCACTTGTGGCTCAGCTGGTAAAGAATCCGCCTGCAATGTAGGAGATTTGGGTTGGATCCCTGGGTTGGGAAAGTGAGACAGTACTAAAAGGTTCTGTGATTTGTCCAAAGCCCATTAGATATCCAGAAGCCTTCATGGCTAGAACCTCCATTTCCTACCTTCATTGCAGGCCTTTCTTTAAAACACAACAATAGGCAGTTAGTTGAATTCAAAGGAATTTCCTATGTATTCAAAGAATGGCTTTTGTACAGTAAGGATGGCCCAAGATAGAGAGGTCCTGGGAAGTTTCTTAAATGGGACTCACTAATTCTCTGAGATAGTGGGTGTAGGATTTGTTAAATTTTTCTCTTCCTCTCTTTCATATATATTTTTAGTTTTGTTTTCTTGTCTTGGTTTGTGTATATGTTTTAAACAGCTTGGAGCAGTTTGGACAAGAGCATACAGTTTTTTTATTACTACTTAATCAAATTAGTTTTGATTAATACTAATGCTAAAATTGAATAGTACTTGTTTTTCTTGGATAACACAGAATTGTATAATATGATGAAAATATTCAGACTATGGTTGAGATTCAATCATGCTGTGCAAATAAAACGTACCCCAGAAGAATCACTTTTACTTGAATCTGCCTAAATTTGCTCATCTATCTTTACTGCACCTTGGCTGAAGTATGTTGTAAAGGGCACACAGTTATCCACAGGGCTGCCAGATATAACCAGAGACTACTTCCCATCCAAAGCATGGTTAAAAGTAGAGTTAATCTTCATCTGGAGTGAGCCTTATTTCTGTTCTTTTGTCCATGGAGGACATAAATCAGTGCTTCCTTGGAAACAATGTTCTGGTATATGAGTTAAAATTATAATGAATCTAAAGAGAGGCAAGTGAATAGGTCTAAAAATAGATTCCTATTCAGCAGAATTCATGCCCCTCTCCCTTGGACACAATGCTTCTGTTTGTCTCTCTATAGCAGTCAAGAGCATGGAGTTTTGCAAGGGCTTTGTCCCTTGCCTTAGTGCACAAATGGGCACACCCAAGACCCAGGACCATTGGTCTCTTGTGCAAAGCAATTAAACTGCCAGATTCCAGTTGTGCAGCACCCTTTGGATTTTCCTAACATTAATTTCTATATGAGCCAAGGCAAATGAACAACTGGGAAACCCAATTAGTCTTCCCAAGGCTTTCTCTGTGGACTATCTCATTTCTCCCCAGTGAGAGGACTGTTATACAATTCTGCTGTGTGAATACTAAACATCCATTTATTATCTTAAAATAAGGAAGTACTCCTAAATAACATCTCATAAGTCCCAATTATATAATTTCAGTTTTAATCATTATGCAAATCTAATGATCCACCTTTGATTTTTGTTGCTCTTGAATATCTTTCAAAAATATTAAAAAAAAAATCATTACCCACAGAAGTATAGAGTAGATTTTAAAGAAGGCTGACCAGATAGGTGTTAAATAACTTGAGGAATTCCATCATTTATGAATAAACACAACTTGGAACTGTGTGTGATGTTTGAATTGAAAATTTGCCAAGGTCATTACTGTCATCATTGATATGGTTAGTATATGCTCTAACAGAGGGATTTTGATGTCTGGTGTTCTAATATATTTATTGGAAGTTATGCACCATGACTATTTAGGTACATGAACCCTGCACTGCTGATAAGGACATTGGCTTTCTGGTTGCTGATCCCGGCCAGACGCCCAGGCCTCTGGGAGGGTCTCAAGAACCGTTTTCCTCTAGACGTAGCCAGGTCCTAGGGGTTCACTCCACTCCTTTTGTGTAGGTTCTCCCTGGACTTTTGAGGGGCAGCAGGAAACTCAGTCAATTTTTGTCAAAGGAAGGACTGAATTTTGCAGAACAAAGTTTGAGGAAAAGAAGTGAGCATTTCCCCAAATCTAATTCTTTAAATAAACACTTTCTGCTTTCTCGTGAGAGTTCTGTCACTTTAGTGACATGGCTTCTTCTGAGTCTTCCTGAGCCCTCCATTGTATCCTTGTCTTTCAGAGTGGCTCTTTCATAGAAAAGACCTGGGAAGAGACAACATCTTGAGAGCTTCTTAGAGCCTGGGTATTTAAAAGGACCAGGAATAACTATGAAACAGGAGGAGCCCATGAGTGGACTTTGGGGCATTTGTGCGTCCCCTGAGATGCCATGCAAATTTTATTTATGTTTTTATATATGTGTTTTTTTTGGGGAGGCGTGGAAAGAGAATCCATAGCTTTTATCAGATGCTCAAAGGGTGTGGACTCCCAAACCACAAAGAATCATTGACATTGAGGGTATCAGCAGTAATTACAGACAGACTTTGTAATGTAATTGCTAATGCTACCAGTATCCTAAGTGCTGGGGTTTTAAAAAAGCAATTATGAAAGTGATTCTTTAGAAATAGTTTGCTGGGAGACACAAAATGCTATTTGAATAAAGAGCCATGTTATCCAAATAATCAAGACTTTGAGGAATGCTTCATTGTTCAAACTTGAACTCAGAGCTGGATGATTTTTTCAGAAATGCAAGTTCTTTCCTTGTTCAGCTCTCATAGACTCTGGAACAGAAGTTGAGTAATAATGGAGCATTTGCAAATTATATCTTTCAGTATAACAGAAATGGAAGCTTCATTTTTCATTCTTTTCAGTCTAGTAGAGCTCTGATCTCTCATGCCTGAAAAATATATATATATATATATATATATATATATAAAGGAATCTATCTTTTCTGCTGGCTAAGTATTCAAGATAAAAAGGAACCTTCTAGAAGCAGAATAAATTGAGCACATTGTGTTTTATCTTTATGATGAAATGCTGACTTCCCATTAAAAGGCAAATCCTTCTTTTGAAAAAGTTAAATAGGCAGTTAAAAAAGAGACAGATAAAATTTGGAGGACTAAGAAAAACCTGTAAAATTTATTCAATCATGGATATATTTCCATTTATTTTTAATTAGTTCTGATACATATATGCATACACATATGTATATATACACACACGTACATATGCCTGTGTGCTAAGTCTCTTCAGTTGTGTCTGACACCGTGTGACCCTGTGGACTATAGCCTGCCAGGCTTCTCAGTCCGTGGGATTCTCCAAGCGAGAATACTGTAATGGGTAGCCATGCCCTCCTCCAGAAGGCCTTCCTGACTGAGGGATTGTACTTGCATCTCTGTCTCCTGTCTTGGCAGCTGGGTTCTTTACCACTACTGTCACCTGGGAAACCCATATATATGTATGTATATGTATGTATGAGACTTGGTAATTAAACAGCAGTATGTATGTACACACACACACACTACAGTGAAAAAGAGAACAGAATGGCAGGCTGCCTAGTGTTTGTATGGAACTTAGTAAGTATTGTCTTGCTTTACTGAAGAAAATTTTAATCAATAAGTAGCAAACTTGCAGTCACTTGTTTATTCATTCATTTGTTCAGCAGACATTTGAGGTTTACAAGGTGCTAGTGCTTTTGTTAATCTCTGATGTGAAAATATGAACAAGAAGTGCTCTCCTTGAAAGCCAGCCTTTCAGTCAGACAGACTCAACACAACCCGATATGTTCAGGGTCAGTATTGTCAGTGGAAGTGGGTCGTAGGGAGGTATTTTACTGTGAGAGCTCCCAGGGGTAAACTTGCTGCTATTACACATTAGCCTTGTGACCATGGTCAGTCAGTGTACCACTGAAGACCTCAGATTCTTTATTTTTAAATTAAGTAGCACCACCTCATAGAGTTGTCATGGGTATGTAAAAGCCTGAGTAGAAGAACAATAAATCCTACATAACTATTAAGTGTTGTGATTAATTTTTAAAGTAAACAAAGTACTTGGGAACACAGAGGTGGGAGCTTTGGAAAATACCTAGAAAGGTTCTGGAAAGATAACACAGAGAATATATTCTCTGAGCTGAGTGGGTTTGGGGTGAGAAAGATTTTCAAAGGAATAGATAGCATGTAAATACAGAGGTATTGGTGGAGGAGGGTTAAAGCTATGAAGAAAGGGGCTTTTCAGGATGCTTATATTGTTTTTCCTTCTTATGTTCAACTTACTTTCTTATTGAAGTATAGTTGATTTACAATATTGTGTTAGTTTCAGATGTACTTCATTAGTGATTCCATTATTTTTTCTGATTATATTCCATTGTAGATTATTATAAGATGTTGAACATAATTCCCTGTGCTAAGTAGTAAATTCTTATTGTTTATCTATTTTATATATAGTAGCTTGTATCTGTTATTCTCATACTCCTAATTTGCCCCTTCCCATCTCACTTTCTCCTTTGGTAGCCAGAAGTTTGTTTTCTATATCTGTGAATATGTTTTTTGTATATAGATTCATTGGTATTATTTTTTAGATTCCCCATATAAGGAAAATCATGTATTAGTCTTTCTTTTTCTGACTTAAAGAAATATGGTATTCTCTAGGTTAATCCATGTTGCTGAAATGGCAGTATTTCGCTGTGTTTAATGTCTATGTGGAATGGCAACCCACTCTAGTATTCTTGCCTGGAGAATTCCATGGACAGAGGAGCCTGGTGGGCTATAGTCCATTGGGTCTCATAGTGTCAGACATGACTGACAAACTAACACACACACACACAATATCTCAACTTAGTTTTTTATCTCTCTTATGAAAGTACAACTTGCCTTTTAAAGACGTTCTCTTCTTGATATCAAAAAGTAACTTAGGTCTAATAAGAAATTGTCACTTTAGGGTCTCTTTATTTCCAGGTAGCTAATTTCTCAATGTGGATTTATTAAATCCATAATTTAACTAACAAATATAGATTTTCAAATGGAACTATATTTAATTTAAAAGCTAAGGTTTTTAATTTTTGTCTTTATTTAATATATGCATTTATAAAATATTACTATTCTTTACCACCTTTTACTGAGAATTCTTTGTTTTATACAATGTGTTGTTTCATTCATGATTTAGTACTAAATTCTGTTCTTTATTTGCTGTTTTAATTAATAGTGCCTATCTCATTCTGCCACTCCATCCTAAGCAAGAGCTTTTGGAATTTACATATGATTATGTGTGCATGTGTGTACATATATGTATCTTACCAATTTGTAAATGTAATTAACACACATTTTCCTAACTCCCTGAATATTTTATGAGATACTGAGAAAAGCAGAGTATAGAAATAGAAATATGGCAGTGACTGCCTGACAAGATGAGAAAAGTACACTATATCTTCAGTTGTCAAAAATGCCCTATCAGTTTCATTAAAGTGTATTTATCTGCGATCATCTTTAAATTTAGCCTGAACTCAAGGTCTTGAACCTATGATACTTGAATCCATACAGATGGTGTATCCAGTATGGCAAATAACAGTTTGTTATGGGCTTCCCTTATAGCTCAGTTGGTAAAAAATCTGCCTGCAGTGCAAGAGACATGGATTTGATCCCTGGGTCGGGAAGATCCCCTGGAGAAGGAAATGGCAACCCATTCTAGTACTCTTGCCTGGAGAATCTCATGGACAGAGGAGCCTGGGGGGCTCCAGATCATGGGGTCGCAGAGTTGGGCATGACTGAGCGACTAACACTTAATTACTTGTTGTTGTTTAGTTGTTAAGTCATGTCCGACTCTTTTTGTGACCCTATGGACTGTAGCCTGCCAAGCTCTTCTGTCCATGGAATTCTCCAGGCAAGAATACTAGAGTGGGTTGACATTTCCTTCTCCAGGGGAGCTTCCAGAACCAGGGACTGAACTGGTTGGCAGGTAGATTCTTTACCACTGAGCCACCAAGAGAGCCCAAATAACAGTTTACTTGTTACTTTGAGGGACACATACATTTTGAACAGACTTAGAATTTAAAAAAGAATCCTTATCAGTTAATGTTTTCAAAATCAATGCATATTGTCAGTGCATGCAAATGCTTTTAGAGAATATAGTACCTTCTCTGCACACAAGGGTACTCAATGACTGCTAGCCTTAATTTTCAGATATATTAGACATCAGGGTACTTGAAATACTATTATTTTAGCAATACCTATTCTCATGTTTAATAAAATTCTTATCTATGAAAACATCTGCAAAGAATTCAGTGCTATTAATCTAATTGAAACTATTTGATTACACTGAGATGAATGTTAAAATGACTAATATTTTTTGGCGACAAATTTAATTTGCTCTTAAGTACTATAGCAAATGACATTCTTCTAGATCTCTGAATGGGACTGATGTTTATGTGTTCAGGTGTTGCACAAATTAAGGAACTAAATCACTTTCATAGGTAGGAGTTAAATGCAGTAGAGAAGCCATTAAAGTAATTTACAGCTGATGATATGTCAAAGCAGTTTCCTATGAAATCCTACAGAGATGGGAGGGAGATGAATCATTGAGAATTAAAGATTTTTCGTCTCTAATTACTTTAGCTTTCTTAGGAACCACACATAAATTTTTAATGTAAAAAATAAAGACAACAAACACCAGAGAAGGAACGTTATACTTAATGCTGGTTCATTCTTTTTTGTTTGTTTGTTTTTCAACACCAGAATTCGGGGATCAGGCTCAATCTGTATATTTGATCTTGAGTGCCTTCTCTCTTCATCATCTCTAAAACAACAATAGCAACAAATTGTTCATGAGGCCTGTGAGATTTCATTTATTTGTCCTATTGTTTGACTAAAATGAGTGGAGAATGCCTAGAAAGTTTGTTGTCAGTCTGTTTTATTTTTTATGCAAGTTAAATCCTTAGACTTAAAAATAATTTTAGGTACCCTTAAATTTGTATATGAAGCACAAGTGTGTTAATTGCCATTATTTAACTTAATTAAGATTGCAGTAGGCATCTATTATTTGCATCAAGTAACATCCATTCACTGTTTTCTGGATAAATCACCTCAGTTTTCTTTTGGGAAATCCTCATCTATTTTCCATGCATGGGGCAAGGGTGTGTGTGGCTGGTATGTACCTCAGATCTCCCGATTGGAACATCATATTCCCACAGCCACTGTGGTTGGCTCAAGGATGAATATATGAGCAGAGCTACTTTGTCACCTTGAGAATGAAGGACCTTGAGAATAAAGTTAATGTGAAAGAAAGTAGAATGAAATAGCAGGGAGAGGCCAAGTGTCAGTGACTTTTGGACCCTTGGAAAAAAGACCTGGGTGTTTTGGCTATTTCATCTAAGAAGTTCCCTTTTTCATTTATGCTGGTTTGAATTGGGTTTTCTGTTAGTCGCAACTGAAAGAATCCTGGCCAAAACACACACAGAAATTTTGAGCTGGAAATCAGTGAGTTGCAAGGGTAGTAGGGGTTAAAATGTAGTATAGCTTCATTCCCGTAGCCAATTTCAGAAGCAGGGATTTGTTTTCTCTCTAAATATCATTTCTTTCCAAATAAGATTGCTAAAACTTATGCCTAGATGTAGGCATGTATAAAGAATCAATCTGGCAGTTTTGAAATAAAAATCCTGACAAACTAATCTAAGTTCTTTTATGTTTTTTGAGATAAATGACCTTTTCCTACATTGTGCCTCTGAGATGAAGACAAATCTAAGTTTCAATTTTTCAATAGTCCTAAGGGGAATGTGGCAGCATCCACACCTGCTGTGTCCAATTCTGGAGGCAGCAGAGACTGGCCTGAAGGCTGACCTTGACCCTGCAGGCTTTGAGGCACAGAGCTGGGCAAGCTGTGCCCATGTGCCTGCCTTGAACTTAGCATTCGGCCAGCATGACCCAGAGAGGATGCCCGGATATGTGGTGACATGGAGATCTGCATGCAAGCCTTGCATGGAGAACCTCAGGAAAGGCTGGTTCACCTGGCCTTGTAGAATCAGTTTTCTGGAGACTTTTGCAGGAATACCCATTAATGAACCATCTTACTTAGCCTGCTTAGTGCTTTGCACTTAGTCTGTCTATATGCTATGTTTTGTTTGGGTTGTGCTTTTAAAGGTCCATTATATTTTCCCCATCATTTATTTGCAGTTTCAGTAAGAACAAGGTGTGCATTAGCTCAGTCTATCATGTTGATGTAACCTGAAGTCTGCAATAAGGTTTTAAGAATTAAATTCCCCTAGTAGTCATCATTGTACTGGGGTCATTATAGGGTTGTCAGGTAATTGCAGACTGTGTGTGAAATGGTTAGCTTAGAGCCTGACCCAGATAAGTGGTTATATGCAAGTTGGTGTGGGCAGTAGAAGAAATGGATATGTGTACAGTCCAAAATGTGTCTACCTGGCCAAAATTAAGAACGTATTCTGGAAAGAAAAGGGTAGATTTTCCCTAGCCTCTATTCCTTGGTCCCATCAGGTCTTTATCACTGATAAACACTCTCAGACAATTTCACTGAGCTGAGGGAAAATACCAGTTAACTGAGTTTCGTACCTAACCACTCTTTCAAGAGTGAGGGCAAACAAACAAAACAAAACAAAACACAACAGTCTGACAAAGACTTGGAGAATTTACTAACCATGGTGCTTTGTAAAGGAAATAAATGTAATTCAGCAAAAAGAAAAGTGAACCCAGAGGGAAGATATGAATTACAAAAAATATAATAGAAACTTCAAGAAAAGGTAATGAAATTTAACTGTTGATGGTGCTTTCCCCCAACACAAATAAGATAAAAGCTCAATGCAATAGTAAGATATGTTGTAAAGTTCAAGAGTGAATAAATCATATTATTAAGAAGAGTATATAAAGTTGAAAATGTGACTTTTAGAAAAATTCCCATGTTGAGANNNGATACCTTAACACTTTAAGAAAGAGTTTTCTTCACTTTAAGAAAGATTAAAAGGAAATTTTTAATCTTTAGCTTTCAAACAAATATATAAGTTGTTTTTTTAATCAGTCTAATCAAAGACAGGAAAAAATGAGGCCAAGAAATGAATGGTAAGTAGAAACTACAAAATAAGGTGGTAGAAATAATTGCATAAATATTCAGAAAAACTGTTTTCTGACATAATTATTGTAAGTTACAAGCAATCTTGCCAAGTTACAATACCATGTTGACTTCAGGTTCAGTTCAGTTCAGTCACTCAGTCGTGTCCGACTCTTTGCGACCCCATGAATCACAACACACCAGGCCTCCCTGTCCATCACCATCTCCCGGAGTTCACTCAAACTCACATCCATCGAGTCAGTGATGCCATCCAGCCATCTTGTCCTCTGTTG
>SJYQ01001838.1:216162-226578 GCA_006410935.1 Redunca redunca | reverse complement strand
GTTAAGATGACCTCTGATGGAAATTACATACTGTAATTCCTTTATAAAACAACTTATAACTTTGAAGATAAGCATCTCTTATGGACAAAGTATAATTTTATTTTAAAAATCCCTTCACGCAAGTGCACAAAAACAAAAGTGTTCATCAGACCATATGTGAGTGGAAAACTGAGGACCAACTTAAATATACAAATAAGACTGAAAAAGTTAAGGTCTGTTCACATGAAATATTGCATCAATAAAAATGAAAAAAAACTAAGTCTGAATGTATCTCAATATCAACATTAATATAAGCAATAAATGTTTAATAAAAAATTGTCAAATGTTGCATGGATCATTGTACTAATTATGCAGATTAAAAACATATAGACTCTTTATTTTGCTTTTTGATTTGTTTGTCACCACGTCAAGAGCACACTACCCTAAATACTATGTTTTAGAGTAGATCTTGATATGTTTGGCAGCATCTATCTACCTTGATAATTTCCAATCATATTTTCTCTATTCCTGGTCTTTTATTCTTTCAAATAAATTTCAAAAGTAGTTTGTCAAATTTAATTAACATGTGTTGATATTTTGTTTGAATGACATTGAGTCCATTACTCTGATTTAGTGGAAATTAATACCTTTGTGACACTGAGTCCCTCTACTCATAAAAATGATACTTCTAGTTTTAAATTTTCTTCACCAATATTTCAGTGTTATAATTTCTCCAAAAATATATTGTGTATCATTCAACATTGTGTTGTTGTTTAGTCGCTAAGTCGTGTCCCACTCTTGCAAGTTGGGCAAAACAGTAGACCGCCAGACTTCTCTGTCCATGGGGTTTTTCAGGCAAGAATACTGGAATGGGTTGCCATTTCAGTCTCCAGGTTATCTTCCTGACGCAGGGATCGAACCTGCAGATTCTTGCGGGCAGATTATTTATTGCTGAACCACCTGGGAAGCCCATTTTTTGGCATTCTGGGTAAGTTACATATTTGTTGGCTGCCTGTTATCTCTGTTTTCTCCCATATTTACCACCTCCCCAGTTAAAAACTGTAAGATACTTTTAAAAATGAATGCAGCACTTATTCTTTAGAAATGAAAAATATTCTATTTCCTAACATGTCCCTATTATTAATGAAGTTGTGGGTGAGTAGAGGGCCATTAATATATGCCAGATTCTACCATGAATGCTAGTCAGAAATTAAGGGAAAATTAATTGCAAAGAATATACCACTGTGGCAAATATGTCAGAAGGTATGATTTACTAACTGTGTCTAGACTGTCTGATCCAGACAATAGTTGGCAAGGCAGCCTGAATTATGACAGATGTGGCTGACCGATCATCATATATGGGCAGCATTAATAATGTACTTCAGGAGAATGTAAGTGTAAAGTGGAAGATTGTTTTTATGAGTAGGGGAGTTGGAGATATTGCCCTGATTTTGTTCTTTTTCTTCACTAATCTGCTTACATATTAGCCATTCTGTTATGGTTCAGAATCAGCCAAGTTGTGGGACTGTATTTTCACTGCTGCTGCTGCTGCTAAGTCGCTTTAGTCGTGTCCGACTCTGTGCGCGACCCCATAGGCGGCAGCCCACCAGGCTCCGCCCTCCCTGGGATTCTCCAGGCAAGAACACTGGAGTGGGTTGCCATTTCCTTCTCCAATGCATGAAAGAGAAAAGTGAAAGTGAAGCCGCTCAGTCGTGTCCGACTCTTAGCGACCCCATGGACTCCTCCGTCCACGGATTTTCCAGGCAAGAGTACTGGAGTGGGGTGCCATTGCCTTCTCCATATTTTCACTACTAAACTTATCTCAAACAACAATAAGAACTTCTCTTAGTGAAACACATCCCAAAGAGCATTTATTTGTTACAGTTACCTATGAGGCCTTTGCTGTCATCTGAGTCTGTCTATATAGACAAACTTAGAATCAAGTATCTAAAAAATCACTGTTGCACCTCAAATGGAGGTTAAAGCCAGCTGTATTTAGGAGGTAGGATAGTCCAGTTGCTACCTGTATTGAGGAACAATAAACCAATAGTAATTAATAAGTAGTTTTAGCAAAGCTTTGAATCTGGATCCATTGCCTACTTGCTGATGTGGGGAAGACCATTCAGTACCCTATGGAGCATTTCCAGAGTGCTTCTGCCCATTTGTACTACTAGGGCCTTTGGGTGATTTCAAGACTGATGAAATAACACTCTGTGTAGAAATGTTTATTGATCCCAGCTCGTCTCTATATTTCATATCAGATAGTAATGAGTTTGGAGACATTTTTGACTTCTGGTTATAATTTCTGAAGCAAAACTTAGTGCTTATCTATTTTGAAATATATAGCTCTTCGACTTTCTCCTTGGAGAACTGTAGTAATCAAGAGCAAACAAATCTTAAGAGTGAACTGTTCACCTACCTAGTATGAATTTATTCAACTGTATGTTTATATATTGGCTTACATATTCCTTTATGTTCCCTGAATGCATCTTATGGTTTGTGTACCTTGGGTTGTAATTTTCAAGAGGAGAGCCTCCATTGTGGTTAAATGTTGTGTGTCACGTTATAAGCAAGTAGTTGCATAACAGATGCTGTTTAAAGATTGTAGTAGTTGTGGTGGTGGCTCTATATACACCTGTCTTCAGCATTAGCATGATGGACCTGATTTGGAGCTTGATGTAACTGGTTTGCATGTAAATCTGGACATGTGTTAGCATCATTCTATAAAATCAAAGAATTGGTTTCCAGCTTGAATGCCAAACAGGAAACCATTCTTACTGAAGAGGAACAGGAAAAACCTCTGACAGAGTTTTAGAGTGAGAGGATGCACAGAAAAAACCACAGTCTGAGGATTCTGGATAAGAAGCATGGCTGCCACGCCAGCTGGCATCACAAGATGTGTGTGCGCCTTGTGGAGCTTCCTGAAGAAAAGCCAAAGCTCCTTAGCCAGGACTTTGATGAAGACTCTTCTTTAAAAGGAATTTCATGCTAGAGCTCAAGACCAAGAACCTTTGTGAGAACAGTAGTAGAGTGAAAACTTTGTCCTAGCACATCAAAATAAAAGATGGAAAAAACTAAGGTATCAGAAAAAGATACACATCAGATATGTTTAGAAGATAAGGAAAGTTAATCATGAAAAAATTACTCAGTGCACAGGGAGGATGGGATGGGTCTAGTTGACACATAGGACATAGGGATTCCTGAATCCTTGGGTGTGTGGGAGGCTGGGAGGTCAGAATGGAAAGGAATGTGTCTGTGAAAGTCAGGTGTCTGGATGGAAATTGGATATTTTCTGGTTAAGACCTCCCTGAGGTGGCTTTCACTGGCAGGGAGCAGCAGAGGCAAGAACAGGTGTGTTTATCCATCTGCCACGCAGTGTCTTATTTGTTCTCCTTGCTCAAGGCCCTTGTATGTGTGAAATTATCCTAGGCAGATGTGGTTGCCATGGCAGCAAGAGTGGCATCTGTTGCTTTCAGCGGTGACAAAATCCTTGGGGCCTGCAGAGATGGCCAGTTGGTGATGGCAGTCACAGGAATGTAGGAATTGGGAGAGCAGATATGAGATACCTCAGAAATCTTTATCCCACCACCTGAGTCAAAGAAGAGGGAAACCAAAGGTCAGACTCAGCAGATTCCTCCGTGTCAGCAGGATGGAAGTCAGGGAGCTTCCCAAGAAATTATGATCTGTAGCCCATGTTATCCCTGCCACATGTCAGAGCATCACTTGGTCCTTCATTCAGCTTAACAACTTGGCTCCACATTTTTTGCCCCTTTAAATTTCGTCCCCCATTTCTGAACATCCACAGAATCTTGGTTCCATGCACAGAACAGTATGACAAGTATCTTGGAAGTCTTGGGAGTGTTTTGTGGCTGCTGCCATTGAATTGAACAAATGGAATAAGGATTTTGACTTTTGGACTAAGGGAAACTAATCAAGTTTTATCTTGCAGGTTGCTGACATATAATTCCAGTTGAGTTCAAGTATTCAACATATCTATAATATAGTGAGAACACTGGCTGTTGCAAATATTGTGGTTCAGTTCAGTTCAGTCGCTCAGTTGTATCTGACTCTTTGTGACCCCATGAATTGCAGCACGCCAGGCCTCCCTGTCCATCACCAACTTCCGGAGTTCACTCAGACTCACGTCCATTGAGTCAGTGATGCCATCCAGCCATCTATCTCATCTGTCATCCCCTTCTCCTCCTGCCCCCAATCCCTCCCAACATCAGAGTCTTTTCCAATGAGTCAACTCTTCACATGAGGTGGCCAAAGTACTGGAGTTTCAGCATTAGCATCATTCCTTCCAAAGAAATCCCAGGATTGATCTCCTTCAGAATGGACTGGTTGGATCTCCTTGCAGTCCAAGGGACTCTCAAGAGTCTTCTCCAACACCACAGTTCAAAATCATCCATTCTTCGGCGCTCAGCCTTCTTCACAGTCCAACTCTCACATCCATACCTGACTACTAGGAAAACCATAGCCTTGACTAGACGGACATTTGTGGACAAAGTAATGTCTCTGCTTTTGAATATGCTGTCTAGGTTGGTCATCACTTTTCTTTCAAGGAGTAAGCGTCCTTTAATTTCATGGCTGCAGTCACCATCTGCACTGATTTTGGAGCCCCCCAAAATAAAGTCTGCCACTGTTTCCACTGTTTCCCCATCTATTTCCCATGAAGTGATGGGACCGGATGCCATGATCTTCGTTTTCTGAATGTTGAGCTTTAAGCCAACTTTTTCACTCTCCTCTTTCACTTTCATCAAGAAGCTTTTTAGTTCCTCTTCACTTTCTGCCATAAGGGTGGTATCATCTGCATATTTGAGGTTATTGATATTTCTTCTGGCAATCTTGATTCCAGCTTGTGTTTCTTCCAGTCCAGTGTTTCTCATGCGTAGTAAGGTGGAACAAATATTGTTGATGGTTGCTTTGTGTCAGTCGCTGTGAGGAGAATCTTACGATCCATGTGGGGTTATTAGGCACACATAGTGGGGAGAGGTCTTTGGTGGTGCTAGTGGTGAAGAATCTACCTTTCAGTGCAGAGGATATAAGAGATTGATCCCTTGGTCAGGAGGATCCCCTAGAGAAGGGCATGGCAACCCACTTCAGTATTCTTGGCTGAAGAATCCCATGGACAGAGGAGCCTGTTGGGCAACAGTCCATAGTGTCACAAAGAGTTGGACATGACTGAAGCAACTGAGCACACAGCATAGTGATTGCCAAATAAATGCAATGGACAGTCAAGGCCAAGCGAGACCAGGGAGAGAGTGAGTCACAGCTGAGCTGGAGAAATCATAGAATGCTTTGGATTAGGATTTAGGGGGATGTGGGCATGGAGTCAGTACATACCTGCCTCTTATGCTGGAGTAAGTTACACAAACTTGCTGGAACGCCTGAGTGTTTTTCGGCTAAAAAAAAAAAAGAAAAGCAGTTTGGTCACAAATGATTTTCAGAATTCCCTTATTGTTCTAGCCTTAATGGTTTCAGAGTCTCCCTAAAATTAAGAATTAAATCAAACTTGAGGAATTTAGGATTTTGTAATGAGAATGAAGGCACAAGACTTTTCAGGAGCTGGAAACACATGAGCCAAAGTGTGGGACAAGGCGGTGTGAGGTTCCTGTTTAGGAATATGTAGTGGTTTGTCCTAAATATTATAAATAAAATGTCAGAAGCCAGATATTTGGAATTGAAACTAATCAATACTACATGGTGGAGGAAGGGGGCAGTATATATGGATCTAGGCTCATAGTGAAAGGTGTTGATTTCAATTTATCCTTTCTTAACTGTGGCTCACTTGAATTTTTAAAGTTTCTTATTGTGGCTTTTTGTCAATATCATCCTTCAAACTTTAGCAAAAAGCACACATTAAAGAATGATTCTATGTTCTTATATTTTTAACATTAAAGAAAATGGGCTACATCTTTGATTTCCTATCCTGGAGACCTGTAGTCTGTTAATAAAACATCACTACCCTCCTTGTCTAGTCCCCTGAGAACCTGTGATAATGGTGAATGTTGGTCCATATCATGAAGTTTTGGAGCATGTACATTTAGAAGCAGTGTAGGCATCTGGTCCCATCACTTCATGGGAAATAGATGGGGAAACAGTGGAAACAATGTCAGACTTTATTTTAAGGGGCTCCAAAATCACTGCAGATGGTGACTGCAGCCATGAAATTAAAAGACGCTGGGGGCAGGAGGAGAAGGGAACGACAGAAGATGAGATGGCTGGATGGCATCACTGACTCGATGGACATGAGTCTGAGTGAACTCCAGGAGTTGGTGATGGACAGGGAGGCCTGGCGTGCTGTGATTCATGGGGTCGCAAAGAGTCAGACATGACTGAGTGACTGAACTGAACTGATCTGTTACACAATATTCAGTGTCATACCAACATGACAAATGAACAAAAACTTGTAAATTTTCTCAGATTCTGCAGGAAATGGAGAGTGACACTCCAGTATTCTCAGATTTACATAGTTCTAATTTAAGCAAATTAACACAGCATTGTTTTAGGGGATTATCAGCTTTTGTGCAGAAATGATGCCTAGTTTGTTTTGGTTTTGATACATCATCCTCACTAGGTTGCAGTCTTCTTATTAGCTGCCTTTTTATTTCAAAGGCTATAAGATAGCATTAAAGGGATTATTTTGATTAGATACTGGATAGTTGCTTTCTATTTATAGTTTTAATCGTTTCCAAATGATTCATATTTGGTATTAAATTCAATAGAACAATGAGTATTGAATATTTCCATCTTGAAGCTACCAGCATGGCTTTTCCTGTTCGCTTTCACAGAAATATTTCTAAGGATAATTGGAATTGTGTGTAAATAATCACACTGTAAATATTTAAGTGTTGCTTTCCCTTTTCAAAGTAAGGATCTTATCAGTGAAAATGTAATTAGATTGCTAGCAGCAGTGCTTGAATTAACATCTCTAGTAAAGAGAATATTATATCCATTATACTTCTTAGGACAAGTAAGATAAATGAAGAGTGGTATGAGTTATCATAGTAATTTGTTGCATTCCTGTGAAGTAACAAACTAGCTTTATATGCTTACTTGACAATGGAGACAAGTTACCAAAGAACAATGCTTAAGGTTTCGTATTAACTCATTAACCACTCTTATTTGTAATTGAATAATAGACTACGTGCAGAAGAATAGTCCACACAGTTTAGGTAGATTACATAAAGTTTTAACCTATATTAGTTAGACTTCTCTAAAGTCCTCATTAACATTGTGAATGCTCTCTATTCCACTCATCCACCCACCTAGCAGCCTGGCAATCTGGAATACACTGGCTTGTCATACAAGACATGGTAATCAGAAGATGCATCTAGGTGTTGCAGTTAATGGGTAATCAAATGGTCTTGAAGTCATTATCAATGGAAGCACTGTAATACTCAAGAAGCTTTTATATCATTGCCTCTCATATGTGGAGATGTTAATTTTTCCATTATTGAGTAGTATGGTTGGGGATGATTTCTAATATTGTCTATGGATATGTGATCAAGTGAATATAATTGAAGCATATATAGTTAGAATGAATTTAATTTTGGGTGTGAACCAAACAGGAAAAGACTGACTATATGAACTGTAGAGAAAAAGATAGATGTATGTTATCGATGATGCTTAGGAGAACTAGTGGTTCAGGGAACAGGTTTGTTGAATCTAACATGCTACAGAGGCAGAAGAAAGATAATAAATCTCCTTGGTCAAGACGTCTAGAGATACTGTAGAAATAGAGACACAGAAAGGAACAGCCTTGCTCCCTAGTGGTTGTAAATGAGGATAACTCATGAAGATGCCTTGATCCCTTGCATGAAAGATTGCTTACTTAATCAGATTTTAACTGAGTGCCTTATGTTCTAGGCAACTAGAAATATTTAATAGAACAAAATATTTAATGTCTAGGCAACTAGAAATATTTAATAGAACAAAACTGTCTCTCACTGGGAAATTTACATTCTAGTGAGGATACACAGGTGACAAATGTAATTTCTTTCACCATAGTATAATAAGCACGACGGAGAAAAATGAAGTAGGACAGGCAGGATAAGGAGTGATAGGTAGGGAGAGGGTTTATTGCTGTTTTATGGAGCTGGTAGCAGCTGGACACCAGTTCCTTTTTTGAATGGGAGATATTGTAGCAGGTGGATTTTCATAGGAATGATCGAAAAGGGAGGGGATAAAGGGAAATATCATGAAGTGAGTTACTAACTAAGGATGGAATATAGGGTCCAGTATAAGAGTGGAGCCTTGGATGTCGATTGAAGCCTGGGTAAGTGTGATGATGGGATGGGAAGGGAGATGGGAGGGGGGTTCTGGATGGGGAACACATGTGCACCCGTGGCTGATTCATGTCGATGTATGGCAAAAAATCACTACAATACTGTAAACTAATTAGCCTTCAATTAAAATAAATAATTTAAAAAAACTGAGGTTAGTGGAGAGGTAAAGTTAGTAGTAGTGTCATGATCTGGCTGTGGGAATAGGTGCTAAGTTTTAGGTCAAGGATAAGATCATTGGGGAGGAGAAATTCAAGGAATGAGTAACAAGGTATTATTGGATAGCTATCTGGTGGATATTGAAATCAACAAAAATTATGACAGGAGGGGTATTGAAGAGAGTTACAGTGAACCAGGGGCTAAATTATTCAAGGGATAAGTGACATGGCCCAGGGGTTTTTAGATGGCAGTAACAGTATTTAAATACATTAATATAAAACATTTACCACTTGGAGAGAGATGCTTCTGTCTGAGCCTTCCTCCCTGACTAGAAGACTGGAGAGCAGTTCTGGTTTGCATTGGCCCAGTGGGACTATCCTTTATCTGAAACTTCAGAGACATTGAAAACCAGAAGGTATACAAAATTGATACAAATCAATCAACTGAAGAGATGCATAAAATTGGGTCATCAAAATGAGATAGTGCTTGGGCAAAGTAAGAGATATGAGGACCAGGGATGAGGAGAGCATAGGGATGTATGGGGGTCAGATAACTGGAGGGTGACTTAGAGATGGGAAGGACAGAACAGTGATGCAGAAAGTGAGTGTTATATGTGGGCCTTTTAGAGGTCCCTAAAGTGAAAGTGGGCCTCCCTGGTGGCTCAGATAGCAAAGCGAATGTGACAGAATTTGTCCAGCTTTACTTAAGTTAAAGGACCAAGATCAGAATAGATCACACTCAAGTGCCAAAGAATATTGTCTTTTTTGTATAATGACTTTTTTACAGTTACGACCACCCCAACCAGTCCAAAATCCCATCTCTCCATTCTGACCATTGCTTATCAAAGTTGATATTTTCATCATTTCATCAGCCTCTTTTATTTGGGCATATTGGTGCAGGAAAATTGAAAAGCATTTTTCTTGAATTAAGAATGTTACATCAGTTTTACTGGAAGGAATGATGGTTTTCATTTGAGATTACCCCCACTGGAGGACATTGGGAACAGCAAGGCAGCATTTGCTGATGACTTCAGGTAGATGAACAGTAATTAATATAAGTAGGGTAGGGTGAGGTGTTGCGAGGTCCTGTTTACCCCACTGATGCTCTTGGGACCCTAGTGGCTGCTGTCTTTTGTAGTGACATTTACAATTCTCCTTTTTCCATCATTTGGTCTGCTCCTCTTATTGAGTCTTTTTATGTTCACAGCCTGTGTAAGATTTACTCCTAACTAAAAAACCTGCTCAAAATGCAGAAACTTGCTTCCCATCTCCTCTTTTTACTTCCTGCTGCTGTTCTTGAAAATAATTGCTGTATATAGTCAATCCACAAAACTCGAGAATAGGTAGAACCTTTACAGATTCTACATTATAAATTTAAGATCTCAATCTCTTCATTTTCACAAATGCCAAAGGTGGGTGTCTCTTCTTTCATTTCTTTCCTGTCAAAAAGGCCTAAGTTTAGTTTACTTTTTTTATCATCCAAACATTAATTTTTCAAAGCTAAGGAGCTTTTCCAGTTGGACTTTTAAAAGATAATATATCTGAACCCTAAAGCCCCAAATCAGAGGTAATATTTATTTTATTTTATTTTTTTTAATTATTTTATTTTTTTCTTACTTGATAGTATACATGTTTCAATGCCATTCTCCCATCTCATCCCACCCTCTCCCTCTCTCTCTCCCCCAGAGTCCAAAAGTTCACTCTATAGATCTGAGTCTCTTTTGTTGTCTCGCATACAGGGTCATCATCCCCATCTTTCTAAATTCCATATATATGCATTAGTATACTATATTGGTGTTTTTCTTTCCGGCTTGCTTTACTCTGTATAATCGGCTCCAGTTCCATCCATCTCCTTAGAACTGATTCAAATGTATTCTTTTTAATGGCTGAGTAATACTCCATTGTGTATATGTACCACTGCTTTCTTATCCATTCATCTGCTGATGGACATCTAGGTTGTTTCCATGTTCTGGCTATTATAAACAGTGCTG
>SJYQ01001838.1:188862-205803 GCA_006410935.1 Redunca redunca | reverse complement strand
GGGCTCCAAAATCACTGCAGATGGTGAATGCAGCCATGAAATTAAAAGACGCTTACTCCTTGGAAGAAAAGTCATGACCAACCTAGATAGTATATTCAAAAGCAGAGACATTACTTTGCCAACAAAGGTCCATCTAATTAAGTCTATGGTTTTTCCTGTGGTCGTGTATGGATGTGAGAGTTGGACTGTGAAGAAGGCTGAGTGCCGAAGAATTGATGCTTTTGAACTGTGATGTTGGAGATGACTCTTGAGAGTCCTTTGGACTGTAAAGAGATCTAACCAGTCCATTTTGAAGGAGATCAGCCCTGGGGTTTTCTTTGGAAGGAATGGTGCTGAAGCTGAAGCTCCAGTACTTTGGCCACCTCATGCGAAGAGTTGACTCATTGGAAAAGACTCTGATGCTGGGAGGGATTGGGGGCAGGAGGAGAACGGGATGGCCAAGGATGAGATGGCTGGATTGCATCACGGACTCTATGGACGTGAGTCTGAGTGAACTCTGGGAGGTGGTGACGGACAGGGAGGCCTTGCGTGCTGCAATTAATGGGTTCGCAGAGAGTCAGACACGACTGAGCGACTGAATTGAACTGACTGAACTAATGATATATATCCTGATCTGTTCAGTGGAAGTACACAAGAGCAATGGCACCTTATCTGGAATCAGCATTGTAATGCCCGAATTTTGTTTTCTAAATACCATTCACAGAAAGGAATCTGGATTCTTTGGAGAAACGGCTGATTTTGAACTTGAAGGAAGGAAACTTCATGGTGAATTTAGGAAACGTGCTAGAAAGCAAGGAAACCCTTACAGACTGAAGGGTTGAGTCAAAGGGTCAGAGGGAGAAGCATTAAGAGGTTCTCATTTGGCCAAATTTGGCACAGTTTGTACATCTGAAAGAATATGATTATAGTTGATTGAAACACCTAAGTATCCATGGGTCCATAAAGATATAAAAGAAGAAAACGTTAAAAAAAAAATGAATTATTTGCCACCCTTGGAGGCAACCATTAAGATGAATCCTTCTGAAAATTGGTAATTAAAGACATTAGTATACATTTATCTTAGTTTTTCAGTGGGAACTATAGTTGAGGCAAGCTGCTGCTGCTAAGTTGCCTCAGTTTTGTCCGACTCTCTGTGACCCCATAGACAGCAGCCCACCAGGCTCCCCCATCCCTGGGATTCCCCAGGCAAGAACACTGGAGTGAGTTGCCATTTCTTTCTCCAATGCATGAAAGTGAAAAGTGAAAGTGAAGTCACTCAGTTATGTCCAACTCTTCGAGACCCCATGGACTGCCACCCACCAGGCTCCTCCGTCCATGGGATTTTCCAGGCAAGAGTACTAGAGTGAGGTGCCATTGCCTTCTCCGATAGTTGTGGCAAGCTAAATACTCTAATTCATGAGCAAACATTTTCTCTGTGGAAGAATATTATCTAACAAATACAGAACAAATGAAAAAATTAAAAAATGCACAAATAATAGTGACATATGCTATGTATTTCTATGTATGTTATACACACACACACACATATATCCAGGAAAACCTATTATTTTATACAAAAGTTTTCTGTTAATATTTTTTTGCTGAGAAGAATTCATTCATTCAGCAGTCATTTGAGAACCTAGTATGTACGTTTCTCCACTGATCTCCAGTAGCATATTGGGTACCTGCCAGCCTGTCTAACTCATAGTTTCATTGAGTTAGAAAAGGCTGCACTCATCTCGCATGCTAGCAAAGTAATGCTCAAAATTCTCCAAGACAGGCTTCAATAGAACACGAATCATGAACTTCCAGATGTTCAAGCTGTATTAGGGAAAGGCAGAGGAACCAGAGATCAAATTGCCAACATCTATTGGATCATCAAAAAAGCGAGAGAGTTCCAGAAAAAACATCTATTTCTTCTTTATTGACTACACCAAAGCCTTGACTGTGTACATCACAACAAACTATGGAAAATTCTTCAAGAGATGGGAATACCAGACCACCTGACCTGCCTCCTGAGAAATCTGTATGCAGGTCAAGAGGCAACAGTTAGTACTGGACATGGAACAAACGACTGGTTCCAAATCAGGAAAGAGGTACGTCAAGGCTGTATATTGTCACTCTGCTTATTTAACTTCAATGCAGAGTACATCATGTGAAATGCCAGGCTGGATGAAGCACAAGCTGGAAACAAGATTGCTGGGAGAAATATCAATAACCTCAGATATGCAGATGAAACCACCCTTATGGCAGAAAGTGAATAAATTAGCTAACCAGCCTCTTGATGAAAGTGAAAGAGGAGAGTGAAAAAGTTGGCTTAAAACTCAACATTCAGAATACAAAGATCATGGCATCTGGTCCCATTGCTTCATGGCAAATAGATGGGGACACAATGGTAACAATTAGAGACATTTATTTATTTATTTATTTATTTATTTATTTTTGAGCTCCAAAATCACTGTAGATTGTAACTGCAGTCATGAAATTAAATGATGCCTGCTCCTTGGAAGAAAAGCTATGACCAACCTAGACAGCAGTTTATAAAAAGCAGAGGCATTACTTTGCTAACTAAGGTTCATCTAGTCAAAGCTATAATTTTTCCAGTAGTCATGTATGGATGTGAGAGTTGGACCATAAGGAAAGCTGAGTGCCGAAGAATTGATGCTTTTGAACTATGGTGTTGGAGAAGACTCTTGAAAGTCCCTTGGACTGCAAGGAGATCCAACCAGTCCATCCTAAAGGAAATCAGTCCTGAATATTCATTGGAATGACTGATGCTGAAGTTGAAACTCCAATATTTGGCCACCTGATGTGAAGAAATGACTCATTTGAAAAGACCCTGATCTGGGAACGATTGAAGGTAGGAGAAATGGATGACAGAGGATGAGATGGTTGGATGGCATCACCGACGCAATGGACATGAGTAAGCTCCGGGAGCTCATGATGGACAGGGAAGCCTGGACTACTGCAGTCCACAGGGTGTCAGTCAGACACGACTGAATGACTGAACTGAACTGATGTGCCTTTGGAACAAAAATGATGACTACTGATTTTTTTTGCATTAGGTTTTCAGTCAAGTCATTTAAATAAGCATTATAATTTTTATTTATCTAAAAATTACTGATGTTGATCATCTTTTCATGTGCAAATCAAAATTGCAGTGAGGTATCATTTCACACCAGCCAGAAAGGTCACCATCAAAAAAATCTACAAACAATAAATTCTTGAAGAGGGTGCAGAGAAAAGGGAACCCTTTAGCATTGTTCATCAGAATGTAAATTTATAGAGTCACTATGGTGAACAGTATGGAAATTTCTTGAAAAACTAAAAATAGAACTACATTATGACCCAGTACGGAGAAGGCGACGGCACCCCACTCCAGTACTCTTGCTTGGAAATTCCCATGGATGGAGGAGCCTGGTGGGCTGCAGTCCAAGGGGTCACAAAGAGTCGGACACGACTGAGCAACATCGCTTTCACTTTTCACTTTCATGCATTGGAGAAGGAAATGGCAACCCACTCCATTGTTTTTGCCTGGAGAATCCCAGGGACGACGGAGCCTGGTGGGCTGCCATCTCTGGGGTCACACAGAGTTGGACACGACTGAAGCAACTTAGCTGCAGCAGCAGCAGCAGCAGCATGACCCAGTAATACTACCCCTGGGCACATATGCTTAAAAAGCCATAATTCAAAAAGACACATGTACCCCAATGTTCATTGCAGAATTATTTGCGGTAGTCAGGATATGGAATCAACCTAAATATCCATTGACAGATTAATGGATAAAGGAGATGTGGTCAGTACAATTCAGTCATTCAGTAGTGTCTGACCCCCTGAAACCCCAGGGACTGCAGCACGCCAGGCCTCCCTGTCCATCACCAACTCCTGGAGCTTGCTCAGACGCATGTCCATTGAGTTGGTGATGCCATCCAACCATCTCATCCTCTGATTTTCCCTTCTCCTCGTGCCTTCAATCTTTCCCAGCATCAGGTTCTTTTGCAATGAGTCAGTTCTTTGCATCAGGTGGCCAAACTATTGGAGTTTCAGTTTCAGCATTAGTCCTTCCAATGAATATTCAGGACTGATCTCCTTTAGGATTGACTGGTTTGATCTCCTTGTATTCGAACAGACTCTCAAGAGTCTTCTCCAACACCACGGTTCAAAAGCATTAATTCCTTGGGACTCAGCTTTTCTTTATGGTTCAACTCACATCCATATATGACTACTGGAAGAACCATAGCTTTGACTAGATGAACATTTGTCAACAAGGTAATGTCTCTGCTTTTTAATATGCTGTCTAGGTTGGTCATAGCTGTTCTTCCAAGAAGTAAGTGTCTTTTAATCTCATGGCTGCAGTCAGCATCTGCATTGATTTTGGAGCTCAAGAAAATAAAGTCTGTCACTGCTTCCACTGTTTCCCCATCTGTTTGACATGAAGTGATGGGACCAGATGCCATGATCTTAGTTTTCTGAAGGTTGAATTTTAAGCCTTCTTCACTCTCCTCTTTCTCTTTCATTAAGAGGCTGGTTAGTTAATTTCTTCACTTTCTGCCATAAAGGTGGTGTCATCTGCATATCTTATGTTATTGATATTTCTCCTGGCAATCTTGATTCCAGCTTGTGCTTCATCTAGCCCAGCATTTCACATGAGGTACTCGGCATAGAAGTTGAATAAGCAGAATGATACTACACAGCCTTGACGTACTTCTTTCCCGATTTGGAACCAGTCTGTTGTACCATGACTGGTTCTAACTGTTGCTTCTTGACCTGCAAACAGATATCTCAGAAGTCAGGTCAGGTGGTCTGGTATTCCCATCTCTTGAAGAATTTTCCACAGTTTGTTGTGATCTACACTGTCAAAGGCATTGGTGTAGTCAATAAAGCAGAAGTAGATGTTTTTCTGGAACTTTCTTGCTTTTTTGATGATCCAGTAGATGTTGGCAATTTGACCTCTGGTTCCTAGCCTTTTCTAAATACAGCTTGAACATCTGGAAGTTCATGGTTCACGTACTGTTGAAGCCTGACTTGAAGAATTTTGAGCATTACTTTGATGGTGTGTGTGATGAGTGCAGTTGTGTAGTAGAGTGAACATGGTTTTGCACTACCTTTCTTTGGGATTGGAATGAAAACTGACCTTTTCCAGTCCTGAGGCCACTGGTGAGTTTTGCAACTTTGCTGGCATATTGAGTGTAGCACTTTAACAGCATCATCTTCTAGGATTTGCAGTAGCTCAACTGGAATTCCGTCACCTCCACTAGATTTGTTTTTAGTGATGCTTCCTAAGGCCCGCTTGACTCTGCATTCTACGATGTCTGGCTCTAGGTTAGTGATCATACCATTGTGGTTATGTGGGTCATGAAGGTCTTTTTTGTATAGTTCTTCCGTGTATTCTTGCCACCTCTTCTTAATATCTTCTGCTTCTGTTAGGTCCATACCATTTCTGTCCTCTATTTTGCCCATCTTTGCATGAAATGTTCCCTTGGTATCTCTAATTTTCTTGAAGAGATCTCTAGCCTTTGACATTCTATTGTTTTCCTCTATTTCTTTGCATTGATCACTGAGGAAGGCTTTCTTATCTCTCCTTGCTATTCTTTGGAACTCTCCATTCAGATGGGTATATCTTTCCTTTTCTCCTTTGCCTTCAGCTTTTCTTTCTTTCTCAGCTATTCGTAAGGAGCTGTGGTAAATATACACAATAGAATATTACTCAGCCATTAAAGGAACAAAATTGGGTCATTGTAGATACATGGATGGAGCTAGTGACTGTTATACAGAGTGAAATCAGTCAGAAAGAGAAAAACAAATGTCATTATTAATGCATATATGTGGAATCTAGAAAAATGGTACAGATGAACTTATTTGCAAAGCAGTAATAGAGATACAAATATAGAGAACTAATATATGGACACCAAGGGGGATAGGGGCATGGAATAAATTGGGAGATTGAGATTGACATGTATACATTGCTATGCATTGAATAGATAACTAGTGAATGCCTGCTATATGGCATAGGGAACTCTAGTTGGTGTTCTGTGATGTCCTAGGTGGGAGGAAAATCCAGAAGAGAAGGATATGTGTTTACATATGACTGATCCTCTGATTTGCTGTATAGCAGAAATTAGCACAGTGTTGTAAAGCAACTATACCCCAATGCATAAAAATAAATAAAAAATAAGAGTTATGAATGCCATTAAACTATATAATTTCAGAACTGGAAGGACCAAAAGAAGTCATTTGGTCACTCTCTAATCCACATCCCTTTTCATTTTCTAAACAGAAATCACATTATCCACTCTCATAACATGGATACTTTATGAATCCTATCAGTAACTGAGGAGAGAAAGAAAGTGACAAATTTCTAAGTAGGTAAAAAAGCATTGCACCATATGAATGTTTAGCATATATTTTAAAAATACTAAGCACATCTTTCATTAATTTGTTTTTAACCTTCAGAAAATTAAAACACACAGATGGCCAATCTAGGTCGTTATGATTTTTTTCTTTTTTGACCAAATTGATATTTCTTCTAGATTGATATCAGACTTGAGCTGTGTGACTGAGGCGGTAGTTCAGGGACCAGGGCATACAAGTGCCCTCCACTCAATAACCAGCAAACTAATTTGATGTTCCTATTGACTTGAATCTGTCTGCTTTATATCTTGAGCCTATGAGTGTGTGACCTCTTCTGCAGAGATCTGCTGCTTCTGGGCATTTTGTAAAGTGCTGAAATTGTCTGGAAAACTGCTCTCTGTGCTTTGTAAAATAATGGAAAGAGAGTATTTCCTATCTGCCTCCTGCAGTGATTTCCCAATAATAAAATTGAAGATGTACATTTAATTTTATTTCCATTTAGTTCTGAGAAAAATCTTGAGGTATTTTGGTTCCTATGACTCCTATCTGTCATCTTTCCTGATTAATTGTGTCTCCTAGCTGTAATTTCTTTTTGACTCTTCTTCATAAAAAGCAGCTCCATATTTTCCTGAGTCATTTTCCTTTTTTGAAACAAAGTAGAAATGCAGAGGATAATAATTGGCCAGAATCTCAATCTTGAAACTCCATCCATGCTCTAATGTGTTTTGCAACTAGGCAATTAAGGAACTAGCCTTCCTTTTAATCATCTCAGGAAATTAGAGAGATTTTCTTTATGGTTAAATTGCATTTCTGAAAACAATTGAGAGGACTTTTTGTAATTTATGCTGAAATTTTGTTTTCTTTGAACTTTTGTGTGTATATTGGTCACTTAAGAAACAAACCTAATTTTCTCCTTTTCCTTTCTTATTCTTATGTTTGTAATTGTCCTTTTGAAATCTTGTGTGTGTGTGTGGGGGTGATGGCAAAATGAGCTATTTCAATGTACAGGCAACTCTGCTTTTTGTTTTAGCCATTATAATAACAAAGTATGTTATTTAATGGAGGTTATGAAGCAATTTGATAATTTTTTTTTGTGCTCACACAGCATCAAGCTTTCCCTGGGGACCTTGAAACACTTTTTGGATACATTTATTTCCCCAGGTCCTGGGTCTTTAAAGACAACAAGAAATCTAAAATGGATTAGGTAGGAAATAAACTTTGTCCTGGGATTTGCACTCATGTCACTGTCCTCTTTTTGCCAGGACTGTTGTTTCTGATTCCCTGACTGAACTCTGAGACCTTGGATCTGCCTGGATTGACTAGCCCTGTCTGATGTTTTCCCTAATGAAACTGCCTCTCCAGACTCCTGCTCACCCTGGCCTCAGGCTCCCGGTAAGTTTTTTTGCTAAGGCTATGATGTCATTGCAGGCTGGCATCCCTTTTCTTCATTCCTGTATCCTCTAACTTAGCATCTTGCCCAGAGTGGGAACTTGATAAACAGTGACTGAATGATGGCATTAATTGCAGCACACAGTGACTTGGTAAGAGGTAAGTTGGAGATACAGGGCTGCTGAGAATTTGTGTGGAATCTTCATGTGAGAAAGCCAAAAAGGATGGAATGGGTACTGAATTATTTACTTGTACACATCTCTTCTTCCTCTTCTGTATTTATTCACATTGAACTGAAAGAAGTGTTGATCAGTGCAGAACTGGAAAGAGACCACCCTCTGAGTCATATTCTCATTGGCTACCTGTTTTTTCCAGTTTCTATCCTTCATGCCTCCTTTCAGAATGATATGAATCCCCTTTACCTGAGTAATAGTGGAGGGAGGGAATCATAACCATCTTCATTTCAAAGGTAAAATGCAATGTCTACATGACTCTGGGAGAGAGGGAGAAATATGGATCGAGAGAAGTTCACAGCTAATGACAGTGAAAAAAAGAAACACTTAAATCTAAACTTCTTTGATGGGGCAAAATGTTTTAGGAGGATCAAGAGGCAAGAAACATATAAGTTGTGCCTTCTGTGAACAACAGGAGCATAGGGGTCAGGGAAGGAAAGAGACAAGAGAAATGCTCTGAAGATCTGGAGGCCTCGGTGTGCTGGGCTCCTGACCACAGGCAGCTGTTCAGCTGTAAGTGTGCCTATGAGAAAGCCAAGACGTTCTTGAAGTCTTGAGTAACTGGTGCCTTAAACATGAGCTTTTGTGCCTGTCCTCTTGGAACAGGGTTCCCTGTAAAAGCATGTATGCACTTCCCTGACTGTTCAGATGATGGACAGAACTCTGCCTTCTGTTACTTTGGTTATCTTCTGCCAGCCTCCTTCAGGAGCCAGGAAATGTCTTTCTCTTTATACTTTCAACTTAAATGCATCATGTGGATTTGTATGGCTGCTTTAAGATAGGGATTTGTTTTATTCTTTTTTTTTTTTTTTTTCCTTTTCTTTCCTACACCTTATCTTGCCGTTAACCTTAGACTAGGAAAATAAAAACCCTGGGGGCACTTTGGAGCTTCAGCCACCCAGACAGCAGAGGCTGAAGGGCTCTCTCCTCTCTGTGTTTTTATGTCCTTTCAAAATGTCAGTTAGTACTTTTAAAATAAAGTCTGCCATCAAAGACATGCTCTTCTCCTCCCTGTCTGGTGTGCCAAAGATAGACATTACTCTGTCTGCTTTAGTTCTCAGCTTCCTGTCATGTCTGGCAAAAATTTAATTGCCTCTCCTTTCAGAACAACTTTTATTTGTTTTCTTTGCTTCAACATTTCCTCTAAAGGAGAGTTCTTGCAGCAGGGGAATGCAGACAGCTTTTGTTTTTGCCGCTCCATGACTGGCTTCCCAGTGTCTTTTAAAATGAAATTTTGTGCCCAGAAAAGATGCCATGGAAGCTAGGCAGTGTTGCTTTATCCAAGGGTGACAGTTCACATAGGGAGCCAAGAGTACTCAGGTTTAATTGCAGGCTGGGGCTCAGAGCAGACAGTGGCATTTCTTTTCTGCCTCTGAGTACTGTTCTCAGCCTGTCTTTGCAGACCGATACTCCCTCTCAGTCAGCTTCTCTTACCCCAAACAACGTTTTTTCTCTTCAGAGGGTCCGTGCTCTCCATCCTGGTGATTTTAGGCTAATCTTTCAAAACCTGGCTCTCATGTTGTAAGGAATTAACACACTTTCTGCTCTGTTGCCATAGCATTTTTCACATCTATTGTGTATTGACTCCCTTCAAGGTTAAAGGATTCATTGTACATGAACCTAACAGCTTAGCACTCCCATTGCTCCCACCCAAGACTGTGAGATCTTTAAGGTTAAGGAATAATAAGGTCTCTTATACATTCTCAAATCCCCAACTTTTAGCTCAGGGTCTGATACATAATAAAAGATATTTATTATTAAATCTTAAATGAGACAAAAATGCAAATGGTACTTTTGCATATAGATCTCCCCGTACTTGTCCCACTGGATGCAAGTTTATGTTCCTGACAGGAAAATGGCTTTAAAGGGAACTGATTTTTTAAGTATTCATGTGAGATCCAAGGATAAAGGAAAAAAGAAAAGCGTTGAAACTGAGTAAAGAAAGGTGACTAGCTGTCTCCTTTGGATTTTTGCAAGAAGTCAGAATCTCTTGAGATTCATAAACAAAGGGAATGATAAGGCTTTACAACTGAGGAAATGAAAGAATATATTCACAATGGTAGTATGAACCAACATGAACAAGAAGACATTCAGAGAGGGGATGGGGAGTTCAAGCTTTCCAGGTGAAAAGTTTTGAAGCAGAGTTGAGGACACTGGCACGGGTCTTGAACAGAAAGGAGGAGTGACCCAAGTGTGAATTCCATTTGGGGGACAAAACATTAGGAGAGGTTGCAACCAGAACTGGGGACTCTGGAGTCTCAAAGAGAAAGTGCATTGTAAATCCAGGTGAGGGATGAACAATGTGTGGAGTGTGTTGTCAATACCCTCCCAGACAAGTCAACAAGGAGAGAATCTCCAAATTCAGGACTCTTTCATGTGTCTTTCACCATTGCCTAATTAGGCAGTGTGTTATGGCAGGAGAAGCTCTTTCGGGGAAAGCAGGCAGGTGGCATGAGTTGTCATTCTTTCCTCTCACACGTCAGCTGCATAACCTGAAGGAAGTCACTAACCCTCACTGGTTCTCAGTTGATTTATTTATAATACGATAATAACTGCACTTTATCTGCGTTAGAGGAAATTATTACATGGAATTATTGAGCTCTTCAACTATTATAAAATCCATTGTATCTTCCTGGAAATCCTATGCTGTGTCACTTAACATTGCTATTCTTATGTGTCTTTTTAAAAATATATAAATTTATTTGTTTTAATTGGAGGCTAATTACTTTACAATATTGTATTGGTTTTGCCATACATCAACATGAATCTGCCATGGGTGTACACATGTTCCCCATCCTGAACCCCCGCTCCCCACACCATCCCTCCGGGTCATGCCAGTGTACCAGCACCGAGCATCCTGCATCATGCCTCAAACCTGGACTGGAGACCCATTCCACATGTGATATTATACGTGCTTCAATGCCGTTCTCCCAAATCATCCCACCCTCGCCCTCTCCCACAGAGTCCAAAAGACTGCCCTATAAATCTGTATCTCTTCTGCTGTCTCGCATATAGGGTTATTGTTACCATCTTTCCAAATTCCATATATACGCACTAGTATACTATATTGGTGCTTTTCTTTCTGGCTTACTTCACTCTGTATAACAGGCTCCAGTTTCATCCACCTCATTAGAACCAGTTCAAATGTACTCTTCTCAAAGGCTGAGCAATACTCCATTGTGTATATGTAGCACAGCTTTCCTATCCATTCGTCTGCTGATGGACATCTAGGCTGCTTCCATGTCCTGGCTATTATAAACAGTGCTGCAATGAACATTGGGGTACACGTGTCTCTTTCAGTTCTGGTTTCCTCAGTGTGTATGCCCAGCAGTGGGATTGCTGGGTCATATGGCAGCTCTATTTCCAGTTTTTTTAAGGAATCTCCACACTGTTCTCCATAGTGGCAATACCANTTTTGCCTATGTTCTCCTCTAGGAGTTTTATAGTTTCTGGTCTTACGTTTAGATCTTTAATCCATTTTGAGTTTATATTTGTGTATGGTATTAGAAAGTGTTCTAGTTTCATTCTTTTACAAGTGGTTGACCAGTTTTCCCAGCACCACTTGTTAAAGAGATTGTCTTTTCTCCATTGTCTATTCTTGCCTCCTTTGTCAAAGATAAGGTGTNTTGTTCCATTGATCTATATTTCTGTCTTTGTGCCAGTACCATACTGTCTTGATGACTGTGTCTTTGTAGTATAGTCTGAAGTCAGGCAGGTTGATTCCTCCAGTTCAATTCTTCTTTCTCAAGATTGCTTTGGCTATTTGAGGTTTTTTGTATTTCCATACAAATTGTGAAATTATTTGTTATAGCTCTGTGAAAAATACCGTTGGTAGCTTGATAGGGATTGCATTGAATCTATAGATTGCTTTGGGTAGTATACTCATTTTCACTATATTGATTCTTCTGATCCATGAACATGGTATATTTCTCTATTTATTAGTGTCCTCTTTGATTTCTTTCACCAGTGTTTTATAGTTTTCTACATATAGGTCTTTTGTTTCTTTGCTTCTGCTGCTGCTAAGTCACTTCAGTTGTGTCCGACTCTGTGCGACACCATAGATGGCGGCCCACCAGGCTCCCCCGCCCCTGGGATTCTCCAGGCAAGAACACTGGAGTGGGTTGCCATTTCCTTTTCCAGTGCATGAAAGTGAAAAGTGAAAGTAAAGTCGCTCAGTCGTGTCTGACTCTTCGCGACCCCATGGACTGCAGCCTACCAGTCTCCTCTGTCCATGGGATTTCCCAGGCAAGAGTACTGGAGAGGGGTGTCATTGCCTTCTCCATGTTTCTTTAGGTAGATATATTCCTAAGTATTTTATTCTTTTCGTTGCAATGGTGAATGGAATTGTTTCCTTAATTTCTCTATTTTCTCATTATTAGTGTATAGGAATGCAAGGAATTTCTGTGTGTTGATTTTATATCCTGCAACTTTACTATATTCATTGATTAGCTCTAGTAATTTTCTGGTGAAGTCTTTAGGGTTTTCTATGTAGAGGATCATGTCATCTGCAAACAGTGAGAGTTTTACTTCTTCTTTTCCAATTTGAATTCCTTTTATTTCTTTTTCTGCTCTGATTGCTGTGGCTCAAACTTCCAGAACTATGTTGAATAGTAGTTGTGAAAGTGGGCACCCTTGTCTTGTTCCTGACTTTAGGGAAAATGCTTTCAATTTTTCACCATGGAGGAGAATGTTTGCTGTGGGTTTGTCATATATTTATTATGTTGAGGTATGTTCCTTCTATTCCTGCTTTCTGGAGAATTTTTATCATAAATGTATGTTGAATTTTGTCAAAGACTTTCTCTGCATCTATTGAGATAATCATATGGGTTTTTTTCTTTCAATTTGTTAATGTGGTGTATTACATTGATTGATTTGCAGTTATTGAAGAATCCTTGCATCCCTGGGATAAAGCCCACTTGGTCATGGTGTATGAGCTTTTTAATGTGTTGTTGGATTCTGATTGCTAGAATTTTGTTAAGGATTTTTGCATCTATGTTCATCAGTGATATTGGCCTGTAGTTTTATTTTTTGTGGTATCTTTGTCAGGTTTTGGTATTAGGGTGATGGTGGCCTCATAGAATGAGTTTGGAAGTTTACCTTCCTCTGCAATTTTCTGGAAGAGTTTGAATAGGATGGGTGTTAGCTCTTCGTGAAATTTTTGGTAGAATTCAGCTGTGAAGCCATCTGGACCTGGGCTTGTGTTTGCTGGAATATTTCTGATTAGTTTCAATTTCCGTGCTTGTGATGGGTCTGTTAAGATTTCCTGTTTCTTCTTGGTTCAGTTTTGGAAAGCTGTACTTTTCTATGTCCATTTCTTCCACTTTGTCCATTTTATTGGCATATAATCGCTGATAGTAGTCTCTTATGATCCTTTGTATTTCTGTGTTGTCTGTTGTGATCTCTCCATTTTCATTTCTAATTTTATTGATTTGATTTTTCTGCCTTTGTTTCTTGATGAGTCAGGCTAATGGTTTTTCAGTTTTATTTATCCTCTCAAGGAACCAGCTTTTGGCTTTGTTGATTTTTGCAATGGTCTCTCTTTTGTTTCTTTTTCATTTACTTCTGCCCTAATTTTTATGATTTATTTCCTTCTACTAACCCTGGGGTTCTTCATTTCTTCCTTTTCTAGTTGCTTTATGTGTAGAGTTAGGTAATTTATTTGACTTTTTTCTTGTTTCTTGAGGTATGCCTGTATTGCTATGAATCTTCCCCTTAGCACTGGTTTTACTGGTTTTACAGTGTCCCACAGGTTTTGTGTTTTGTGTTTTCATTTTCGTTCATTTCTATGCATATTTTGGTTTCTTTTTTGATTTCTTCTGTGATTTGTTGGTTATTCAGCAGCGTGTTGTTCAGCCTCTATGTGTTGGAATTTTTAATAGTTTTTCTCCTGTAATTGAAATTTAATCTTACTGCATTGTGGTCAGAAAAGATGCTTGGAATGATTTCAGTTTTTTTGAATTTACCAAGGCTAGATTTATGACCCAGGATGTGATCTATCCTGGAGAAGGTTCTGTGTGCATTTGAGAAAAAGGTGAAATTTATTGTTTTGGGGTCAAATGTCCTATAGATATCAATTAGGTCTAACTGGTCTATTGTATCATTTAAAGTTTGTGTTTCCTTGTTAATTTTCTGTTTAGTTGATCTATCCATAGGTGTGAGTGGGGTATTAAAGTCTCCCACTATTATTGTGTTATTGTTAATTTCCCCTTTCATACTTGTTAGCATTTGTCTTACATATTTCGGTGCTCCTATGTTGGGTGCATATATATTTATAATTGTTATATCTTCTTGGATTGATCCTTTGATCATTATGTAGTGTCTTTCTTTGTCTCTTTTCATAGCCTTTGTTTTAAAGTCTATTATATCTGATATGAGTATTGTTACTCCTGCTTTCTTTTGGTCTCTATTTGCATGGAATATCTTTTTCCAGCCCTTCACTTTCAGTCTGTATGTGTCCTTTGTTTTGAGGTGGGCCTCTTGTAGACAATGTATATAGGGGTCCTGTTTTTGTATCCACTCAGCCAGTGTTTGTCTTTTGGTTGGGGCATTCAACCCATTTACATTTAAGGTAATTATTGATAAGTATGATCCTGCTGCCATTTATTTTATTGTTTTGGGTTCGAGTTTACACACCCTTTTCTGTGTTTCCCGTCTAGAGAATCTCCTTTAGCATTTGTTGGAGAGCCAGTTTGGTGGTGCTGAATTCTCTCAGCTTTTGCTTGCCTGTAAAGCTTTTGATTTCTCCTTCATATTTGAATGAGATCCTTGCTGGGTACAGTAATCTGGGCTGTTATTTTCTTTCATCACTTTAAGTATGTCCTGCCATTCCCTCCTGGCCTGAAGAGTTTCTATTGAAAGATCAGCTGTTATCCTTATGGGAATCCCCTTGTGTGTTATTTGTTTTTCCCTTGCTGCTTTTAGTATTTGTTCTTTGTGTTTGATCTTTGTTAATTTGATTAATATATGTCTTGGGGTGTTTCGCCTTAGGTTTATCCTGTTTGGGACTCTTTGGGTTTCTTGGACTTGGGTGATTATTTCCTTCCACATTTTAGGGAAGTTTTCAACTATTATCTCCTCAAGTATTTTCTCATGGTCTTTCTTTTTGTCTTCTTCTGGACTCCTATGATTCGAATGTTGGGGCGTTTAACATTGTCCCAGAGGTCTCTGAGATTTTCCTCATTTTTTAAATTTCGTTTTTCTTTTTTCCTCTCTGATTCATTTATTTCTACCATTTTATCTTCTACCTCACTAATCCTTTCTTCTGCCTCCATTATTCTACTGTTTGTTCCCTCCAGAGTGTTTTTGATAACATTTATTGCATTATTCATTATATATTGACTCTTTTTTATTTTTTCTAGGTCCTTGTTAAACCTTTCTTGCATCTTCTCAATCCTTGTCTTAGTGATTCCATTTTGTTTTCAAGATTTTGGATCATTTTCACTATCATTATTCAGAATTCTTTCTCAGGTAGATTCCCTATCTCTTCCTCTTTGGTTTGGTTTGGTGGGCATTTATCCTGTTCCTTTACCTGCTGGGTATTCCTCTGTCTCTTCATCTTGTTTATATTGCTGTGTTTGGGGTGACCTTTCTGTATTCTGGAAGTTTGTGAAGTTCTCTTTATTGTAGAGTTTCCTCACTGTGGGTGGGGTTGTACAGGTGGCTTGTCAAGGTTTCTTGGTTACGGAAGCTTGTGTTGGTGTTCTGGTGGGTGGAGCTGGACTTCTTCTCTCTGGAGTGCAATGAAGTGTCCAGTAATGAGTTATGAGATGTCAGTGGGTTTGGAGTGACTTTGGACAGCCTGTATATTGAAGCTCAGGGCTATGTTCCTGTGTTGCTGGAGAATTTGCATAGTATGTCTTGCTCTGGAACTTTTTGGCCTTTGGGTGGTGCTTGGTTTCAGTGAAATTATGGAGGTGTTTGATGAGTTCCTGTCAATTAATGTTCCCTGGAGTCGGGAGTTCTCTGGTGTTCTCAGGATTTGGACTTAAGCTTCCTGCTTCTGGTTTTCAGTCTTACTTTTACAGTAGCCTCAAGACTTCTCCATCTATACAGCACCATTGATAAAACATCTAGGTTAAAGATGAAAAGTTTCTCCACAGTGAGGGACACCCAAAGAGGTTCACCCAAAGAGTTACATGGGGAAGAGAAGAGGGAGGGAGATAGAGGTGACCTGAATGAGATGAGTTGGAATCAAAAGAGGAAAGAGCAAGCTAGCCAGTAATTACTTCCTTATGTGCACTCCACAGTCGACCACTCAGAGATGTTCACAGAATTACACAGAGAAGAGAAGAGGGAGGAAGGAGACAGAGGTAGCCAGGAGGATAAAGGGGGGAATCAAAAGGAGAGAGAAAGATCCAGCCAGTAATCAGTTCCCTAAGTGTTCTCCACAGCCCGGAACACACAGAGAGATTCACAGAGTTGGGTAGAGAAGAGAAGGGGGAGAGAGGAGATAGAGGGGACCTGGTGGAGAAAAAGGAGAGTCCAAAGGGGGAGAGAGCAGTCAAGCCAGTAATCTCGCTCCCATGGGTACTGAAGACTGGGTTCTTAAAGGTACAAAATTGATAACAAATACCAAAAAGCAAAGATTAACAATCTAGAGTAGAGGTTGGTAGGATTTTCCAAAATACAATATTAAAGAAAAAAGAAGTCACAAAAATTATAAAACATATATATATGAAGTTTGCTTTAAAAAATAGGGTTTTTTTGTTTGTTGTTGTTGTTGTTTGCAAAGTAAAAAGCCTCTTGATGAAGATGAAAGAGGAGAGTGAAAAAGTTGACTTAAAGGTCAACATTCAGAATACGAAGATTATGGCATCTGGTCCCATCACTTCATGGGAAATAGATGGGGAAACAGTGGAAACAGTGTCAGACTTTATTTTTCTGGGCTCCGAAATCACTGCAGATGGTGACTGCAGCCATGAAATTAAAAGATGCTTACTCCTTGGAAGGAAAGTTATGACCAACCTAGATAGTATATTCACAAGCAGAG
>SJYQ01001838.1:144210-181034 GCA_006410935.1 Redunca redunca | reverse complement strand
TCATTTATATTTACCATTCAGCTATATAATGCAGTGAGCTATTGGATTTTCCTATAAGGTATAAAATGTTTATTAATCAAAATGTGTTGGTACAAAGGAGAGGATTGTTTGCTCTGAAAACTAAGGAAAGGGCATAAAGAAGAGAAAAAAATATTAAATAGCGTAATATTTCATTCAGTTTGGAATCAATAAACATAGAGATCACCTTGTTTGAATTCCTGACATTTGTCATTTTATCAAAATTCATTATGTAACATAAAAGCTATGGAGATTTCAGATCTATTTGTCATAGACATAGATGACTCAAGAAAATTAGTGTTAACTTTTAAAAACTTTGTAATAAGGATTCTATGATGTCATTTAAATTAAGGCACATGGTTAATATCTTTTAGTTTTGACTTGTATAGTATTTGGGGCTTACCTGATAGCTCAGTTGGTGAAGAATCTGCCTGCAATGCAGGAGACCCTGGTTCAACTCCTGGGTCGGGAAGATATGTTGGAGAAGGGATAGGCTACCCACTCCAGTATTCTTGGACTTCCCTTGTGGCTCAGCTGGTAAAGACTCTGCCTGCAGTGTGGAAGACCTGGGTTGGGAAGATCCCCCGGAGAAGGAAAAGGCTACCCACTCCAGTACTCTGGCCTGGAAAATTCCATGGACTGTATACTCCATAGGATCTCAAAGAGTCTGACACGACTGTATAGTAGTTACTTGGCTGTAATATAAAGTTGCAAAAGGATTTCATTTCCAATGTTAGGGTAAATATGGTCACCCTTTTTCAGAGTTTTCCACTTTATAGAAGAGCTTTCTTCTCTTAGACTCATAGTACTTAGGACTACTTATAGTACGTTCCATAGGCCGCCTAATACAGGAAAACAAAGACCATGTTTTTTCTGCCTTCCTATCACTGACAGAATCAAAGTGAATTGAACTTAAAATGGGTAAATAAATATTTATGAGTAAATGTCACAGCCCACTCCACAGTCCAGTGTTTAAAACCAAAATGCTAAACATAAAATTACAATTGAGTTAAAAGAAATGAACATGTTGGTTCTACATCCTTTGTATTGTAGTTTAAGACTTTTGGCTCCAACTCTTAACATGAAAGGCTGAAACAAGCACATGAAAGAATGTAGACACTTTTCATTTCCATTGCTTTACATGTCAGTAAATCTCTTTCTTCCTGCAAAAGTAGCACCTGAATACAAACCTACTGCTATGATTCTGATTCAAATCTGAAATAGTTTTCTAAGATGCAAATGCATAGGAGAATTCCAATATTATATTATAGATGTAGGAAGGGAAAAAAGTCATCTATAAATTATCTCCACATAATCTAAATTATAAGATTCCCAGGTGGTGCTAGTGGTAAAGAACCCGCCTGACAGTGCAGGAGACTTAAGAGATGCAGGTTTGATCCCTGGGTCGGGAAGATCCTCTGCAGAAGTAAATGGCAACCCACTCCATTGTCTGGAGAATCCCATGGACAGAGGAGTCTGGTGGACTATGGTCCATGGGGTCCAACAGAATCAGACAAGACTTAAGGGACTTAGCACCAATCTAAATTATGTTCAATATTGTCTGTGACTTTATTCATATAAGGCTTTAGATTGCAAACTTCTTGTCATGACTATCCAGGAGCAAAACTTCAGTCTTTCCAGACAAAGATTAATTTCTTAAGTAACTTTCTCTATAGGGCTCAGTAGTATAAACTAGAGAGGCCTTGGCAGGTACCAACTTGGAATGCTGATTTTTCTCTTTAATGGAAGACACATCTATCAAGAATATTAATGTTCATTCTTCTAGATGTATTTCTGAGGTTAATAATAATGCCAATATTAATGAAATTACTAGGATAACAATAATACTAATATTCACTGATACTTGAGTGTTATTTAGGTTCAAGGCACTGTTCTTCTCTCTTAACAGATATTACATCATTATAGCAAACCAATGAGCTAAGTAACTGTATTATCTCATTCTCTCGATGAGAACACTAAGGCATATGTCATCCAGGTTATTGCTCCATGCCCTTTGTGAAAAGCATGTGTACCACTAATTATCCTGACTAAGGCTAACCTAGGGGTCATAAGTCAGGGCCTATACTCATATATCAATAGGATAGACACATTTGAGTTTGAGAAAAATGGAGAAATTTTACTGTATTTCCTAAGGATGCTAACTAATGGTATGAGTTCTTAAAATCTCAAATTAATTTTACTCTTTCATCCAAACTGTAAAATAGGTTTAGGGTTGTTAAACACTCCAGTCAGCTAGCAATCTTTAGCTGTAGGTTATAAACCAGAATGTTGTGTTCAGTACTTAGGTCTGCTCTTTAACATTACTAATTTTTTAAAGAAAATGTGTTGCATGAATATGGTTATTGGGCATATTTTTAACAATTCTGAATCTGTCTGAATAATATAAACTTTGATTTTGTGGGAAAATTAGCTTTAGTTTGAGCTTCTCACAAATGTACAGTAAATGCCAATCTGCAAGCTTGGTAGAAATGCTTCAGTTTTGTTTATCTGTTTGCCACTGGAGTTGGTATGGAAATTTGAAGCTATTTATGGCATGTATCACTCAGATGTTTCTCATTAAAAAATTAGAATCTATCATAATAAAGGAAAACTGAAGTAGGAAACAGATTTGAAGCTGAGATTTCCTCTAAGATGAAGGTTGCATGTAGCTTGCTTTTGGTTAGACAATGAGACCTCCTAATAGTTCTTTGTACAAGGGCATTTTTGCTCTTAAAATTTTGGGAATCCAGAGTCCTGAGTTCTATTTTTGTCTATACCATGACTCTGGGCAAGTTACACTGTCTGTTTCCTCACCCATAAAATGAATGAAAGGAATGATTGGATTACATCATCTTCAAGACCCTTTCCAACAACTACATCATTTTATCCTGTTCTAAACAGAAAATGGCACAGATAAAGCTTTACCCCAGTTTGAAGGGGAGCCAACCAATCTAAAATGACAGTAATTAAAAATGGTTAATATTTATTGAGCACTCACTGTGGGCCAACTACTGTGCTGAGGGATTAGTATATATTCACTAATTTTCCTTGTACAGCACTGGGTTGTTGAAACTGTTAAGGATCAGGGTCCTTGGTCCTCTTAATTAATAGGAATTGATCAGAGGCCAGACTTGAAATTCAGGCAAGGTTTTATTAGAGTCCCTCCTGCAGCAGTGGGAGCAAGAACTAGACACAGGGTCCCTTGCTTGCTTGCAAACCAAGAGGCAGTTGAGCTGGTTCCTTATATAAGGTGAGGGTAGGGGTGTGCTCAGGGGAACCTTAGGTGGTCTGCCTAGCCCTTTGGTAGTGGTGTGTGCTGGGGGCATGTGCAATACCCAGCTTTTGCTCCCAACCTCCTGCTTTTGCTCCTGGCTCTTCAGAAGTGGCAGTTGGGCTCTTTTGGTCTCTTTGTGTCTTGCTGTCCATGATTTGTCCCAACTGTGCACTGCATGCAGTTATTTTTAGTCCCTTACAGTTTCTTTGTATTTTGTTGCTGGAGGAGACATTTGTCCAGGTACAAACATTTGCAGCAAAATGTCCTAGTTTCAGGCCTGTCTCAAGACCTCCCACTTAAAAAGGAGGTGGCAGAGGCATAGAGACACAGGCAAAACTTGAAGATCCTTCTTTTTGCAGCTAGTAAAATGTAGAGCAGAAATCCCAACCCAGTGAGCAGGACTTCAGGACCCAGAGCCCGAGACAATAATATGCCATCCTAGAGGGACTGGAATACTTCTGTGTAGAATTGTTTCTTCCCTGTGTTCTCATCCCCAGTAGAGATAACAGAAAAGGTGGAGAAATACTTAATAGCTGGAAAATCTACTCTAAATCTCTTTGGGGACTACTTTATCACTTTGAATGATTTCCAGAACATTCTTCTTTCATGCTTAAGCAAAATGCTGATATAGTGTTATGTTGGCAGAGGTTGTAAAGTGTCTGTCAGGTTCACATTATAGTGCTACCTTGGGCTTTTTCAATGTCCAGATCAAAGCAATATTTATATGAGAGACCACAGAGGCTGAATTGAAAACCTTTCTCATTCAGGCCTTGATGGTGGCACTTGAGTGTGTCAATTTTAAGCAGCCACAGGCTCTGGTGAATAGTTGGGGAAACAGAAGACATGCTGCACACATGTGCTTCTCTTTGATGGAATTAAAATTACAAAGACACAGTTCTCCAAAACATTTTGTGGGAGGCATGTGTATGCATTATAAGTGTTGTCTTAGATTTAGACTATTTGTTACATAATTTTATTTTTAAAATTAATTTATTTTTGGCCTTACTCTCTTCCTTGCAGTGTGTGAGGGCTTTCTCTAGTTGTATTATGTGGACTTATTGTGGTGCTTCTTTTATGTAGAGCTCATTGCCCAGGTTTTTAGAATCATGAGGATAGAATGCTTTTTGGATCCATGGGAGAATGTGATAGTTGTGTTGATAATTCTATGAGCTGGAAGGGAATTGAAACTCTAAGGTGCACGGGCTTCATTGGTTGTAGCACGTAGGCTCAGCAGTTGTGGTTAGCGGGCTCCAGAATGTAGGCTCAGCAGTTGTGGTGCACGGACTTAGTGTTATCTTCCCGGACAAGGGATCGAACCCATTTCCCCTGCACTGGCAGGTGGATTCTTAACTACTAGATCACTAGGGAAGTCATTTTCTTTATTATAGAGATTTCCTGGTATGTGTTCATTCATCTTTACAGTTTATGAACTGTTTTTAGAGTCACATGTCTTACAAATTGCTAGAGAAACTTATGGCCAATGTGTTCATCAAAATCACACAGAAGTGAGAGTGATGCATGGCCCCACCCAATTTTAATGTAATTTTTCATTTCATTTGGAGGACCTCACATAATGTGTGAGGGAAGTCTATCTCCACTGCTCTAACAGGCCAGAGAATCTGATTTTAGGTGACATTTTCAAAAAATGTTCTAGTTAAGACAGTGGTAAAAGTATATTCTATTAAATTAGACCTTTCAGGTACCTGTGGTGGGCAGATCCAGCACATCCACTGTGTTTTAATCTCCTTTCCTTCACCCCACTGGTGAAGAAGGGATTCCCACCCTATGGTTATGGAGGTGACCAAACATAGTACTCAACACCAGACAAATGAGACTGACAACAGTTTATTAATCCCATTACTCATTGCCTAGGTTTTTAGACTCACAAGGATAGAATGGCTCTAGGATCCATGGAGAATGTGATAGCTGTGTTGATAATTCTGTGATCTGGAAGGGAATTGAAACTCACTACTCAGGAATAGACAGGAACTGTGCCTGGTTGCTTTGATAAGGAAATTTGTTTGGCTGTGAATCTGATCTGTGGGAGTGGAGTGGGATTGGAACTTGCAGTTAGGTTATTTGAGGTCTTGCTGGTTTGACCAGATGTCAAGGCCCATAATATTGGGTCTTAACTTTAGGCCTTACACCAGACACTGCTAAATTCAACCATTGCTCTTAGTGTCTAGATCTTCCTTCTGTGTTAATCTGTTTGGGATACTATTAAAAACACACACACACACACACACACACTGGGTGACTTAAAAAAATGGAAATTAATTTTTTCACAGTTCTGGTGTCTAGAAGTCCATGATCAAGATGGCAACAAATTCAGTGTCTGCTGAGGACACTCTTCCTATCTTGTAGATGACTGGTGGTCTGTTTCTTCAGTGGCCTTTCCTTGGTGTGTGTACATGGGAGGAGAGAGAGAGCAAGGGAGGGAAGGAGAGGGAGAGAGAGGAAGGGAGAGGGGGAGAGAGGGAGGGAAAGAGAGTATCCATTGTGTTTCTTCTTTTAAGGACACTGGTCCGATAAGATCAGGGCTGTACCCTTATAACCTCATTTAACCTTAATTACTTTCTTAGAGGTCCCATCTCTAAATACAGTCGCATTGGGGTTTGCAGCTTTAACACATGAATTTGGGGAGAATGCATTCAGTCCATAACACCCCCCCCATATTTTTCAATACTCCTCACAATTTTCATAATCAGTTAGTATCTATTTCTTTTCTGATAGATTGAATCTTGAAATGTTACTAGTCCCTACCATGGTCTCCCCCACAAAATAGATGTTTTACAATTTGTTGAAGAGAGGAATTTGGATTTTGTTTAAGATACTCGAAACATATCCAACTTTCTTCAGAATTAATTTCTGAATATCATTAGTTAAGGAAATAAGAGATTTGGTCAGCATATTATATTTTTCTTTTTGTCTTTACTGTTCAAAGGAGCACCGATCATGGTTTTAGTTTTGATTCCTAGATCTGCTGATACCTAATATTTGTCACATTTTGGGGCTTTATCTGTAATATGGAATCAATGATACCTATCTCTCCGTCTGTGAAGATAAAATGAAAGCATGAATATGAAAGTTCTATATAAGTTACAAATCACCATACAAAGCAAGATAGGATCTAAGAACACATTGCACATATATCAGCAGCATTATGTTGACCGGATTTTTAAAGAGTCTGAGATGCTGTTAAAGATGTCAGTTCCATTCTCCTACATTGGATTTACTGAGTTATTGTATCTGATAGGTGCCCAGACATTTGAATTTTAGCAAAACCCCAGGTGATTCTAATGCATATTAAAATTTGCAAGCCAATGTACTCTGTTACAGTTGAAATGAATTAAATAAAAACATCCTCAAGTTCACAAGGAGATACTAGTTTTTAATCAAGAAAAAGCAAATAGTGAAATTGATTAATTTCCCCAAACAGCAGCTTCCCTAGTGGCTCAGTTAGTAAAGTATCTGCTTGCGATGCAGGGAAGATCCCTTGGAGAAAGGAATGGCAATCCACTCCAGTATTCTTGCCTGGAGAATTCCATGGACAGAGGATCCGGGCTGGCTACAGTCCATTGGATCTCAAAGAGTTGGACACAACTGTGAGACTAACTTTCAGCCTTTAGGCCCTTAAACAGCAGGAAGGGAATGGGTTTACGTGGTTTCTATTATATATTTGCTCCAGATTCAGAATTGTGAATTTAGTGATTCCCAACCCTGATTGATTTCAGAAACACATGGAAACTTTATATCAATTCCTGACCCCGTTTCAGGAGAATTTGATTCAGTAAGTCAATGGCAGGATCAGGAAATCTGTTTCTTAAATATGCATGCAATGGGTATAGACATTGGGGGCAGGCCATTGAATTATGGTAAAACTGATTGTAAGGCCAATAAAATTCACAATTTCTTTACTTAACAAACTTCATATGTACCAATATCAGTGTTGACTAATGTGATAATGACATTCATTAGTCCTGATACACAAAATGTAGTTTTTAAAAAAAGGTGACAAAACTTACTATAGGCCTTGCATCTTTTTGTTCAGTATTGAATCGTGTATCTACTTGGAATAGAGTCACTTTTTTTTCCCTTTGGTTTAAGATGTGCAATTGAAAGCTGGAAACTGACAGAGCCTAGCTGTTCTGACTGACTGAGTTTTAACTTTCAAAGTCTTATGATTTTTATTACCATCTTCTCTACAATCCCAAGGTTTTAGATAGAATCTGAACACAAAACCTATCACAAACTTATCTGAACACAAAACCTACTTTGTAAAATAGATTTTTAATAGTATTTATTCAGTTGGAGAGAAGTGAGTCTTAAACACTTCTTTCAGTTCAGTTTCTCAGTCGTGTCTGACTCTTTGTGATCTCATGAGCCCTAGCACACCAGGCCTCCCTGTCCATCACCAACTCCCGGAGTTTACCCAACTCATGTCCATTGAGTCAGTGATGCCATCCAGCCATCTCATCCTCTGTCATCCCCTTCTCCTCCTGCCCCAAATCCCTCCCAGCATCAAGGTCTTTTCCAATGAGTCAACTCTTCACATGAGGTGGCCAAAGCATTGGAGTTTCAGCTTCAGCATCAGTCCTTCCAAAGAACACCCAGGACTGATCTCCTTTAGGAAGGACTGGTTGGATCTCCTTGCAGTCCAAGGGACTCTCAAGAGTCTTCTCCAACACTCAGCTTTCTTTATAGTCCAATTCTCACATCCATACATGACTACTGGAAAACCATAGCCTTGACTAGATGGACCTTTGTTGACAAAGTAATGTCTCTGCTTTTGAATATGCTATCTAGGTTGGTCATAACTTTCCTTCCAAGGAGTAAATATCTTTTAATTTCATGGCTGCAGTCACCATCTGCAATGATTTTGGAGCCCCTCAAAATAAAATCAGTCACTGTTTCTACTGTTTCCCCATCTATTTGCCATGAAGTGATGGAACCAGATGATATGATCTTAGTTTTCTGAATGTTGAGTTTTAAGCCAACTTTTTCACTCTCCTCTTTCACTTTCATCAAGAGGCTCTTTAAGATGCATGTACCCCAATGTTCATCGCAGCACTGTTTACAGTAGCCAGGACATGGAAACAACCTAGATGTCCATCGGCAGATGAATGGATAAGAGAGTTGTGGTATGTATGCACAATGGAATATTAATCAGCTATGAAAAAGAAGGCATTTGAATCAGTTCTAATGAGGTAGATGAAACTGGAGACTCTTATACAGAGCGAAGTAAGTCAGAAAGAAAAACACTAATACAGTATATTAATGCATATATATGGAATTTAGAAAGATGGTAACGATGACCCTATATGTGAGACAGCAAAAGAGACACAGGTGTAAAGAACAGACTATTGGACTCTGTGGGAGAAGGCAAGGGTAGGATAGTTTGAGAGAATAGCATTGAAATATGTATATTATCATATGTGAAATAGATCGCCAGTCCAGGTTTGATGCATGAGGTAGGGTGCTCAGGGCTGGTGCACTAGGATGACCCTGAGGGATAGGATGGGGAGGGAGGGTCAGGATGGGGAACACATGTACATCCATGGCTGATTCATGTGAATGTATGGCAAAAACCACATAAGTAATTAGACTCCAATTAAAATAAAAACAGACACACACACAAAAAAGAGGCTTTTTAATTCTTCTTCACTTTCTGCCATAAGGCTGGTGTCATCTGCATATATGAGGTTATTTATACTTCTCCTGGCAATCTTGATTCCAGCTTGTGCTTCCTCCAGCCCAGCATTTCTCATGATGTACTCTGCATAGAAGTTAAATAAGGGTGACAATATACAGCCTTGACGTACTCCTTTTCCTCTTTGGAACCAGCCTGTTGTTCCATGTCCAGTTCTAACTGTTGCTTCCCGACATGCATACAGATTTCTCAGGAGGCAGGTCAGGTGGTCTGGTATTCCCATCTCTCTCAGAATCTTCTACAATTTATTGTGATTCACGCAAAGGCTTTGGCATAATCAGTAAAGAAGAAACAGATGTTTTTCTGGAACTCTCTTGCTTTTTTTTTTTTTTATAATTTTTATTTTTACTTTGGTTTACTTTACATTACTGTATTGGTTTTGCCAAACATTGACATTAATTCACCACGAGTGTACATCCAGCAGATGTTGGCAATTTGATCTCTGGTTCCTCTGCCTTTTCTAAATCCAGCTTGAACATCTGGAAGTTCATGGTTTACATATTGCTGAAGCCTGGCTTGGAGAATTTTGAGTATTACTTTACTAGTGTGTGAGATGAGTGCAATTGTGTGATAGTTAGAGCATTCTTTGGCATTGCCTTTCTTAAGGCATACACTTCTTTAAACTTCATTTACCCAAATGCTTGCATGCTAAGTCACTTTAGTCATGTCTAACTCTTTGTGATCCTATGGGTAGCCCACCAGGCTCCTCTGTCCATGGGATTCCCCAAGCAAGAATACTGGAGTGGGTTTCCATTTCCTCCTCCAGAGGATCTTCCCAACTCAGGGATAGAACCCAAATCTCATTGTTATATGACTTATGATTGTATCTTCAGAGGCTTTCAGACATCCTCTTGATTCTTAGTGAAGTGAAAGTTGCTCAGTTGTGTCTAACTCTGTGACCCCATGGTCTCTACAGTCCATGGAATTCTCCAGGCCAGAATATTGAAGTGGTAGCTTTTCCCTTCTCCAGGGCATCTTCCCAACCCAGGGATAAAACCCAGGTCTCCTGCATTGCAGGTGGATTCTTAACCAGCTGAGCCACAAGAGAAGCCATTTGATTCTTAGTGAGTGAAGTGAAATCACTCAGTCATGTCTGACCCTTTGCGACTCCCTGGACTATAGCCTACCAGATTCCTCTGTCCATAGGATTTTCCAGGCAGGAGTACTGGAGTGGGTTGCCATTTCCTTCTCCAGGGGGTCTTCCTGACCCAGGGATTGAAGCCAGGTCTCCTGCAGATGCTTTACTATGTGAGCTACCAGGAAAGCCCAGGGCCCCCAGTGCTGATAAGCCTCCCCCACCCCCAGGCCCGGAGTGATCCCCATCACACCTGTCTCTGCAGGACCTGTTGCTGAGTCTGATCTCCCCTCCTTTCTCACCCAGTTCCTCAGGTAAGGTGGTGCTCAGGCCCCATGTTCTTGCTGTTGTCGATGGATTAGGTGATTCTTAAAAGAAGCCTAAATGCTGAAAAAGTTCTGTTCACTACCCTCCTTTGAGAGAAGAAGAAAAAGAGATGGAATGGCTAACCTATCATGGGCCATAGAGTTAATTTGTTGTCAAAAACTGTGCTAAAATGCAAGTCTTCTGGGCATAGTTCACTTCTTGCTGAATCAGGTGTACTGAATACATCCCATCCGTATATGAAAAGAATACTATTGTTACATGGCATGAAAGTGAGTTTAAATGGATGTGGATATTGTCAACATCAGGCATCAGATAATTTTTCGACCTTCCCTCATTGTACTTCCAGTGTTCAGAAATTACTGGGGGCAAGAAAAGATTATGCTACTCCTGCCTTTTGTATCTGCTTCTCAAAACTGCAGCCCGTAAATCCTCTTATTGGTCAACTTCTGGGAACATGATTTATAGTTTTCGAAGAACAGAAGTAATTTAAAGGCTCTAAATTCTATTAGAGATTAATTTTAGATAAGGGCCAGAAAGTATTTGACACATTAATGGAACTAACTTCATGGAATCATCTAGATACATATAATGCTTTCTTGATATGTACTCATTAAAAAACAAAGTGGAACACTGAAGCATAGACAGTGATTGTTTTGAGAGCTCTGGATAATTAAAGAGCAATCTCAGGTTATTAGGATACAAATCTTTAAATTCATCTTATCTTTGTTACTGATTATGCTATGTTATAATATTTTTCTTTTAAAGGAGAGTAAGGACAACCTAGATAGCATATTCAAAAGCAGAGACATTACTTTGCCGACTAAGGTCTGTCTAGGCAAGGCTATGGTTTTTCCAGTAGTCATGTATGGATGTGAGAGTTGGACTGTGAAGAAGGCTGAGTGCCGAAGAATTGATGCTTTTGAACTGTGGTGTTGGAGAAGACTCTTGAGAGTCCCTTGGACTGCAAGGAGATCCAACCATTCCATCCTAAAGGAGATCAGCCCTGGAATTTCTTTGGAAGGAATGATGCTAAAGCTGAAACTCCAGTACTTTGGCCACCTCATGAGAAGAGTTGACTCATTGGAAAAGACTCTGATGCTGGGAGGGATTGGGGGCAGGAGGAGAAGAGGAGGACAGAGGATGAGATGGCTGGATGGCATTACTGACTTGATAGACGTGAGTCTGAGTGAACTCTGGGAGTTGGTGATGGACAGGGAGGCCTGGCGTGCTGTGATTCATGGGGTCGCAAAGAGTCGGACACGACTGAGCGACTCGACTGAATGGAACTGAACTGAACTGAACTGAAGGGCTACCTTAAGTCACAGATACTTCAAAAGACCCTTCAGATGAGATGTAGTAAGAGAATTAGAGAAAGGAGTTAACTCTAAAATAAAATTGTATTTTGACAGAACCAACACTCACTCTTTAAGTATCTCCAGTCTGTAGTGTTTGTTACAGCAGCCCAAGCAAGCTAATACAATTACATACATATGGATATAAATCCTCTTAACATCTTCCCACCTTGTCAGAGCCTGGAAATCTCTTGCAATTGTATGTAAAATATTTTTAGAAGCAGGGCTGGCTACATACTTTCTGGTTTTTCTTGCAAAAAGAAAACATGGGTCCTTTGTTCAAAAAAGAGCAAGAAAGTACCTTTCTTTTTTATAACCTATAGTACCTTTAAAGTACTAAAATAGAATGTTTTTTTTATTTCTTCCATGGTGTGTCTTTCAACTTGCCATTCTTAATTTCCCAATAAAGAAAAATGAAAATATTTAAAAGTATTAGTTTGCATTTTACCATTTATATTTATTGTGTACTGCAAGTTTTAAAGGCAAACAATTTTACTAAAAAAGCATTTAACTTGTACACAGAATCACCAAATTTGCATAGTTCTTATTTTGTAGTTTGTATGTATATATTTTGTTCTTACCACAACAGTAGAGACACTGGACATAACTAACTCAACTGTTTTTACCATTTCTTGGTACACATACAGTCTATCAACACTCAATACTGATGGCTTTCCCATATGTAAAGAAGGACTTAAACGAACTATGAGTTACCTGGTCTTCTCCTTCTATGTCATCGTTTTCAGCATAGGGGGTTGGCTAATGCAGGGAAGGGACAGAAACAAGAAAGGATACAACAAGGCTCATTGGTCATTAGTTTTCTTTCTGTATTTGAAGCAAAAGTTTTGATTTGATTTGAAAGAGTAGCTTCTTGGGGAAGTTAGTGCCCTGCTTACTCGTTAGTAGATGTTAATGTTTGCCTTGTCCTTGTTTTGAGTCTTAGTGAACGCCCACATATTGGGGGTTCACTGAATTCTGTGCTCATGGGTGTTGCAAATCTATATACTGGTGGAGTGGCAAGGACAGGGGACATGTGTATTTTCCATTCTCCTCTACTCATGTTCCATTATCCCACTGAACTTCTCTTACAAAGCATACGTTCAAAGGTAAAATCATTAAGAATTCAAGATAGTGACATCAGAGTATTAAAAGAAGCATGAGGACCTTCTGAACAAGGGACCTTTTGTGACTTCACAGGTTGCGTGTGTATGAAGTCAGCATGTGGAGGGGTGTGTGTGCACTCATGAACATCCAGTAGTATTTTCCTAGGAAGAAGAAGACTCTTTTTCATACTTTCAAATGAATGTCTGGCCTCACAAAATGAAGAGAAGATACTGTTTTAGAAGGATTGTGTTTCAGAACAGAACTTTATCTCTCTGCAAGGGAGGTGGTCATTCTTATTTTCCTCCTCTGGAGAGAACTGATGCTAGTAGATTTGCTGGTACCACTTGCAAGGCATTAATTGAGCCATTAAGTTAGGAACTACACTTCCAAAACTTTTCCTGAAAGGAAATATGGGTGTTCCAGTCACAAAGCACCTGAGCTAGGGTATCTATCAACTTCATTTTTATATATAAGAAAGAGGGACTCTAAAGGACTCCTGAGGAGCTTGTAACTGTTTAAAAAGTATGTCCTGAGCTTTGTCCTTTAGGACTATACATAAAGGTAGGGGAGAGAGGGGCTCTCGGATGGCCAAAGAAAGGCTGAGACTTTCTTAAATGTTTGAAAATAATGCTTTTGGCAAAAGCAGTTGCTGTTCAGTGGTGTGTAACATCTTGGGTCACATGTGGCTGGCAAAATAAATTGCCTGCATCCTGCCTCATCACCTCTGTTAGACATTGATATCACACAGTGTAAAAATGGGTGTTTTATGCAGGGAAAGACACTGACATTTGTGTGCACCACTCTGGAGTCTTTGCTGCTGGTGAATGCTGTGATAATTACACACAAATATTCATTCAGTCTGCCAACCATTTCTTTGTAATTGACAGTTCCTGACTCCTGGGCTCACTGGAGAATTGTATACTTGGTGCAGCTCAATAAAAGCCAGGAACGGGTTTGTATACATTGCTCTGTCAGGCAGAGTTCTGGGATGTTGGAGTCGTTCATTACAGCCTTTGCTGTATCATCCCACACAACTCCAGCCAGGATTTAGTCACTTGAAAGATTGTTTTCAAGCTTTTAAAGTAAGATGGTTTGTACTCTGAGATAAAAACTAAGAGTGCTATGAATTTATGGTTCTAGTGATACTTTTCTTAGTCATTTAACAACGTGGAGTGGAGAATTTTTAAAATGTTTGTTAATCAATACTTACAGGTTGGAACAAATTATTTCTTTCTTTGATTTTGCCCAGTAGAAATGGAAATAATTTGAAAAAGATAGTATAGAGACAGTAGGTGGCAAAATGCAAATGGTTTCTGTCTCTGAAACAGGAATGGCAAGGTTAGGAATATTCAGAGGTTTCTTTTTCCCCTTCTAGTTTCAAACTCAATATAATGTCAGAAATAGTCAACATAATGGATCATAACTATTCAACAAATGAAGCAGTCCCTGTTTACAATAAGAACATATGGTAATTTAGAAACAGCAAACACACGCTATAAACATTCTGGGACTGAAATATTTACCTAAAGGCTTGGTTGATCAGTTGCATTTTATGTGCTTTATCAGAGATGCCTATTCCTTAAGTGTCAGAAAAGAAAGGCAAAGGGATGCATGCCATCAGTGTCAGGGAAAGAGAAAGTTGACTGACACACGGAACACATGATTTCTATACATGCTTTGCTTCTTGTCTCTTAAAAAAATGTGGATAAATGAAAACTCTGAGGTCCTTACAAGTATCTCATTTTCTGATAAGTGTTATTAATTTTTTCCCTTTATTACTTGGTTATGATTTCAATCTTATTTCTTAATTTGTTTCTAAACCAAATTCTCAAAATGCATGCCTGTCATGAATCCTCTTTCCAGGCATGCACGATGAGTTTGAATTAAAAGGCCCAGGAACTGTTGTTGGCAATAATTTTTTTCCTTATAGGGCTTGCCACTTCTGCTCTGTTTTTGTCATAAACTGCCAAGTTCCCTTTGAACAAGGAGCTTTTTATTCCAGCTAAGAGCATTCACCACTGGGGCCAGGAGACCTGCCCTGACTCCTGCCTTTTCTTCCCCTCCCCAAACATCAGGGTCTCAGCAATAAAAGGGTGTTAATATTCCAAATTTCATACCTTACAGGATTACAATGAGCATGATATGAGTTATACATACTCAGCACGAGACTTGCATAACATTATCGAGATTTCTACTGTAGTATTACAAAGAAAAAGCAAGTTCTAATTAAAAAAAAATTGTATAGACTGTTTAAAAAGTTACCCAAAGCCTTCAATTGGTCCTCTATATACTGTCACCTGATTTTATAATCTCTATCTCTTTCTTGCTACTTCTAAAATTAGCCCCTGGCTTCTTTTCTTTCTTATCTTTCTGCCTCTTGTCCTGTTTCTTCTCTAAGGAAAGCTTCTTTTCTTCTCCTAATGCACTAAATGATTTTGTTAAGGCAAGACTTTGCACTTCAGTGAGTTTGCACTGGTTGTTCCATTTGGCAGTCACCACCTCTGACTTTTGTGTCCATAGCCCTTTCCTATGTGATCTGTTGCTTTTTATGTGCTTATGTGTGTTATAGCTTTCTCTGATATGCTTATTTAGATAAATTCCAAAGTACTACTTTTTTCTACAGCATACCTGTTAAAGCAGTGCCAAATATCTTTCTTTGTATCTCTCCATACACACAAAGGGTACTTAACGAATGCTTGCTAAACAAACTATCATCAGCATGCCTCATCTAGGAGTTACAATGAAAGAATTTTGATTTGGAAATCTAGTCTTTCTTGTGCATTGTTATCCTAGCTCTCTGCCTCAGTATTTCCATATATACCATTTAGAATATTTTCAGTTATGGCTACATAAAAATGCATTTGAGGATGTTTTACATTTTTTAAAAAATATTTTAACACTAATACATAAACATTACATTGTTGATGATTCTTCTGGTATCAAACCTCAGATACTGGCCATCTAGACAGGGGACAGCAAATATTTTCTTTTAAAAGTTAGGGTCAGATAGAAAATATTTCAGACATTGGCCACACACAGCCTTCATTGACATATATTCCTTAATATTTTCCTTTTAGTTTTAACAACCCTAACAACGTTCAAACCATTTTTAGCTTACTGGACAAACACCAAAATGCTACAGACCATGGTATGTGACTACTAATCTAGATCTCTTGAACTTCAGCTCTTGATGGTTCCATTGCATAGAACTTTCAGTGCATTCTGCCTACTGTAGTCTATGCAATTTTTAAACAGTGAATTTTCCTTGTGGAAATTATTTAAGAAGAGCTGCAAAGATGAAGTATGATCAGTAAGGAACCAGAGGAGTGTTCTTTCAGTATCAAGTTCTATTACTGTCATTGCTGGCTTCGCAGCAATCCTGTTAACCCTAACAGCTTGTGACAGCTGGCTAATTCATGGAAGCCTCACCAATTAACCTGTGCGATGTCTCCATAGGCCCAGGATAATTGTGTTTGGACTAAATATTCCAGGTGGTGTCTTGACATGCCTTTAGGGACACTTCTAACACCCTGGGGGAGATTCCAGGCATGACACCTGTGGGCTCGAACCCGGAAATTTTCCTTGGAGGACAACTCAAATGCCATGTTTTTCAGAAAGCTTTTCTTATTCCCAAGATCTCATAATTTTCTGAGCTCTGTGACACCTGATTGTCACTCTCATGTCTTTTAATAGCTTTTCCTGACTTCAACTGTAGCTATTCAAATCCTGTTTTTATCCTCTGTGTTATGGCTTATGCACAAAGGTTTGTGTGGTTTTTTTTTTTTTTTTCTTATGTGTTTACAATACCTCTCTCCTGGTAGATGTTCAAAAACATTGAACTGAATTCAAAACCTACTGGTAGCCAATTAAGTAGTATTTTTCCTGTACCTTCTGTTGGCTTTCAAAGAGATGAAGAACAATCCTGCTGAATGATTTACTGAGAGTCTTTTTCCATCAAGCAGAGCCCAAGGAGAAATGGTTTCCCCATAATATATTTTTCTAGGAGTCTATTCCCCTGCAGTTTTGTCAAATTTGATACATTTAATCATTTCTGAGTCTTTGATGAATTCTGGAAGTTTGGCACTTAAGTTTTTAGTAGTTGTTTTTAGTCAAACTGTGTCCAAATAAAAAAACCAAAAAACTGACTCAGACTTTTTTTCCCTTTGGGGTCAGTTTCCCACATCCTTTCTTTCTCTTTCTGTTCTGAGAACATATTCCAGGGAAGTCAGTTCTGCTCCAACACTAGAGCACCTGTTAATAGCCACTTACCCATCCCAAGGAGGCATAGATCTTCGTCCTGGGCCTGTCTGTCATAGTAGGTAAAGAGAAAGTTGGCTTTCTCACCAAACTGAAATATGATCTGACTGCTTGTAGAGGCATCTATGCAAGCAGGCAACAACTTTCTGAAATTCAACCGAAAATTAAGGGAAAAAATATCCTACTGAAGAAACATGCCTTGAAATGTCTTTGGAGAGCACAACCGACTCTTCATATAAGTCTTACCTGGTGTATTTGCTAACAATAGTTGGTGGAGGCATAGAGAGAAGGAGGAGAAATACCTGAATTAAATGGCTGCCTTGACAAATTAGTGTGAGAGTAAATTCTTATTTGACCTTCTGGACGATAAGTTATTTGCTTGTGGTCATTCAGAGAAAGTAAAAATTGTCCATTTGATGTGTGAAATGTATTTTCTTTAGTTTTTTGCTTCCCCTGTGATAAACCAGTGAATTTCCCTAAGCTGTGCAGCTGTACTATGGGGATTAAATATAGATTCTAACCTTGTAAATAGGGTGGAATGTGAAGCTGGATGATGGGCCCCCTAGGGAAGGACACTATGTTTTAGGTCTTTCTTTTATAGAAAACTTAGAGATAAGTTGCTCCATTTCAAAGAATGAAAGTAGACAGACAAGGAAGACAGCCTTTTTCTTAATCAAATTAATATGAACAGGCTGCCTATGGTATGATGAGTACAAAGAAAAAAAAAGTGGCTTATACCTGCCTTTTTGGTGGAGAGTGTCCAAAGTGCTGTTTGCATAAGTGACAATGAGCATATTATATTTTAGAATGTGCAGTGCGGCAGAGATTATGAGAGTGAATTCTTCCTGTCGGCTGGACCCTTTTGTATCTTGGGATCGTTGTTAAGTCAGTTCACTTGCGGTCTGTTTCCTCTGTAATTTGACTTAAAGTTGAGGGCAAAGATAAGTCAGCTTAGAGAGGAAGTTGACAATCTGGTAAATAGCTGTGGCTTTTCTCTTTTAGGCAATGGGTGAGATAATCAAGATCAAAGCAGTGAATAATATTTCCTTAGGAAATAAGTTTTCTGCTGCTGTCAGATGGTCTTGAATATTCAAAATTGCTCACCAGAAAAGCTGACCTACAAATACACAGGGAGACTCGGGGAGGATTGACCTCCCTACCTGCTGGCGAATCTTGGCAGCAGTACACAGACTTCTTTTGCTTAGGTGGCAGCAAGGTTCAGTGGGTGGATGGAGACCAGTGTACGCTGTTCTTTGAGTGTTTTTTTTTTTTTTATGGAAAGCCTGGATTGGCCGGGCGGGGGGTGGGGGGGGGCTGTCTTTTCTCCTTTCATGGAAAATCTATCTTATAAGAGGAGATGAATAGAATAGAAAAGATAGACCTTTACATGTAAATGAAGTGGTGTATGGATAGAGAGATCAAAAGGCTGATTCTTATGTATTGTTTCTTTAATTAAATAGCATGATGTTTTTCTTTGGACCTCTGCATTATTCTAGTAATTGGCCTATTTTATATATTTTCACATTATTTTGCACAGAATAACAGTGTATAAATTCAATTTTTAAAAGTCCTCCTCTTAAATAGTGTCAGTCCCAACTAGTTTGGTTCTATTAATGAATCAACTAATTAACTTACTGATGTTTTAAAAAATTATTGGGAGTACTGTCTGCCAGTCATTGTACTATATACTGTCAGACAAGAACCAGCAAACTTTTCTACACTAAATTCTTGTAATTTTTAAGCCATAATCATGTGATTGCAAGTTTTTATTTTGTTTGCAATTGTACTGTACATACAGTTTGTACAGTAAAACTGGATTTTAATTTCTTAACAGCCATTGGTGTTTAATACTTTTGTTAAATGTCCTATGATACCCAGAACTGAGTAAAGCATATAGTACTCAGTTCATTTCTTTTGACTGTCCTCTTTGGTCAAGTTTGAGAGTGTTCTTTATATATTGAGAAACAATGACTGTTTCTGTACCCACAGGCTGATTTTTTTCTGTGCTGTCTCTTCCCTCTCAACCTGAACTTTGATCATAACTTTATATGGGAAAAATATAAAATCAGACCTGCCTTGAGAAGTGGGAAATTTGAGAAAGCCCATCCTGGGTCGGGAAGATGCCCTGGAGAAGGAAATGACAACCCACTCCAGTACTCTTGCCTGGAAAATTCCATGTACGGAGGAGCCTATTAGGCTACAGTCCATGGAGTTGCAAAGAGTCGGACATGACTGAGCAACTTCACTTCACATCAGATACATGTGTAAGAAAAAACCCTGAGGCAAATTTGAGCTAACATCATGAGAAATGGAGCACAAATGAAGTGGTACAGGTATGTGAACAGTGTCCTCTGCAGCTCCTTGTCCTTCTCTGTACCATCTTAATAAGTGGTAATCCTGGAATCGTTCTTTGATTCTTCTCATTTACTCTCCCGCTATGGCCAGCACTTTATCAGGTCCAGTCACTGCTACTTCCTGAATCATATCCCCAAACCAACCATTGCATATGACCACTCTGGTTCAAACCACCATTTGTCATCTGGACTTTTGCAGTAGTCTCCCACACAACAGCCACTTGACTTTTAAAAATAGAAACCATTTGATGCTACTTCTGTGCTCAAACCTCTGTTTCATGGCAAAATAACAGTAAAAATAAAATGCCCAGTTTAAGCATGAAATTTGGCCTATAAGGTGCTATAAGAACTGGTCCTTGTTTCAAAGCAATTGTCTTCTGACCTCCTTTCCACCTCTTCCACTCCAGCTACACTGCTTTCCTGCTGTTCCTTGAGCTTGCTGATCTTATTCACATACCTGGGCTTTGGGGCTTGCTATTTCCTCTGCTCCAGATGTTTACCTTTGATTTTTAAATGGCTCTATTGCTCTCTTCTATCCTAAAGGAGACCAGTCTTGGGTGTTCATTGGAAGGGCTGATGCTGAGGCTGAAACTCCAATACTTTGGCCACCTCATGCAAAGAGTTGACTCATTGGAAAAGACTCTGATGCTGGGAGGGATTGGGGGCAGGAGGAGAAGGGGAGGACAGAGGATGAGATGGCTGGATGGCATCACTGACTCGATGGATGTGAGTTTGGGTGAACTCCGGGAGTTGGTGATGGACAGGGAGGCCTGTTGTCCTGCAATTCATGGGGCTGCAGAGTCGGACACAACTGAGCGACTGAACTGAACTAATCATTCCCTTTAGTTAATTGTTGATTCAAATTTTACCTTCTTTGATAGGCCTTGTTTATTTTAGTATTTGAACATAGGCCTCATCGTTCTCTTTACTCTGTTTCTTTTAAAATTTATTTGTAGCACTTTTCATTATGTGAGATCATAGTCTTTATTTTTTTAGTGTCTTTTTTTCCTACCATAGTGTAAACTAGATGAAACTGAAGGGTTTTTTCCCCACCCCATGAGTAATGCTGGAACACGTAGGTACAAAAGAAGATTTACTGAATAAATAAATAAAGGGAGTAATGCTATAGCTATTTCTGGGGGCAGGTGTTCAGTGCTGGTACAATGACCTTGATTTGCTTCATGCCATTTCTGTTTGTTGAACCTGACCTGGTGTTAGTAATCTGTTAAAGAGTCAGTGTCTTCTTTGGATCACCTCTGGGTTAGGCATGGGGGCCTCAAGCCACTCAGAGCAGGACAGAAATAAACTGCCAAGTCACAAGGTAGAATGTCATAGAACCATTGCCAAAACAGTCTTAATTGTCTCAGTTTGTAAATGACAAAATGAGGGCCCATAAAAATAGTAGCTGGAAATACTTAAATGTTCTTGGTTGTTCATCCAGGATTTTTAAGTGTATTAAGTTATTTGATCTGTACTTCTGATGTAGGTAGTATTATTATGCTTTATACTTGATGGATGAGGAATGAAGTTTCAGGCACAGTTGCCCAGTGTCTCCCAACTATCAGTAAAACTGGATTCAAACCACGGTCTCATAGTTACCACTTAAGTAATATTTAATGTTTTTATTCCCTGGGGACAAAATGTTCTAGTATAAAGAAATGGTTTTGCAGAAAATCCCAATCAGCTCTCCTAATTACTGTCTGATTATATTTCTTATATTCTAAGAACCATAGTTTTAACTTTAGTGTATATATGTGTGTGTTTGTGTGTGTTTAAATCTATATCTATATCTATATATGTATCAGGCTTCACTGGTGCCTCATATGGTAAAGAATTTGCATGCAATGCAGGAGACCTGGGTTCAATCCCTGGCTTCAGAAGATCCCCTGGACAAGGAAATGGCAACCCATTCCACTATTTTTGCCTGGAGAAGTCCATGGACAGAGGAACCTGGTGGGCTACAGTCCATGGAGTCACAAAGAGTTGGATATGACTGAGTGACTAACACTTTCACACTTTTTTTCATAGTAGGTATTATACTACCCACTTCATATCATTGAGAGAAGTGATTGATCATGTATTACGTGCTCAGTACAATTCCTGGTGCATGTAAATGCTATTGCTATTAATAAATAAAGTATTAACTACTTTCATTCAACCCTTTGGTCCCATTTATGGGTATTGCATTACCACAGTTACCTTCTTCCTAGAAGAAAAACATTTTACAGACATCTGGAAATCCAAGGGACTGTAGAGACATCTTACCCTTACTACTAGGTAGTATATAAGTATGATATTTAAATCAAATTTGTTTCTTACAAAGCACTTTGGGAGTTAATGGAAGATATATTTCACTAGAGGAGAAGGACATGGCAACCCACTCCAGTACTCTTGCCTGGAAAATCCCATGGACGGAGGGGCCTGGTAGGCTACAGTCCATGGGGTCGTGAAGAGTCAGACACGACTGAGCGACTTCACTTTCACTTTTCACTTTCATGCACTGGAGCAGGAAATGGCAACCCACTCCAGTATTCTTGCCTGGAGAATCCCAAAGACAGAGGAGCCTTGTGGGTTGCCATCTATGGGGTCGTACAGAGTTGGACATGACTGAAGCAACTTAGCAGCAGCAGCATATTTCACCAGTTTTGGCACAAGTCACTCTCCAACTGGTATCAAAAGTCCAATGACTCATTCAACACACTTTATTTTCAATAGAACCACTGAAGAGAAAATGGAAACTTGTTATTTTCCCTTTAAGGCCATGTACATTACTGAGTTTTCCATGGGCTTGCTGTGCACACATGACTTTTGAAATGAAAATACTATTCATGTGAAGAGGATGATCAAGGTAGGCTGCAACGGATTGTCACAGCAGTAGTTAGAGATGTCAATAATTCTTAAGCTAAAAGGAACACTTTCATGATTCAAGAGGATGCCTCTAATTTTACATTTTTTATCATCTTTTATTTGTTTTCCTATTTTGGAAACGTTTACCAACTGCACTTATCAGGCGGGTTCTGATTCTTATGGAAGAATGGTCTGTCTTAAAATTTGTGATCCAAGAGGAAGATAGGAGACATTTGTATTTTGATTTCAAAGTATTTTAAAGATTTGATTGTTTATCTACTGTGAGTTTTTGTATTTCATTATTGTAGGCAGCACACAGAAAAGGCTACTTTGTGTATTTGTTTTCTGAGAGACTTGATCAGTGAAGCAAGCTTAAAGTACTTTTCCAAAAGAAATAATCACATGTAATTAATATAAAGAAATCAGTTGGATCTATTTATTCTCCTCTTCTTATTACAAGAATATATTTAACCTTAGAAGTAAAACCAAATTTCAGTGTTATTACTTCACGTGGCAGAATCACTCAGCTCTGTTTGAAGTATGATTAGCTGTGTCTTTGGTAGCTGCTGTGACTCTCATGCCCCTTGGTACTCTTCAAGGAAGTTGGAATAGGACTTTTCAACCAGAGAACAATGATACGATCCTTGGATGCATGGTCCTAGAATATTATCCTTTGGTTGATTTCTGAACTTTATAAAGTTGTGAAAGTAAAAGTTGCTTAGTCGTGTCTGACTCTTTGTGACCCCATGGACTATACAGCCCGTGGAATTCTCCAGGCAGAGAATACTGGAGTGGGTAGCCTTTCTCTTCTCCAAGGAATCTTCCCAACCCAGGGATCAAACTCAGATCTCCCATATGGCAGGCGGATTCTTTACCATCTGAGCCACTTGAAGACACCCTAAATAGACTATGGTAAGTATTTATATAAAATGAAAGTGCAGATGAATTTTTTTATCAGCTTGTTCTAAATGACTGGAAACTGCTATGAATAGGCCAATTGATTATATCTGAAATCCTCGAGGTAAAGAAATTCTGCTTAATAAGGGACCGACACCTGTCCCCATTTGCCAGAATCCCATGAAAACATGATCCAAAGGAGGGAAATTCACTTTCAAACTCCTGGGAAGTAAGAAGCATGAAAAATCAAGTACAGAAGGGACATTCTAAAAACTTCAAAGGACAAGAAGAATAAACAATATAGTAAATGTGACGTGAACAAAATTTCAGGGGGGGAACGAAGGATTGTTCTTACTAAACTGTCATTTGTGGGTTGGTCTCGCCACACTTCTGAGCAGACTTCACAGAAAAAAAGAAAAAATCATCTCTTCTATCTGTGATTGTTTTGACTGGTGCTTTCTAAAGTTCTTGAGAGGTAGATCATACTGGGAAAACTGAATTCATTCACTCTCAAAACATAAAACTCTTCATTACTCATCTTTGCTGAGCTGGGCTATAATTCTGATTCCCATGAAAATTTCTTGGCTTGGGAGAAGACATCTGTGTCACTAAGGCAGTAAGATGTACCACCCAATGAATTCAGGGCTTTCTTTCATCAAAGTGTAGCACTGAGGGTAAATTATAATAATCAAGATTGGGCCCTTAACGGAAGCCAATCTGCAAGCAGATCTGAAATGAAAACTCTTGAAATCTGTTATTTAAGGCACCTTAAATCTCCTAGGAATCCATGGACTAGGAAAGTCCCAGGTATAGCACTCCAGGTTTCTACAAATATTCTCTTTGTATAAAAGCATGCTTTTTACAAGTACTATGCCATTGAAGAATAGCAGGAAGGAAGGTGTAGAGTTGCAGTGACACATAGTATTGTCATTCATACTAGCCATTCTGCAGACTTTATGTCACCAGTCATTTTCCTTTCCTGCTAATTTACATGGTTGCTTCTTCATTGGGTGGTTTTCTATGTGTTAAGCTTTGAGTAATTCATTCTTACACCACTCTCCTCTCCTTCCTTGTTTATTTATCACAGAGCCTATAAAGCTCAGTGACATTTGACTTTGCTCTGTTGTTGACTGGGTCATGGAATGCAGAAAGCATGTATGTATCATTGAGTGCATCTCTGAGTGATGGTCTCAACATTATGTCAAATCACGGGGTCAGCCTCTCTCATCATGTCACATCACATCATGCTTGATGTTGACACATGGCTCAATTCTAAGTATCCACATGTAATCAGGAAATAAGCCTTCACAGCAGTCTGAGCAGTGCTTTCAGATAACAGGAAATAGAACAGATTGACCTCTCCATTTTTACCACTGCAATTATAATGAACCCTGTTAGAAGTTGTGCATATATATATATATATATATATTCACCTCTCATTGATAAAATTATCTGTACAAGACAGGCGTTTTCTTTCTGAATTCATCTCATAATGATGAGGCAGTGCCCCTCCTGGGTTTATTATTATGATGAGAAGATCTAATTCCTGGAACCAGGTATTAATCTAAAGGATTCTATTGACAGAATGAGCTACATGATAGTTATTAGGGATTTGCAATGTGACAATCAAACTAAGGCTATTCAAAAAAAAGTTAGACTAGGGCCATTAAGAGATTATTTCTGCAAAATGTCTCCACTATAAAATCAGTCCAAACTGATACATTAGGCTTCTGTTGCTTGATAAATCAGGAGTATGAATATATTAACCAGTAACACTGAATACTTTCAATTTTAAATTTTGCCTTGATTAAGAACTCTAAGGCACTGAATATTAGTCCTCGGAACTCCTTTGCCTTTAACCCTCCATCCTTAAGTCTTTTCCACATTAGAAGCTAATAAAAACTAATCTGAATAAAACAAGATTCTTGAAAATTAATGGATGAAGTAATTAATGAATAAGTTGATGAACCTATATTTTTCATATTTGTTGTGTTCCAGACCTACAATAGAGAGAGATAGGCATGTTTCTGAAGCTTTCGCCAGTGGAGAAGTAGGTTGTTTTTTCAAGAATGTGGAAATTGACATACGCTTCCCTGGGAACTCAGGAGTCTTAGATGGAGGTATTACCCTGGTCATCAGAAGCATTAACTTTCATAAGCACTGGTGGTCCAGTGAAGCTTTCCTTAGTGCTCTCAGTTTCCTGTTCCATAGCCCTTCTGCTCATTTTACTCTAGATATTTATTTTTCTCCTTTATGCTTCTCTTTCATTCTCTATCAAAGCTTCCTCTCCTGACTATGCTTGACAACTTAATGTGCTATTCTTCTCAAGCAATTTAATAAGAATCAAAATCTTACATGCAGAAATTAAGTAATGATTATTGGATAAGTGAGGGGTGTTTAGGAAACAGTAGACTGAATTGTTCAACCCTGAAATGATAAACATGGTTAAAAAAAAGTATGCTCTATTTTTATGTAAATTTATCTTTGGTCTATAACATTACTCTAAAGTATTTACATTGCCATCAGCTAGTATTACTTATCACAGACTCACTGGTAGGTTGTGTTTTAATATGCTGTTGTGAAAAAGACTTCCTCATTTCAGTTGATTGTAGATTCAGCATGCATATGTTATCACTGCTCAGAAAGCTAATTGAAACTTTGGTTATATTCATAATGTATTGTGTCTTGATCAAGAGCAGTAATATTCCCTTTGTTCTCTGTGCTGATCCTGCTACATCTGGAATACTGAATTCACTTCCAGATGCCTTATGATTGTGTATTGGACCATTCCAGTTGGATTACAAATAAAAGATCAAATGTATAATGTATTGATATAAAAAGACATATTGTTTGCTTAAATTTAAGGATATTGCAGGAACTGATGGCTCCTGGAACAGCCTTTCTGATGTGGGGTAAGAGTGAAGTTGAGTTAAGATTGGATCAGGGTTAGAATGAGGTGAAAAATGGGCTGGGAGGGAGCATAGTGTGTGCCTAGGGTGATACTGGGTACAAGTTGAGCTTCAGGCAAATTTAGAGTGTGGAGGGGATGGGAAGAAGCCTATGAGTGAGTCTAGAGAGGACCAAAGGATGCTTTCAAGCTTGCATAGCAGATTGATACATTCTAGTGGATTTAGAGCACATGTCAGGCTTACCAACATAATACCTCTAGACAGAGTCAACCTAACAATGGACAAAATCAGCCTTAGCAGACTGCTCCTGAACTTTTTCACCATCTTTATTATATATTTGGTCATCTGAGCATCTCTTATGTCTGCTGCAGCTGCTGCTATTTAGTAGCTAAATCATGTCTGACTCTTTGCAACTCCATGGACTGAAGTCTGCAAAGCTCCTCTGTCCATGGGATTTCCCAGGCAAGAATACTGGAATGGGTTGACATTTTCTCCTCCAGGGGATCTTCCCAACCCAGGGATTGAACCTATGTCTACTGTCTTGCAGATAGATTCATTAGTACTGAGCCACCAGCTCTTATGCCTGAAATTATGTGTAAGTGTTAGTTGCTCAGTCATGTTCGACTCTTTGCAATCCCATGGACAGGTAGACTGTAGCCCAACAAGCTCCTCTGTCCATGGAATTCTCCAGGCAAGAATACTGGAGTGGGTAACCATTTCTTTTTCAAGGGGGATCTTCCTGACCCAGGGATCAAACCCAGGTCTCCTGAATTGCAGGCAGGTTCATTACCATCTGAGCAGGAAAGCCCTTATGCTCTTATGCTTGTGTGTGTGTGTGTGTGTGTGTGTGTGTGTGTGAGTGTGTGAGAGTTGCTCAGTCATGTCTGATTCTTTGCGACCCTATGGACTGTAACTCACCAGGCTCCTCTGTCCATGGAATTCTCCATTCAAGAATATTGGAGTGGGTTGCCATTCTCACCCAGATCTCCTGCATTGCAGGCAGATTCTTTACCATCTGAGCTACCAGAGAAGCTCAAACGATCCTCAAATATGGAAAGGGAATTGATGAAGATATTAAAGATTGAGAGTTACCCCAGGCTTAATTGTGTAAGTTGGGTGTTTGTCAAGAAGAATAATTTGGAAGCCATAGTTCTTGTCACCTAATAACTGAAATGAGGGGCATAATGTGAAATGAATAGCTCTCTTGGCCTTGAACTTATCAGATATGAGTGTTTAAAGGGGTACCTGGAGTTTTGTGGGAGATATCTGAGGAAAGCTTTCTAATAATAAGGGCTATGCAGTGATGGTATGAACACCCTTATAGCCCGGGGGTTACCCATTTCTACACATGTGCAAGAAGAGGCTGGTGAACTTTGCCTTGAATTGGAAATGTTATTGGGGGATCGCAAAGGTCTTTTCTGGGACTGATTCTGAGAGGCTTTGAATTCTTCAACCATGAGTTTCAAGATTTTCCTGTTTCAAAATTTTCTCTGAATCTGAAAATTCAGATCACTGAATTTTCTTCTTGAGGTAAAAGCAGAAGTAAAGGAGGTAATGTCACTAAAGCTTCTAGCACATACCCCTTTTTCCTAATCACTGTCTTCCTTTGACTCTTAAAGAAAACATATCAGAAGAAAATTGAGTAACTGAATAGGATGTGCTGTCTAACACAGAAGCATTTCTGTTGGGTGAGAAATAGCTAGTCAGGCAATGGAAGATTTATGGTGTGACTTACAAACACAGTTTATTGAATATTTTCATTTTAGGCTTCCCAAACTGTTGCTGACCATCAGTTCTTTGTACTTCTATTTTTGCTCATTTTTAAAAAGCACTTTGAAACTCCAGCTGCTAAGCCAGGAATGCTCTTCTTCACTGGCAGCATTTTCTTCTATTGGCAGAATCCACAGGCAATTGCTTTGATACTTTTTGGAGTTACATTTGGTCTCTGTCATAGTTCATGCAAAGATAAGCTGATTGGGTTGTCTGGTTGGTCCCAGATGCTTTTGGCTTTAATGCTCCATCAGTTCTCTTTGAAAATGAAGTCCTGGGCCAATCTTGGGTCTCAGGAGACACTTGCAGATGACTTGTTCATGATCAAAAGGCAACATAATTTCCTGATGTCCATATGCTTTCTCTGGAACTTCTTTTGGTGTCCTCAAAAGTGATGTTTCTTATAAGTGGATGACAGATCATCATTTAGAAAAGATCTCTAAGCTTCAGAAGTGTTTCCTCAAGTGTCCCTGCAAGTGAGAGTGATGAGGGCTGAACTGGTTTCTCAGAACTCCAGGGAGTGGGTTCTAGAATCCAGAGCCATAAAATCATCCCCCACAGAAACAAAAACCAGTTTATTGTTTACTTTTGCATCATGATTATATTAAGTGGGGATTTGTAGAGTAGAAATTATCCTCATTTTTTCAGTCTTACATTAATATCTGATTCACATAATTCCTCCTAGACAGTTACTTGCAAATCATTTTGTTATAAAGAATTCAAGGGGCTAGGTAAACCAGTGATATGATCATATACAACATAGATTTACTGGAACTAAGGCTTTAAAGATTGACAGAAAACCATGCAAGTGGCATCTTTGAACTCCATCTGACATTCTATATGTTTATTTTTTAATGGGCAAAAGATTTAAACATACATATCACCAAAGAATATATACTGGTGGTAAATAAGAACACGAAGAAATACTCAACATCTTTACTCATTAAGGTTATATAAAATCACAATCGGGTACAAATATGCTCTAAAATTGGCAAAAATTAAATTAACTGGCCAAAGTAAGTTTTGGCAAGGATGTGGAGAAAATAGAAATCTCTTGCACTGTTGGTGGTAATGAAAACTGTACAAACACTCTGGAAAACTATTTGACGATGTCTTAAATATTTAAACATGCACTTACTGTATAATCTAGCCATTCCATTCTTAGAAATTTACTCGAAAGAAAAAAAACATCAGCACTGACCATGTATATGCAAATATTCATAGCATCTTAATTTGTAATAGTCAAAAACTGGAAGTGACTTGTCCTTCAATGAGTGAATTGATAAAACAAATTGTGATACACCCATCAATGAATTGCTACTCAGCAGCAAATTTTAAATGATTAAAATATATGTGTATGAGAGTGTATGACGCTCTACATGTTACACACTTCTGCATCTCTTTAGGAGCAAGCATGGAAGGCAGATAAAGATCCTTCTGTTTCTACATTTGTTTTCCAAGAAGGACACATCCAGCTAGAGGAGAGGATGCCAAGGCTGAGCAGCAGGATTGCTCTAAGAGCCAGAGTTTGTGCTTTTTGTGGTCTCAGAGGGACAGTGTGGCTCTTAAATAATGGGCTTATTCAAGTTGAGCTTCTGAGTCTCATTTTTCTTTCTCCAACAAATAATACCCCTTTAAAACTTTTTTTTGGGGGGACAGAAAGAGATGTTTGGGCTAGCTCTGTGTACCGTCCTGATTGAAATGCTTCCCACCTTGCATGTAACGGAGGAGGAGTGATAAAATCCCTAATTAGGAAAATTTAAGAAAACCACATAAACCTCTGAAATAATATTTTCATTTGCATAAGGAAGAAAAATGAAGATGATAGTGCAAATTCATAAAGTTTTTGGGTGGTGTCAAGGAGCAAATCATTTCCACTTTAAATGAAACAATTGAAGTCCTACAAACAGCTCAGAAGTAGAAACAGTGAGATCAAAGCCATCTGTCAGCTACCTGTTCTTATCACTCATCTCAACCTTTGCCTTCCAGGGTTGTGAGCATTCCAGAGACTGTTTGAAAGATGTGTGTGTCTCACAAGCAGCCATCATCAGGATGCAAACTACTGAACTGAAATAGTGAACTCATCAACAATGATTAAAGTTAGTATTTTTAGAAAGGGGAAGGCTCTGTGCTTGTACTTTATGCAAGTGATTTGAAATGTTTATTTCAACAAACCTAAGTTTGATATTATACCACCCTTACTCTACAAATTGAGGCTGTATAAACTGCCCAAGCTCATATAGCAATCCCATGGAGAGAGTAGCCTGGTGGGCTACAATCCATGGGGTAGCAAAGAGTCACACATGACTCCCTGACCTAGCACGCACACACTCATATAGCTGGTAAAAGTTGAGCTGAGATTTGACTCAGTTGGACCTCAAACTGACTCTAAAATCTCATTCTTTCCAGGGCCTCTGTTTTCTTTCTGGTGGACAAGATGAGTTGCTTTCTAGACATTATAATTTTTCTCTCTCTCAGCAGGTTCCTTTTATATTTGACTTTGTATTGTTTAAGTATGAACTTGAAGAACCTTCCTAACAGTTACCTGTCTCTACTTCCCAGAGATACATCATCACAGAAATGATTTAAAATATTCAGATGCATGAAAGTTTGGTGTTATTTTCATATATCTAATTGTCTATAGGCAAATTATCTGGATATTCTAGGGACACCTGGATTCAATAAGTCTAAACCTGAAGATTATCTTTTACACTGATAGTTCTGTTTTATTTTTCTCAGTTTCTGTGAGTGTCCTAAGCCTCCATCCAAACTGCTAATCTCTGAACCTGGGTTTTATCCTAGATGTCCTTTCTTTAGCTTTCTCTTATCTGTTTCCCCTTCACATTCCTTCAACTAGTGCTTCATTTCAAGTCCTTTACCTTTTCTCACCTGCATTATTCAATATTGTATTGCCAGTTTTCCTGCATGCAGCCTAGTACCTCCTGGATCCAAATTCTCCACTACCACTAGAGAGAGAGAGATTTTGAAAAATAATTAATGTGATGTTTTATTCCCCTTCAAGACTTCAGACTTTTAGGGCATCAGAAAAGGCCATCCATGGTTTTATCTTGTTTACTATCTCCAGATTTCTACTGTGTCATGTTCTTCTGGCATTTCATCCTAAAGGCAGATACATCTACTTGAAATTTTCCAATTTTGCTTTTTGTCATGCAGCTCATTCTGGTACATCGTTCCCATTCTCTCCATTCATTACATAGTTCAGTTCAGTTCAGTCACTCAGTTGTGTCTGACTCTTTGCGACCCCATGAATTGCAGCACGCCAGGCGTCCCTGCCATCACCAACTCCCGGACTTCACTCAGACGCACATCCATCGAGTCAGTGATGCCATCCAGCCATCTCATCCTCTGTCGTCCCCTTCTCCTCCTGCCCCCAACCCCTCCCAGCATCAGAGACTTTTCCAGTGAGTCAACTCTTCGCATGAGGTGACCAAAGTACTGGAGTTTCAGCTTTAGCATCATTCCTTCCAAAGAAATCCCAGGGCTGATCTCCTTTAGGTGGACTGGTTGGATCTCCTTGCAGTCCAAGGGACCCTCAAGAGTCTTCTCCAACACCACAGTTCAAAAGCATCAATTCTTCGGTGCTCAGCCTTCTTCACAGTCCAACTCTCACATCCATACATGACACAGGAAAAGCCATAGCCTTGCCTAGACAGACCTTAGTCGGCAAAGTAATGTCTCTGCTTTTGATATGCTATCTAGGTTGGTCATAACTTGTCTTCCAAGGAGTAAGTGTCTTTTAATTTCATGGCTGCAGTCACCATCTGCAGTGATTTTGGAGCCCAAAAAAGTAAAGTCTGACACTGTTTCCACTGTTTCCCCATCTATTTCCCATGAAGTGATGGGACCGGATGCCATGATCTTTGTTTTCTGAATGTTGAGCTTTAAGCCAACTTTTTCACTCTCCTCTTTCACTTTCATTATGAGGCTTTTTAGTTCTTCTTCACTTTCTTCCATAAGGGTGGTGTCATCTGCATATCTGAGGTGATTGATATTTCTCCTGGCAATCTCGATTCCAGCTTGTGTTTCTTCCAGTCCAGCGTTTCTCATGATGTACTCTGCATATAAGTTAAATAAGCAGGGTGACAATATACAGCCTTGACATACTCCTTTTCCTATTTGAAACCAGTCTGTTGTTCCATGTCCAGTTCTAACTGTTGCTTCCTGACCTGCATACAGATTTCTCAAGAGGCAGGTCAGGTGGTCTGGGATTCCCATCTCTCAGAATTTTCCACAGTTTATTGTGATCCACCCAGTCAAAGGCTTTGGCATAGTCAATAAAGCAGAAGTAGATGTTTTTCTGGAACTCTCTTGCGTTTTCCATGATCCAGCGGGTGTTGGCAATTTGATCTCTGGTTCCTCTGCCTTTTCTAAAACCAGCTTGAACATCAGGAAGTTCACAGTTCACATATTGCTGAAACCTGGCTTGGAGAATTTTGAGCATTACTTTACTAGCGTGTGAGATGAGTGCAATTGTGTGGTAGTTTGAGCATTCTTTGGCATTGCCTTTCTTTCGTTACATAGTAGGAGGTGCCTATTTATCTTTTGATATTCAGCTCAACAACGAATGCCTTTCCAAAGCCATTCTAACATGTCCCTATAGACAAATAGATATCTTCAGCTAAGCATTCTCTTCTCTGTTTTCCTCTCTGTATTCAGATGTCTGTTGTTGCAAGCATAAGTTATTTCCTTCTTTACTTTTCTATCTTCCTTGACTGTAAGTTCCTGATGGCAAGATCTGTGGCACCAGGATCTAGCGAGGGCATGGCTCAGTCAGTTTGCAGAAGTTTGGGGAAATAAATAAATTGAGAGTGAAACACAAGATCTCAAATCTAAAGACCCTAAAAGACAGCATTCTGGCAATGGTCTAAAGGAATAGATCAATAATGAACTGAATAGTCTGGATTATATACTTTACACTTATATTAGTTAATAAACTTGTTAGAGAATCCATAAATTGGTCTGTAAAACCTACTCTGAAGTTTTCTTAGTATCTATACATGAATTGTCATTTTTCTATAAATGTATTTCAATGTGGGTCTAGAAAAAAATGAGTTAGCCTAAAACAGTGTCAAAATAATGACTTCATCCCTAATAAAGTGGATGAGTGCATTATCTTAACAAGATGTTGGGTCTAATTAATGCTGATAAAATAGAATATTTTCTCATGCCCATTATGAAACAGCATAATGTAGACCAATGTAATGGCAAGCACCTCAGAAAATTAGAAATGATTCATTAAATGTGAGATACAACTAAAGAAAAAATTTTAGAAAAATCAAATATAAAAAAACTGATAAGCTAAATTATCTATATTTATATATATTCATAATTTATTTTCCCCAGCTTTCTGTATTTAGCTCATTTGGAAGTCATCTACAAGTTGCAGCTGTTGCTTAAGTCATAAGTGTTTCTATATTCTGAGATAATAAGAATCAATTTAAATTCCATTGCCTCAAAACATAATCAACTTCCATATAAACTTCATTGCTTAAGGGCAGTGCAGAAATTGAGAATGTATGGTCTTAACAACTTGAGGTTCTAAGAAATGCAAGTTATTCTCTTTTCCTTTGTTTCTGCTTAAACCACTCTGTTTTGAGTGCACATTTTGCAGTTCACTCTTGGATGATCTATTTTTGTTTTCTTCAAATTTATGTCATTTGGTTAGAATAAAAAGCATACAGGCTCACAAATGACAATTTTTAACTGGGAGAAAATAGAGTAAATAAAGCCAGGGTGTAGGCACCAAAGACCTTATGTCTTTTCATTGGGGTTTGGAATGGGGAACCAACAACTGAAGCACTCTTGCCTCCATGGTGAGGGCCCATGAGTTCTGACACTCAGATGTACAGCCAGCTGCCTAAACTCACATTTATGTGAATGTGGACAAGTTGTTTTAGTTTGGTAAATAGTTCTTAGGCATTGTTAGAAGCACATTTATGCAGGTCAGTCTTTCAAATGATAATTGATCTGGTCTGCATTTGCTAACATTTACTCATGGTGGTGACACTGTCCAAGTGGTTTGTAGTGTGTACTTTAATTATTTCACACGTGTATGGGTATACTCAGCACAGTCAGAGTCACTGAGTAGCTCTTCTTTTTTGCTTCTCTTTATTTTTCATTTCTTCATCTTTTAGTTATTTTTTGCCTCTTCCTGCATTCACTCACTCACTCAAGTCCCCCTCTGAATATTAACCAGGTACTGAGTTCCTCAGTTCTGGGCTTGTAACCCATGCCTTTTCTTTAAGAAAGGCAGCTATGCCCTTGGTAAAAATCCTTTCTCCTCACACTTCCCCCTCTTTCCTTCATGCGGCCACTCCATCCTCCCCTCTCTGAAATTGTGCATGCTACCATTTATTGGGTAGATATTGCATGTCAGGTCCCGTGTGGTCACTGCATATGTATTATTACATCACTTCACACAGCCACCTATGAAGGAAAACCAATTACCTCATATTTCATCCAGGAGAAAAACAGAGCCCAGTGTAAACTGCCTCAAAGTTTAGAGTTAGTGAGTAAATAAGCCATGAACAAAATCCAGTTGTGTCTGACTCAAAAGCCCATTCTCTTCTATTGCTTCATTTTTACTTCTTTAATAGATTTTAACTTAACTTACAACTTCTAGAAGTTTTAGAAATCAAGACACTGAACTTGTTACGAGGGCTTTTCTATTGCTAAGACATCTCTAATGTTGGTTTGGCTTTCAGAGATTACTTTTCAAAATGGGTTTGTAGAAGGTGGGGACTGTTCATGGAAGAGTGATTATTTTCAAAATTCAATTGCATGCTACACTTTTATAAGTAAAACAGCAATTGTACATAAAATATTTTGACAGCACTTAAGTTTTTATTTTAGAGCAACAGGTCACTTAATAAAGGATCTGTTTAATGGAGACCTTTACAAATTGAACAAATGTAGAGCTCTCTCTTCCTGTCTGAAAAGAAGGTCAGCCATCTGCCCTCAGAATTTGAATGATGGGGCTGTCATTTAGGTTGGTATTTGAAATCAAACTATTGCTATGAATTTATAAATTATAAAGTGAAGAGAGGGTGGTTGGTTTATCAGGATGATATGGAAATTATCTTCAAATTCTTTCTCCTAAATGTCCCAGTTTAGAAGCCACGAAGTATTTTCTCTGGTTTGGGCAATACTAGATCACCTCTCAATCAGACTAAAAAATAAAATAAATTCCTGTTTTAAATCAGTAACTATTTCTTCAGATTCTAGTGTGCATTTAACACTGTGCTCGATATTATGGATAATATAAATATACTTTGAGATATGATACTTGAGCCCAATCTAAAACATTTGGGCTTGCAGTACAGTTGTTGAAATAAATACTTATCAGTTCCAAGAGATTTTGAAGATCAAGAAGAGGAATAAACTCCACAAGTGAAGTTCCTTACTCTGTGGGAAATTTTTGTTAGGGCATTTTTGTTTGATTAGAGCAACACGCTCACATCCTCAAATAGAATACAAACTGACATAATGATAATAGTTTCCACTTCCAGTGTGTGATACCAACTTATCAAATAGTCTAGGTTGCAATAACACAGAGACATTAGTATCTAGGAGAAAACTAAAAGGTTCTTGATATAGTAAACGTGCTTCTAAGTGGGAAGATACATCAAATATCATTTTAGCATTCTTAGTACTATGCCAGGATATATAGGTATGTTGGAGGGGCAGTATGTGCAGAGCAGAAAACACAAATGAGATGGAAATGAACTTATAGAGATATATGCAAGGAGTCTCTCAACACTATGTCATTAAAGACAAGAAACAGTGTCACCTTCTAATCTTTCATCTTAAAGCTGTGTAGATTCATAATTAGAATTAGACTTTGGATTTTTCACCTTTCCTCTAATGAGGTAAAGCCACATTAGCTTGGTGGTTGCCTTACCTGTTGATGCTAGATATTAGACAAAGCCAAGAGATATTGTTGTTATGGTGATAAGAAGGGAAAGGGAATTATACATTCTTTTGTGATGTGAAGGGTATTTGAATCACAGAGCCACCTAGTGAGAGCCTTTTAGTGTGGGATTGATGTGTCATACTTTCCATTCCATAATGCTGGCGTGAATGATGGGATCCATAAATGTTCCATATAGCTGGTAAGTCAGAGTGGTCTCTAGCCTTAGTACTTTAGGGAAGGAAAACTAAGGAACCATTTATTCTTATGTAAATGAAATGTGTTAGTAATTATAGTTTTCCATCCAGTCAAGTTCAGTTAGGCATTTGGATGCAGCTTTGGCATAATTTGGCTGCAAAGAATATAATCAGTCTGATTTCAGTGTTGACCATCTGGTGATGTCCATGCGTAGAGTCTTCTCTTGTGTTGTTGGAAGAGGGTGTTTGCTATGATCAGAGCATTCTCTTGGCAACACTCTACTAGCCTTTGCCCTGCTTCATTCCATATTCCAAGGCCAAATTTACCTGTTACCCCAGGTGTTTCTTGACTTCTTACTTTTGCATTCCAGTCCCCTAGAATGAAAAGGACATCTTTTTTGGGTGTTAGTTCTAAAAGGTCTTGTAGATCTTCATAGAACCGTTCAACTTCAGCTTCTTCAGCATTACTGGTTAGGGCATAGACTTGGATTACTGTGATATTGAATGGTTTGTCTTGGAAATGAACAGAGATCATTCTGTCGTTCTTGAGATTGCATCCAAGTACTGCATTTTGGACTCTTTTGTGGACCATGATGGCTACTCCATTTCTTCTAAGGGCTTCCTGCCCACAGTAGTAGATATAATGGTGATCTGAGTTAAATTCACCCATTCCAGTCCATTTTAGTTCACTGATTCCTAGAATATCGACGTTCACTCTTGCCATCTCCTGTTTGACCCCTTCCAATTAAAAGCAAAATGGCTGCCTGGGGAAGACTTACAAATAGCTGTGAAAAGAAGAGAAG
>SJYQ01001838.1:116195-144097 GCA_006410935.1 Redunca redunca | reverse complement strand
GAAACACTGGGCTGGAAGAAGCACAAGCTGGAATCAAGATTGCCGGGAGAAATATCAATAACCTCAGATATGCAGATGACATCACCCTTATGGCAGAAAGTGAAAAGGAACTAAAAAGCCTCTTGATGAAAGTGAAAGAGGAGAGTGAAAAAGTTGGCTTAAAACTCAACATCTTGAAAACGAAGATCATGGCATCCAGTCCTATCACTTCATGGGAGATAGATGGGGAAACAGTGGAAACAGTGTCAGACTTTATTTTGGGCGGCTCCAAAATCACTGCAAATGGTGACTGCAGCCATGAAATTAAAAGACGCTTACTCCTTCAAAGGAAAGTTATGACCAACCTAGACAGCATGCTCAAAAGCAGAGATATTACTTTGCCAACAAAGGTCCATCTAGTCAAGGCTATGGTTTTTCCAGTGTTCATGTATAGATGTGAAAGTTGGACTGTGAAGAAGGCTGAGCACCAAAGAATTGTTGCTTTTGAACTGTGGTGTTGGAGAAGACTCTTGAGAGTCCTTTGGACTGCAAGGAGATCCAACCAGTCTTTCCTAAAAGAAACCAGTCCTGGGTGTTCATTGGAAGGACTGATGCTGAGGCTGAAACTCCAATACTTTGGCCACCTGATGCGAAGAGTTGACTCATTGGAAAAGACTATGATGCTGGGAGGGATTGGGGGCAGGAGGAGAAGGGGACGACCGAGGATGAGATGGCTGGATGGCATCACTGACTCGATGGACGTGAGTCTGAGTGAACCTGGGATTTGGTGATGGACATGGAGGCCTGGCGTGCTGCAATTCATGGGGTCTCAAAGGGTGGACACGACTGAGTGAACTGAACTGATTGGCATCATTTTGTGAAAAATCAAAAATTTTGTAGCACATTTGCAATGAAATTGTATTTTAGTTTTTATGTGTTAACTCTGTGCTTAGAAGTTGAATGAACCTGATTTTCTTTTTTTTTCATGGCTTTGGAAAAGAGGAACATTATATGACATAAGACATTTTGTATTTTGCTGACTACATAAAACTTTCTCTCTGAAATCTGGTTAATGCTTTCCTGATTTTCCATGTTATACACATTAAAGTTCAGTTGACTAGGCAGATTGTGAATACCAGTCTCATTTTTTATTACAAAAATATTAAGTAAATTTATCAGTAGACTAGGTAGCCTTTAAAAGAAAACCAACACAGTTTTATTTGTTTAGCTAACCCAATTACTATTATTTTCCTAGAAAAAGTATGTTACGTATTTATATCTAACTCCAAATGTAATGATTTGGGACTGTAATTCCAAAATTATTACATCTAACTATAATTTCAAAGGTCTATAACTTTTACTATTTTATGTAAATGTAGGAAAAAGACCACAGTGTGTAATCGAAACAGTTGTAGTAGAAAAAATTTGAGTCAATCCATTTTCAAGATAGAATATGATAATTATAATGATCATAGATATAGGTAAATTGGATTTGTAAAAATAACAATTTTTGTTCTAATCTCATTTTCCTCTCTTTATTTTTAAGTATTGAACAGCAATTTAATTCTTTCTGCCTCCTTTTCCCTTTTCTCTTTATTTCCCCACTATCCAAGTCAATCAGGAATTAATTCCTCTTATCTCCTTGCAACACTGAATCTTATCTTACCATTTTCTTTCCTTTGCTACCAATCATATCTATGCCTTTAATTCCTCATACTTAGTTTATTGCTTTGTTCTCTAAAAGTTTCTCTCCCATTAACACTGTTTCCCAAAAGGTCACATTTTTATATAGTTTTTGGATTAATCTTCCAAGTGGAGAATTTTCATTAAGTATTTCATTAAAGCAAAACGCTTTTACACTCACTTTACAATTTTCGCCTTTACAATGAAGGCCCACTTCCTGTCCTAGTGTATGTGATATTCCATCATCCCCCTACATCTGCATTCCCAATCCTATCCTTGCTTTAATCCTCTTCTGGATTCTATGCTAAGCCAGAATGGCTTAATAGCTGCAACATTCCACCTTCTAATATGTTCATTCATTTTATCCTCAGCACTCCAAATTGTACTGTCTTCATTTAATTCCATCAAAACCTAAGATACAATTTTGCCTCCTTGATAAGAAAAATAATTGATGAAACTACCCTGCAATGTTTTGTCTACTTCTGAGCTTTCATAGCACTCATATCTATACACCTTCATGGTGATCTGAAGAATGCATGTGTTTGTATATCTGTGTTTTTATATGTACATACATATGCATTCACACATACACATCTCTTTCTCAAACATCAGTTCAGTTCAGTTGCTCAGTCATGTCTGACTCTTTGTGACCTTATGGACTGCAGTATGTACGTCACCAACTCATGTCCATTGAGTGGGTGATGCCATCCAACCATCTTATCCTCTGTTGTCCCCTTCATCTCCTGCCTTAAATCTTTCCCAGCATCAGGGTCTTTTCCAATGAGTCAGTTCTTTGTATCAGGTGGCCAAAGTACTGGAGTTTCAGCTACAGCATCAGTCCTCCCAATGAATATTCAGGACTGATTTCCTTTAGGATGGACTGGCTGGATCTTTTTGCTTTCCAAGGGACTCTCAAGAGTCTTCTCCAACACCACAGTTCAAAAGCACCAATTCTTCGGTGCTCAGCTTTCTTTATAGTCCAACTCTCACATCCATACATGACTACTGGAAAAACCATAGCTTTCACTAGATGGACTTTGTTGGCAAGTAATGTCTCTGCTTTTTAATAAGCTATGTATGTTGGTCATAACTTTTCTTCCAAGGAGCAAGCGTCTTTTAATTTCAAGGCTGCAGTCACCATCTGCAGTGATTTTGGAGCCCCCCAAAATAAAGTCTGCCACTGTTTCCCCATCTATTTCCCATGAAGTGATGGGACCAGATGCCATGATCTTCGTTTTCTGAATGTTGAGCTTTAAGCCAACTTTTTCACTCTCCTCTTCCACATTGATCAAGAGGCTCTTTAGTTCTTCACTTTCTACTATAAGGGTGGTGTCATCTGCGTATCTCAGTTTATTGATATTTCTCCTGGCAATCTTGGTTCCAGCCTATGCTTTATCCAGCCTAGTGTTTCTCATGATGTACTCTGCATATAAGTTAAATAAGCAGGGTGACAATATACAGCCTTGACGTACTCCTTTCCTGATTTAGAACCAGACTGTTCCATGTCTAGCTGTTTCTTCTTGGCCTGCGTACAGATTTCTCAGGAGGTAGGTCAGGTGGCCTTTTATTTCAATCTCTTTCAGAACTTTCCACAGTTTGTTGTGATACATACAGTCAAAGGCTTTGGCATAGTCAATAAAGTACTATCTTCATTTAATTCCATCCATCCATAAGTAGATGCTTTTCTGGAACTCTCTTGCTTTTTCAATGATTCAACAGATGTTGGCAATTGGATCTCTGGTTCCTCTGCCTTACCAAAATCTGGCTTGAACGTCTGGAAGTTCATGGTTCATATGCTATTGAAGCCTGGCTTGGAGAATTTTGAGCATTACTTTCCTAGCGTGGGAGATGAGTGCAATTGTGCGGTAGTTTGAGCATTCTTAGCATTGCCTTTCTTTGGGATTGGAATGAAAACTGACCTTTTCCAGTCCTGTGGCCACTGCTGAGTTATTTCAGATTTGCTGGCATAGTGAGTGCAGCACTTTCACAGCATCATCTTTTCGGATTTGAAATAACTCAATTGGAATTCCATCACCTCCACTAGTTTTGTTTGCAGTGATGCTTCCTAAGGCCCGCTTGACTTTGGACTCCAGGATGTCTGGCTTTAGGTGAGTGATCATACCATCGTGATTATATGGGTCATGGAGATCTTTTTTGTATAGTTCTTCTGTTTATTCTTACCACCTCTTCTTAATATCTTCTGCTTCTTTTAGGTCTATACCATTTCTGTACTTTTTGTGCCCATCTTTGCATGAAATGTTCCCTTGCTATCTCTAATTTTTGAAGAGATCTCTGCTGCTGCTGCTGCTAAGACATCTCTAGTATTTCCCATTCTAATCTTTTCCTCTATTTCCTCTCATTGGTCACTGAAGAAGGCTTTCTTATCTCTCGTTGCTGTTCTTTGGAACTCTGCATTCAGATGGGTATATCTTTCCTTTTCTCCTTTGCCTTTCACCTGTCTTCTTTTCAGAGCTATTTGTAAGGCCTCCTCAGACAACCATTTTGCCTTTTTGCGATTCTTTTTCTTGGTGATGGTCTTGATCACTACCCCATGTAAAATGTCACGAACTTCTGTCCATAGTTCTTCAGGCATTCTGTCTATCAGGTCTAATCCCTTGAAGTTGTTTGTTACTTCCACTGTATGGTTGTAAGGGATTTGATTTAGGTCATACCTGAATGGTCTAGTGGTTTGCCCTACTTTCTTCTATTTAGGAGTGAATTTGGCAATAAGGAGTTCATGATCTGAGCCACAGTCAGCTCCTGGTCTTGTCGTTGCTGACTGTATAGAGCTTTACAGGCATAATTATTGAAGATGAGGTCACATTGGATAAGGATGGGCCCTAATCCTATGACTGGCACCCTAATAAGAAGAGAAAACAGAGAGGATGTCACATGAAAACAAAGGCTGACACTGGAGTGAGGAGTCCAAAAGCCAAGGAGGTCAAGGATTTCCATCAACCACCAGGCTCCTGCCTAGGAAGTTTCCAGAGGTGAGAGGATTTCTTCCCATGGAGTCTTCATAGAGCATGAACCTGCCAATGCCTTGGATTTTGACTTGCTCTCAGAACTCTGAGAGGTCACATTCTGAGATTCAAGGTAGACATGAATTTTGGGGGCACACTATTTAATCCAGTGTGCTACTTTAGGACTATTTTAAGGATTTCGTGAGATAATTCATGTAAAGTGTTTGGTGAAATTCACTGATACATGATGAGTGCTCATAAAGTTAGATATTAATATGGCTATTACTACTACTGGATAGATACCCTTGACATTATCAAAGGATCATGTATATGAAATCAGATACTTTAGTCATTTGATCATGCTGTTAAAGATATTTTTAAAATCCAAAGCTCAAATATTTAATAAAGAGATAAGCCATTCTCTATAAATATAAACTACTTTAAAACTATTAGAAGTTATTGAGGGAGCACGTGTTTATAAAAATATAGGCATAAAAGACATAAAAGGGATAACATTTCAGAGGTATGACTAGGATGCTTTGAATCTAGTGGAAACAAGAAAGAGAATTAAGGAAAGAATAAGGATATCAATGGAGGAAGATGCTCTACTGTGCAGAGAAGTTTTATTGTTTAGTCTCTAAGTCCTGTCTAACTATTTTGTGACCCCATGGATCTAACCCTCAGGCTCCTCAGTCCATGGGATTTCCCAGGCAAGAATACTCGAGTGGGTTTCCATTTCCTTTTCCAGGGAATCTTCCTGACCCAGGATCACACTCATGGCTCCTGCATTGGCAGGCAGATTCTTTGGCATTTAGCCACCAGAGAAGCCCTGTAGAGATGTTAGAAAACTTAACTACTCAGTCTCTGTTATCCTTTGTTCTCCATTATCAAGGAAAATAAATTACAAACTGACAAGTAGAGTGTAAGTAAACATAAGTAAGGGAAAATGGAAGCTCCAGCCAGATAACTGTGGGTTACTTGCTCTTTTGAATCAAGTCAGTTCTTCAGAACTAAGGGAATACTTTTGGGATGAAGGTTGAACAAAGATGCAGAGGTGGAAAAGCAGCCACTGTTTTTAATTTTCAAGAATTGCAGAGAATGGGAGAGGTGCTAGCAAACAGGGCCTTGCAGAATTCCTGGCTTAGATATAGTATTTGCCATACTGTTTTCCTTTTTAAGTGGACTAATAAAGTTGGGATCTCCCCCAAGCAAATTTTAGAAAACTGATCATTGACTTCACTAAGAGTAACTAGGTCAAACTTTTCCTTTTATAGTAAATGATACAGGTATTTGAATAATACAGGTATTTGAATCTCAGCAGAACATGTGACAGTTTTTTATGTTTTCAGTAACAAGTATAATAAATATGGGTATGACAATATCCTAGTTTGAGAAATTTGTAACTGGCAACATAACTCTATTCAAGAAATTTTACATGCATGTAAAACTTAGAAAAATATAATAGGTAGGAAGGTGGGGTCACCTTTCAAAATTATCATAGTATGGATTTCTGGTCAAGATAGGACCATGAGTTAATGCTGTAATTCATATTCTCTGCTTCAAACACATAGATAAACTATGACAAAGCAAAATAAAAATTACACTTCTATGCTAAAATACAAAACAAAACAAAATCATAAACAAAGAAAAAGAATCTTCATGGATCTGACTCAGATGAAAAACAAAAAAATGGTGACTGTAGATGAACTACACAATTTCTGGCCCTTGACTTCAGCAGAAAGTTGTGATTTCATTGTCCCTTTAGGGACAAAAGAAATGTAAGTACTTCATGGGGGATGGGACCCTGAAGAAGACTCCCTGATTGTATCCAGGAACTGTTCAAGAAGCTTATGAAAGTAAACTGAGAGAAAAATAAAACCTTGCCATTATATGGGGTATTGGATGTAAGCAAGCAACTGAACTAGAGATTTGCATGGTCCTACACAGTCTCCCAACCAGGTCTGAACTAAGCTGTGCCCTGGACCACTAATTGAATCTATAATTTTATCAACACCACAATGGGCACAAGTCCTCAGTTTCCATTAGAGTACTGAGGGTTTGGAAAGTGACAACTGCAAAACCTTTCAATGTAGAAGGAAGAACACAGAGAAAGATGGAAAGACAAAATAATAACAGAAACAAAAACTAAATATTCAAAATGAGCACTCAAACCAAAATTCAAAAAAAGCCTAAGTAATTGTAATCGCAAAAGACAGCCCTCAACACTGAAAACATGGATTTATTCCCAAAGAAACTAACCGTAAGAACAGTAGCACAAGAGATTTTAAATATTTGTCTAGAATACTTAAGACAATGTTTTATGAAAGAACATAATATTATAAAATATATAAGCATAAATAAATCAAGGAAGTACAGATGGTTATGTAAAAAGAACATTAATAATGAAAAATATAGTCATTTAAATATTTTTAAATGGAACAAATTAGATGAACTCTAGATTATACCTGGTGAGTGAGTTTTTGAACCAGAACATGATGGTAAGAAATTCATTCAAACTAGCACACTGAGACAAGGAATATGAATGAGTAGTCAGTAGATATAAGAGGGAGACTTAAAAGTTCCAACATAGACCTAAAGGAGCTTTACAGGAAAATGGCAAGAACATAAATATTTGAAGAGATAAAATGTACAAATTTCCAGAATTAAATCTCTGAATCTTGAGATTGAAAGAATGAATAAAACAAATCTACAACTTGGAAGATTATTATGAGTATATAATATACTATATACTATATATGCTATAGTATATAAACAATAAGGAGAGATTCTCATGCTAATTTTACTAATTAGCCACCATTGCTTATTTTCAAGAATTCCAGAAAATGGAAGAGATTCTAGACAAAAAATCCTTGCAGAATTTCTGTCTTAGATATGATATTTGCCATACTGTTTTTCTTTTTAAGTGACTGATCATTGAATTCACTAGGAGTAACTAGCTCAAAATTTTTCTTTTATAGTAAATGAGTCAGAGATGAAATAATACAGGTATTTGAATATCAACAGAACATCTGAAAAACCAGTAAGACAAGATAGGTTTCCCTCAAAGGAATAACACTTCAATGGAGAGCTGACTTCTCTACACAAGTATATACTAGAAAATAGTAGAACAATGGTTTCAAAGTGATGCAATCAGATGATATTCAGCCTAAAATTGTTTACAATCAGGAGTTTTCCCCCCAGGCCTATAAAAGTTGAGTTTTTAAATGTTAAAAATTATTAAATACTTTAGGAGAAAAGTTTTTAGCACAGAAGTTAAATGTAAAATGTGTACTGACTACAAAACAACATTTAAAAAGATAAATGTAAACCACTGGACAAGAATTAGAGACAGGAGGATAATTTTAAGTGGGTAATGGAACTGTAAATTTGAGACATATTTGGGATGAGATGGAAATTTAGCATAACCTTTGCTTTGTTATAATAATTTATAGTTCAATGTGTTACAAATATAAGGACAGTTACACCTATGGCTACTATTTAAAAAAAAAATCAACAGTTGGAAAGGACATGGAGAAATTGGGACACTTGTACCCTTTTGGTGGGAACATTAGCTGGTGCAGCTGCTATGGAAAACAGGATGGAGGTTCCCTTACAAATTAAAAACATACTTGCCATGTGATCCAGTGATTCCACTTCTGGGTATATATCTAAAAACAATTAAAAGAGAGTCTTAGATATATTTACACACTCAAAGTCATAACAGCGTTATGTACAATAAATAAAAGGTGGACACAATTCAAATGTTCATTTACAGATGAATGGATAAGCAAAACGTGGGATATACAGTCAGTGGAATATTATTTATCTTTAAAAAGGAAATAAATTCTGACACATGCTACAATATGGATGAACCTTGAAGATATTTTACTAAAGGAAATAAGCCAATCACAAAATGATAAATACTGTGATTCTACTTATAAGAGTTGCCTAGAGTAGTCAAATTTACAAAGGCAGAAAGTATAATGGTGGTTGCCAGGGGCTGGAAGGAGAGAGGATGGACGGCTATGGTTTAATAGGTATAGAGTCGCAGTTTTGCAAGACAACATAATTCTGGAGATGAATAGTGGTAGTGGTTGCCTAACAATGTGAATGTGTTTTATGCCACTGAACTATGTACATCTAAAATAGTTAAGATGGTCAATTTCACTTTTTTTTTTAATCACAATAAAAAATTAGAACTTTTTTAGAAAAAAATTAGAAATTGTTTCAGCTACTGAAAGAATAGATATATAATCTATGACACATACCAACAAAGGGAAAATATAATACTTTATCAATTCCAATAAAAGAAATAAAAAGGGAAAATAAAACCAAAAGACAGGTTAATACATAGAAGAAAATTAGGATGATAGAAGTCAGTGTGATAAATCTCAACACTATCATATATTCAAATATCCTGCCTTATGATGATACTTGGGAGTACAAAATGAAGCAGGGCAAAGGCTAACTGAATTCTGCCAAGAGAACGCACTGGTCATAGCAAACACCCTTTTTCAACAACACAAGAGATGACTTTACACATGGACATCACCAAGTGGTTAATACTGAAATCGAATTGATTACATTCTCTGTGACTGAAGATGGAGAAACTGTATACAGACAGCAAAAACAAGACCTGGAGCTGATTGTGGCTCAAATCATCAGCTTCTCATAGCAAAAGTCAGGCTTCCACTAAAGAAAGCAGGGAACACCACTAGACCAGCCAGGTGTGACTTAAATCTGCTATGAATATGCAGTAGAGGTAATGAATAGATTCAAGGGATTAGATCTTATAAACAGTGTACCTGAACCATGGATGGAGGTCCATAATACTGTAAAGGAGGCAGCAAATAAACCATCCCAGAGAAAAAGAAAAGCAAGAAGGCAAAGTGGTTATCTGAGGAGGCTTTACAAACAGCTGAAGAAAGAGAAGTGAAAAGCAAGGGAGAAAGGGAAAGGTTCAGTTCAGTTCAGCCGCTCAGTCGTGTTCAACTCTTTGCGACCCCGTGAATCACAGCACGCCAGGCCTCCCTGTCCATCACCAACTCCCGGAGTTCATTCAGACTCACGTCCATTGAGTCCGTGATGCCACCCAGCCATCTCATCCTCTGTCGTCCCCTTCTCCTCCTGCCCCCAATCCCTCCCAGCATCAAAGTCTTTCCAATGAGTCAACTCTTCACATGAGGTGGCCAAAGTACTGTACACCCAACTAAATACAGAGTTCCAAAGAAAAGCAAGAGACAAGAATGCCTTCTTCAATGAACAATGCACAAAATAGGGGAAAACAACTGAAGGGGAAAGATTAGAGATCTCTTCGGGAAAATTAGAACTATCAAGGGAACATTTGGCTCAAAAATGGGGCCAGTAAAAGACAAATGACAGAGACCTAGTAGAAGCAGAAGAGACCAAGAAGAGATGGAAAGAATACAGGGAAGAACTGTGCAAAAATTCTTAATGAACTGGATAACCAAGATGGAGTGGTCAATCACCCAGAGCCAGATATTCTAGAATGTGAATTCAAGAGAGCCTTAGGAAGCACTGCTGTCAGTAAAGCTAGTGGATGTGGTGGGATTCCATTAGAGCTATTCAAAACCCTAAAAGATGATAATATCAAAGCGTTGCACTCAATATGTCAGCAAATCTGGAAGACCCAGTAGTGGCCACAGGACTGGAAAAATTCAATCCTCATCCCAGTTCCTAAGAAGGGCAATACTAAAGACTGTTCAAACCATTTGGCAGTGGCACTCATCTTCCACGCTGGTAAGGTCAAGCTTAAAGTCTTGCATGCTAGGCTTTATTTAGCATCATGCAAACTGAGAACCTCCAGATGTCTAAGTGCTGGGTTTAGAAAAGATAGGGGAGCCAAAGATAAAATTGCCAACATTCCCTGTATCACAGAGAAAGCAAGGGAATTTCAAAAAAACCAGCTACCTCTATTTAATTGACTACACTAAAGCCTTTGACTGCGTGGATCATAATAAACTGTGGAAAGCTCTTAAAGAGATGGATATACCACCACTGGAGTGGCGGGTGCATGGGGCTGGGGCGACTGTGAGGTGATACCCCATGTCCAAGGGCAAAGAAGCCCGCAAGATGGAACAGTGGCTGCACAGTGCTGGAGCAATGTTGAGGAGATATCCTAAGTCCAAGGACAAAGGGAAGCCCCAGTAAGATGGTAGGAGGGTTGATACTACATTTAGAATCAAACCCCATACCTGCCAGAGATGCTCAGAGGGCTCAAACATACCTTGTGCACACCAGGGCACAAAGACCTCACACAGATTGAGACAGAACTGTGTTTGGGTGTCTCCTGAGGAGGTACAGGTCAGGAGTGGACTAATGTGGGGGCAGGGGCTCTGGGTGCAGTAGACCTAGGTATGGCATAAGCCCTCTTGGAGATGGTCACCATTAACCCACCACAGAGATGCAAGAATTTACACAGGATGAGGGAAGCAGACTCTGGGAGGGCACAAACAGAACCTTGCCCACAGGAGCAGTGACCCCACAAGAGACAGAACTAGACTTGCCCATAGTGCGGGAGGTGTGGGTCGGGAGTGGCCTGCTGCAGGGTTGGGAATATTGGGTGTAGCAGTGCCTGCATGGGACCTTTTGAAGGAGGTCACCATCACCTTCATTATCTCCATCATAGTTTGGCCTTAAGTCAAATAACAGGGAGGGAACACAGCCCCTTGGACTGCAAAGAGATCAGTCCTGGGATTTCTTTGGAAGGACTGATGCTAAAGCTGAAACTTCAGTACTTTGGCCACCTCATGTGAAGAGTTGACTCATTGGAAAAGACCCTGATGCTGGGAAGGACTGGGGGCAGGAGGAGAAGGGGACGACAGAGGATGAGATGGCTGGATGGCATCACTGACTGGATGGACGTGAGCCTGAGTGAACTCCGGGAGTTGGTGATAGACAGGGAGGCCTGGCATGCTGCGATTCATGGAGTCACAAATAGTCAGAAGGGACTGAGCCACTGAAATGAACTGAACTGAACTGAACCCAGCCCCATCCTTCAACAGAAAACTGGATTAAAGATTTACTGAGCATGGCCCTGCCCATCAGAACAAGACCCAGTTTCCCCCTCAGTCAGTCTTTCCCATCAGGAAGCATCCATAAGCCTCTCATCCTTCTCCATCAGAGGGCAGACAGACTAAAAACCACAATCACAGAAAACTAACCAGTCTGATCACATGGACCACAGCCTTGTCTAACTCAATGAAACTATGAGCCCTGCTATCTAGGGCCACCCAAGACAGCAAGTTAGAGTGAAGAATTCTGAAAAAATGTGGTCCACTGGTGAAGGGAATGGCAAACCACTTCAGTATTCTTGGCTTGAGAACCCCATTAACAGTATGAAAAGGCAAAAAGATAGGACACTGAAAGATGAACTCCCTGGGTCAGTAGTTGCCTAATATGATACTGAGGATCAGTGGAGAAATAACTCCAGAAAGAATAAAGAGAGCCAAAGCAACACAACACCCAGTTGTGGATGTGACTAGTGATAGAAGCAAAGTTGATGCTGTAAAGAGCAGTATTGCATAGGAACCTGGAATGTTAAGTCCATGAATCAAGGTAAATTGGAAGTGGTCAAACAGGAGATGGTAAGAGTGAATGTCAAAATTTTAGGGATCAGCGAACTAAAATGGACTGGAATGGGTGAATTTAACTCAGATGACCATTATATCTACTACTGTGGGCAAGAATTCCTTAGAAGAAATGAAGTAACCATCATAGTCAACAGAAGAATCCAAAATGATCTCTGTTCATTTCCAAGGCAAACCATTAAATATCATGGTAAATCCAAGTCTATGTCATGACCAGTAATGCTGAAGAAGCTGAAGTTGAATGGTTCTGTGAAGATCTACAAGACCTTCTAGAACTAACACCCCAAAAGATGTCCATTTTATCATAAGGCATTGGAATGTAAAAATAGGAAGTCAAGAAATACCTGTAATAACAGGAAAATTTGGCCTTGGAGTACAGAATGAAGCAGGGCAAAGGCTAATAGAGTTTTGCCAAGTGAACACACTGGTCATAGCAAACATCCTCTTCCAACAGCACAAGAGAAGACTCTACATATGGACATCACCAGATGATCAATACAGAAATCAGATTGATTACATTTGCAGCCAAAGATGGAGAAGCTCTATACAGTGAGCAAAAATAAGACCAGGAGCTGACTGTGGCTCAGATAATGAACTTCTTATTGCCAAATTCAGACTTAAACTGAACAAAGTAAGGAAAACCACTAGACCATTCAGGTATGACCTAAATCAAATCCCTTAGAATATACAAGTAGCTTCAAGGGATTAGATCTGATAGACAGAGTGCCTGAAAAACTATGGACAGAAGTTCCCGACATTGTACAGGGGGTGGTGATCAAGACCATTGCTAAGAAAAAGAAATGTAAAAAGGCAAAATGGTTGTCTGAGGAAGCCTTACAAATAGCTGAGAAAAGAGAAGCCAAAGGCAAAGGAGAAAAGGAAAGATATACCCATTTGAATGCAGAGTTTCAAAGAATAGGAAGGAGAGATAAGAAAGCCTTCCTCAGTGACCAACGCAAAGAAATAGAGGAAAACAATAGAATGGGAAAGACTAGAGATGTCTTCAAGAAAATTAGAGATAGCAAGGGAACACTTCATGCAAAGATGGGCACAATAAACAACGGGAATGGTATGGACCTAACAGAAGCAGAAGATAGTGAGAAGAGGTGGCAAGAATACACAAAAGAACTATGCAAAAAAGAACTTCACAACCCAGATAATCACAATGGTGTGATTAACTCACATAGAGCCAGACAACCTGGAATGCGAAATCACTGGGCCTTAAGAAGCATTGCTACGAACAAAGCTAGTGGAGATGATGGAATTCCAGTAGAGCTATTTCAAATCCTAAAATATGATGCTGTGCAAGTGCTGCACTCAATATGCCAGCAAATATGCTAGGAAAAGTTGGTAGTGGCCACAGGACTGGAAAAGTTCAGTTTTCATCCCAATCTCAACAAAGAATGCTCAAACTACCACAAAAATGCACTTAGCTCACATGCTAGCAAAATAATGCTCAAAATTCTCCAAGCCAGGCTTCAACAGCATGTGAACTGTGAACTTCCAGATGTTCAAGCTGGTTTTAGAAAAGGCAGAGGAACCAGAGATCAAATTGCCAACATCTGTTTGGTCATTGAAAAAGTAAGAGAGTTCCAGGAAAACATCTACTTCTGCTTTATTGACTATGCCAGAGCCTTTGACTGTGTGGATTACAACAAAACTTGGAAAATTCTTAAAAATATGGCTATACCAGACCACCTGACCTGCCTCCTGAGAAATCTGTATGCAGGTTAGGAAGCAACAGTTAGAACTGGACATGGAACAACAGACTGGTTCCAAATAGCGAAAGGAGTACATCAAGGCTATATATTATCACCCTTCTTATTTAACTTATATGCAGAGTACATCATGAGAAATACTGGGCTGGATGAAGCACAAGCTGGGATCAAGAATCCTGGGAGAATTATCAATAACCTCAGATATGCAGATGATATCTTGCTTATGGCAGAAAGTGAAGAGGAGCTAAAGAGCCTCTTGATGAAAGTGAAAGAGGAGAGTGAAAATGTTAGGTTAAAACTCAACATTCAAAAAACTAAGATAATGTCATCTGGTCCCATCACTTCATTTCAAATAGATGGAGAATCAGTGGAAACAGTGACAGACTTTATTTTGGGAGGCTCCAAAATGACTTCAGATGGTGACTGCAGCCATGAAATTAAAAGATGCTTGCTCCTTGGAAGAAAGGTTATGACCAACATAAACAGCGTATTAAAAAGCGGAGACATTACTTTGCCAGCAAATGTCTGTCTAGTTAAAGCTATGTTTTTTCCAGTTGTCATATATGGATGTGAGAGTTGGACTATAAAGAAACCTGAGTGCCAAAGAAATGATGCTTTTGGACTGTGGTGTTGGAGAAGACTCTTGAGAGTACTTCAGACAGCAAGGAGACCCAACCAGTCCATCCTAAAGGAAATCAGTCCTGATATTCATTGGAAGGACTGATGATGAAGCTGAAACTCCAATACTTTGGCCACCTGATGTGAAGAACTGACTTATTTGAAAAGACTGTGATGCTGGGAAAGATTGAAGGTGAGGGGAGAAGGGTACAACAGAGGATGAGATAGTTGGATGGCATCACTGAGTCAATGGACTTGAATTTGAGTAATCTCCAGGAGTTGGTGATGGACAGGGGGGCCTGGTGAGCTGCATTCCATGAGGGCTCAAGAGTTGAACATGACTGAGCAACTGAATGGAAATGAATACCAGATTGTCTTACCTGTCGTCCGAGAAAGCTGTATGCATGTCAAGAAACAATAGTTAGGACCCTGTATGGAACAACTGATTGGTTCAGGATTGAGAAAGGAGTACAACTGGGCAGTCTGCTGTCATCCTGTTTGTTTAACCTATACACTGAACACATCATGAGAAATGCCGGGCTGGATGAGTTACAGGCAGGAATCAAGATAGGTGGGAGAAACATCAACAACCTCAGATATGTGGATGACACCACTCTAATGGCAGAAAGAGAAGAGAAAGTAAAGACCCTCTTAACAGCCATGAAATCAGAAGATGATTGCTTCTTGGCAGGAAGTCTATAACAAACCTAGACAGTGTGTTGAAAAGCAGAGACATCACACTGCTGGCAAATGTCCATATAGTCAAGGCTTGGTCTTCCCAATGGTCACATACAATTGTGAGAACTGGACCATGAAGAAGGCAGAGCACCAAAGAATTGATGACTTCTAACTGTGGTGCTGGAGAGGACTTCTGAAAGTCCCCTGGACAGCAAGAAGTTCAAACCAGTCAATCTTAAGGAAATCAACTCTGAATACTCATTGGAAGAACTGATGCTGAAGCTGAAGTTCTAGCATTTTGGTTGCCTGATGTGAACAGCCAACTCATTGGAAAAGTCCCTGATGCTGGGAAAGATTGACAGCAGAAGGAGAAGGGGGCATCAGAGGATGAGATGGCTGATGGCATCACCGTGCAATGGACGTGAGCTCGGGCAAACTTCGGGAGATGGTGAGGGACAGGGAGTCTTGCCATGCTGCAGTCCAAGAGGTCGCAAAAAGTCAGACATGACTGGGCGACTGAACAATAACAATATGATGATGCTAACAACAGAAAGACCTAGAGTAAAACCATGCCGAATATGTGAACATAAAGGGATAAAAAAGAATTTATCAGACAAATGTGGATTAAAAGAAAGCTGCTGTGTCAAAATTAATATTAGAAAAGATAAAATTTAAGGCAAAAATCATGTATAAGAGTAAATAGAGTTACTATATATTAATCAAAATTAATCCACTAAGAATATGAAAAAGTTATATACTTGGCACCATTCTGGTTACTGGGGAGAAAAAGTGAACACAGAGCCAAAAGTTCTGGTCCTCATGGACAGAACACAGGCAAATTTGAAAAATATACAGTCATAGTGGGAGATTTAATCACACCTCTTTGAAGCTGAGGGGAAAAATTTAGAAGGATTTAGAATGTTTAAATAAGAAAACTAGTGAGCCTGATCTAAAATATATTTAAAATTACATATGCCATTTGTAAAGATATGTATTCTTTTCAAGTGCCCACAGAGCTAAAAACTAAATAACCAGGAATAAATTTAACAAAAGTGCTTAAGGATCTTAAATATAAGATACTATTGAAGAAGGTTTTAAAAATCTGATTAAATGGAAAGATATAAAGTTGCTATGTATGTGGTTACTTACTGTGTAAAATATCACTTAATCTATACATTTAATTCAGCTTCTATTCAAATCCTAATAGGAACTTTCCTGGACAAACTGATCACTAAAATGGTTGTTGAAGAGCATAAAGTCAAGTATAATTAAGGCAGTTTTGAAGAGAAGTGTATTAGAGTTCTCCAGAGAAACAGAACCAATAAGATGTATTCATAGGAAGAGATTTGTTATAAGGAATTGGGTTATACAATTATGGAGCCTGAGAAATCCCATGATCTGCCATGTGCAAGCTGGAGACTCAGGAAAGCTGGTGGTTCAGTTTCAGTACAAGTTCAAAGGCCTGAGAATCAGGGGAGTTGATGGTATAAATTCCAATCCAGGGGGGTGAGACATATTTTAGTTCAAACAGGCAGACAAGAAGTAAAAGGGCAAATTTCTTTTTCCTCTATCTCTTGTTCTATTCAGGCCCTCAGCAGATTGGATGGTACCTACTCACCCTGGGGAGGTGAACTACTTTAGTAAATCCATCGATTCAGATCCTTATCTCATTGTGAAACACTCTCCTAGATACAGCAGAAATAATGTTTAATCTGGTCATCTGTTGGCCCAGTCAAGTTGACACATAAAATTAACCATTGCAGAGAGGCACATGGTAATAGTGCTTCCCTACAAGACACCAAGGCTAATTATAAATTAGAGCAATTAAAATAGTGTGGGGGAAATGTGGCATTATTTCAGAGATTATATCTAATGATGAAAAGAACAGAGAATCCTGAAATGAACCATTAAAATACAAAACATGACAAATGACAGAGATGACATGATAAATCAAGGGGAAAAGACTAGAGCAGTTAATAAATGGTACTGGGACAAAGCTTATCTCTGTGGATAAAAAATAACATCAAGTTTTATCCATAGACACAAGGATATGACCCAGGAAGATGAAAACCAGAAATGTGAAAGCCAGAATTTTAAAACTTTTAAAAGAAAATGTATGTTATTTTTATGACCCTGTGAAAAGAGGGAAATTTGTTTAGACTCGACACAGTAGGCACAAACCATAAAGAATAATATTCACAAATTTGATTGCATTAGTGCTATAAAAATATCTATAGAGCTATAAATAAAAGCCACGTGTTAGAGAGACTTGAATGATTTATATCAGAATATATAAAGTTAAAAAAAAGAGACCGGTAACTCAGGAGAAAAACAAAGTACACAAAAAAGCAATTCATGGACAAAGAAAGCTAGATGGTCAACACCATAAGCAAAGACACTTTAGCCTTGCTGGTAATTAGAGAAATGCAAATAAAACAACAATGAAATAGAATTCCCATCAGATTAGCAGAAAGTATCAAGTCTTAAAATACCAATTGTTGTCAAGATAGTGGAGGAGTAGGCTACTGGTGTGGGTCTAAACTGGTTTAATCTCCTTACAGTGCTCCTTTTTACTATAGCCAAGAAATTTCATGTTTAGGTTTATACCCTAGAGAAACTCTTCCACATGTGCTCAAGCACACACATTTTTGCAGTATTTAATTTTTTATTTTTGTTATTCAGAAGTTAAAATGAATTGACTGGAGTTATATGTATCAACCCAGACAAATCTCAGAAGTTAAATAGAATGAAGCAAGCTTTAGAATATGACAGATGTTTGGTTGACTCTTGAACGACATAGACTGCCAGTCCTCTGAGCAGTGGAAAATCTGCATATAACTTGTAGTGTGTGCTAAGTCACTTCAGTCACGTCTGACTCTTTGAGACCCTATGGGCCATAGCCCACCAGGCTCCTCTGTCCATGGAATTCTCTAGGCAAGAATACTGGAGTGGGTTGTCATGCCTTCCTCCAGGGGATCTTCCTGACCCAGGGATTGAACCTGAGTCTGTTACGTCTGCCTGTATTGGTAGGTGTATTCTTCACCACTAGCACACCTGGGAAGCTCCATATAACTTATAGTAGACCCTCTGTATCCAAGGTGACTCCGTATCTGTGGTTTCATAGCCCTGGATTTAACCAACAGAAGATTGTGTAGTACCACAGTGTTTACTATTGACAAAAATCCACATAACAGCGCACCTGTGCAGCTCAAACCCCACTTGTCCCAGGGTCAGTCGTGTGGGTGCATCTATCTGCCTACCTATCTACCTATATGTCTACTGAGAGACTGATATCATTTATGCAGAATTTAAAATGTATTAAATATTTCTATATTGTTTATAGGATATGTACATATGAGCAATGAGCAAAACTATGAAATGCAGAGAAATGATTTGAGGCAAATTCAGTATGGTGGTAAGTTCTTGGGAAAAAGGAAAGGAGTTAGGCTCTGGGAGGATCACACAGGATGATTCAACCTTGTTGCAAAATTGTTGGTTGTGGTTTGATTTATTTTGTTCTGATTTGCTTTGTATTAATATTTAAAATAAACATGGCCAAACATGAAAACTGTGAAAAGTTAGTTGGTGCGTAAACATTTATTGTTTTAGGTTTTTCCATGTGTTTAAAACATTTCACAATAAAAGTGTATTGTGAATTTATTTTAATATTGGCCTAAAATAACATGGAGAACACGGCAAACTTTCAAGCTTGTTTCTAAAATTAGATCCAAGAGACTGGCTGATTTAAGAGTACAAATGAAAATGTCTCATGGCACTTAGTTAACTGTAACTCTTTAGAGATCAAAAGTAAAATAAATGCAGTCAACTCATTGCATATATATATTTGGGGTGAAAAAGAATTTAGTTGCCCAAATTGGATGGACTAATGGCAGGGAGTAACCTCCTTTTTCTTGGAAAGTTTTCAAACAGAACCAGTGACCACAGTCATTTTGGTAGTGAAGGGGGTAGTATTTTGGGTGTAAGAGTCAGTGAGATAAGTACTAAGGTCTCTTTGGACAATTGTTACTAAATATAACCATTTTTTTCCCTTTGTCAATTAAACAGGCACTTCTCACAGGGTTTTCAGGTCATCTCTTTTCATACGAACAGTCATTATCCTGTGACCATGCACACATTTTTACATTCTTATTTTAGGTGGTCTCAACTTTGGATTAGGCTTTGTAGTAGCTCAAATTATTCTCTTTTATGAGCAAATATTTCATTAAAAATGTCAGATGAAATCATCACTATTCAGTAGCATTTAATAACCACTTACTTAGTGCTACTCTCTATGCTTTGTTTGTCATTTCCTTAGATTAGAAAGGATTTTTAAAAGTCTAACAAATTCAGTTTTTATCCATGTACTGCTGCTGCTGCTGCTGCTGCTACTAAGTCACTTCAGTCGTGTCCGACTCTGTGTGACCCCATAGACAGCAGCCCACCAGGCTCCCCTGTCCCTGGGATTCTCCAGGCAAGAACACTGGAGTGGGTTGCCATTTCCTTCTCCAATGCATGAAAGTGGAAAGTGAAAGTGAAGTCACTCAGTCATGTCTGACTCTTTGTAACCCCATGGACTGCAGCCCACCAGGTTCCTCTGTCCATGGGATTTTCCAGGCAAGAGTACTGGAGTGGGATGCCATCGCCTTATCCATGTACACTATTCTCCAACTACTGAAATCAAGTTATTCAATGGTATTAAAAATCAACTGTATCAATATTATTGTATTGTTTTAGAGGTAGAAGTACAACATCTAACATTGTTTGTAGCTTAACCTGCAATTTATTTTCCTATTTGTGTTAGAAGTAGAGAAACCAACCTTGGCCTCTGTCTCTGGAGATTACTTTAAAGAAACAGAGGCATAGTCTGCTAAGGTCACCCTAAAAACAATTTAAAAATTTATTAAAGACTTGAGTTAGTAGTAGGCAGATGGAAAATATAAGTATCCAAATAGAAAATAGATGTTGTGGTGCAGCAGGAAACATAGGTATATAGCCATGAAAAATCAATGGAACTAACTCAAAAAGGTAATAAATCTCTCTTAAAGAATATTGTCATGTTTTCTGAGCCTGCAACTATAGCCTACATTAAACTTTTTATCTGATGAGTTAAAAGTCCCTTGCACTTTCTTACCTAATAACAAATTAAGAGTGTTTTCTTCAGTGATTGAGTGGGTTAGAGAAATTTTTTCTGGAAAAAAAAAAACAATCTACTGAAACCCTGGGCGATTATTCTGATAGGATCTTTGCTGCAGAAAAAACAAACTATAATTGGTTTCTAGTTTTTATGAGTAAGAATATAGTGATGTGAGCCAGTTGGTCATTTCCTGAATCCTGAAGGAACGCCTGTTCCGCAGCCCGTGTCTCCAGATCACAGATGCGTAATTAGTCAGGTATTAGCTGCCTGTTTGAATCAAAATACATATAAAATGATGGTAATGGAAGGTGGGGAGGATGTCATGTTTATAGAAGAGTTACAGCTAAATAAGAAAGAGAAGTAATTTTTGGAATGTCTGAAAATTTTGTTCTTTTACTCAGAAAGTCCCAGAAAAGATCTTGTTGTGTTGCTTGAAGGCGTTAGTGGGCATTTTTCAAGCCAGAGACTGGGGACAATGTTTCTACTCCAAACAATTTTAGAATTTGTGTCTAAGTGAGCAGCTGAAACCTTCAGGAATGGGCGGTCCCTCATGTTGCTGGGAATGTTTGCACAGCGTTTGCATCTCTCAATTCTTGCTACTTGCCTTCCCTGTGAAGATACCTATTCAGAGAGCTCTTATGGTAGGACTTTTTCTAGTGAGTTAAACATTTATAAAGTGTGATATCTTAAGAGAACTCATCACTGCAGAAACACATTCCATGGCTAACATTTCCAGGTGGGTTAGAGGCATTTCTAAATTGCTCTGGACCACATTGTCTTGGTGGCTTTGAAAGTAATAGAGTGAAACCTTTGAAATAGTTTGACAATACTGGCAGTGCTTCAGAAAGAGGAGAACCAAATGGAAATGTCCCAGGGGAAAATGCACTGCTCAGACAGCTGTGATAGAGTGGATTATGCCAGGACAGTGCATATCATGTTTTTCTCATGTATCAAGGCCAGATAGAAACATGTTCTGTGGTCTTTTGTTATGAACCAAGCTTTCACTGCATATTGACAGCTCTAATTTTGTTACAAGGACATAATAGATTCATCACTCTCTTAGTATCCTAGTCTGAAAATAACCTATATATTTTTCTTTCAATATTATTTGAAGAAGGTTGCTTATGAATAAAAGATGTACTGGCTTTATGTGTTATACATTGTTTTGGCAAACATAGTTATGGTCCTCAGCTGAGATTTTGACACAGAAACACAGTAACTATATTTCTATTGTGTACAGAAGTTATTCTAGACAAGCAAATGTAATAAAAAGATACTTTCTAGTCTATCAATTTATGACAGAAAATTTATCAAAGTTTTGTTCTTGTATATTGTGCTTTGGCATGTAATTTTTAAGAAGTCTTTCTTGGTTGATCTTAATATCATGAACGGTGAGATAGATTGACAGGTTATCTTACGATGTATAATATATTCTTTATGACTTGCTTTTTGAATAGCAAAATTGCCAATTCCTTTTTTTAACCTTCATATTTAAGGGGAAAACAAAATACCACTTTGTTTCGATTCTTCAACAGCCCAGGGAAGTAAAACAAATGATATCATGGTCTGGAATTGAATTTCTAGCACTAAAATGAAATTTTGTAGAAATTTAACATCTTCTGCTTCAGAGGCTAGACAAATTCCATTCTAGTATATAAAGTGCCTCATTTGTGTCTATAAATTTTTTTCTTTTTTTTGGCAGGGGGAGGAAAGAAGTAGGAAGGTGACAGCAGAGGATAGATTTGATTTGACTTTGTCCCCACTTGGCCAAAGTGATACTCTAGGAGATCTTAGGGAAAATTGGGAAGGGGTTGATGACCTCTGTATCGGAAGGGAAGTAAGTGTGAGACAGATACATGATTTTTGTCCTATTATTTGATCTTGTTTACTTTTTTGAATTATATTTTTTCTTGTATACTATTGTATACTGGACTTCACTATTTTGTATACTATTGTATATTGTATACTATTGTATATAATGTTTTATACACTATATTGTATACTATTGTATACTGGACTATATTATTTTGTATACGCTATTTTGTATACACTAGAAGGCAATGGCAACCCACTCTAGTACTCTTGCCTAGAAAATCCCATAGACAGAGGAGCCTGGTAGGCTGCAGTCCATGGGGTCGCTTAGAGTCAGACACGACTGAGTGGCTTCACTTCACTTTTCACTTTCATGCATTGGAGAAGGAAATGGCAACCCACTCCAGTGTTCTTGCCTGGAGAATCCCAGGGACGGCGGAGCCTGGTGGGCTGCCATCTATGGGGTGGCACAGAGTTGGACATGACTGAAGCAACTTAGCAGCAGCAGCAGCAGCAGCACTATATTGTATAGTGAACTTCACTATTCCCTTAGGTGGATATAGAAAAAGATGTACTCCATGAAAGCTTCCTTTTCACAAGTTTTTTCTTTTAAAGAGAGAGTTATACACACATCACAAACCATCCCCCACAACATACATATTCATGCACACTAAATGCTATAGAATGCTTATAATAGATACATAATCTGCTTCATGAGTTCCCAATTCTAATCTCAGAGCTTCAGAGCCACTGATTTATAGGTGTTTCTAGTTTCCTTTGGTGGTCATTTTCTTCTCATCAATAAACATTTGTATATGTATTTCTGGATTTAGACATTAAACTTCTTAATATGCCAATGATTTAGCTTTACTGCACACAATATGCCAGCAAATTTGGAAAACTCAGCAGTGGCCACAGGACTGGGAAAAGTCAGTTTTCATTCAAATCCCAAAGAAAGGCAATGCCAAAGAATGCTCAAACTACCACACAATTGTACTCATCTCACACGCTAGTAAAGTAATGCTCAAAATTCTCCAAGGCTTCAGCAATGCATGAACCACGAACTTCCAGATGTTCAAGCTGGTTTTAGGAAAGGTAGAGGAACCAGAGATCAAATTTACAATATTCACTGGATCATGGAAAAAGCAAGAGAGTTCCAGAGAAACATCTATTTCTGCTTTATTGACTATGCCNGGGCTCTAAAATCACTATAGATGGTGATTTCAGCCATGAAATTAAAAGACGCTTACTCCTTGGAAGGAAAGTTATGACCAACCTAGATAGCATATTGAAAAACAGAGATATTACTTTGCCAACAAAGGTTCATCTAGCCAAGGCTATGGTTTTTCCAGGGGTCATGTATGGATGTGAGAGTTGGACTGTGAAGAAGGCTGAGCACCGAAGAACTGATGCTTTTGAACTGTGGTGTTGGAGAAGACTCTTGAGAGTCCTTTGGACTGCGACGTGATCCAACCAGTCCATTCTAAAGGAGATCAGTCCTGGGTATTCATTGGAAGGACTGATGCTGAAGCTGAAACTCCAGTACTTTGGCCACCTCATGCGAAGAGCTGACTCACTGGAAAAGACCCTGATGCTGGGAGGGATTAGGGGCAGGAGGAGAAAGGGACAACAGAGGATGAGATGGCTGGATGGCATCACTGACTTGATGGACATGAGTTTGAGTAAACTCCAGGAGTTGGTGATGGACAGGGAGGCCTAGTGTGCTGTGATTCATGGGGTCTCAAAGAGTCGGACACAACTGAGTGAGCGAACTGAACTGAACTGATACTCTCTATCAGATAGAAAAGTGTCTAACTATACTTTTTTCCTCCATTTTAGAGGAACACTTCATTTTAGAACACTTCAGTTTCTGTTGGTTGTTTTTATATCTTCAAATATTAATAATTAAACCTCTATATCTGTGTCAGTATCTACATGAAGTATGTATCTTTTTAATGTGTGTTTATTTTTATAGTCACGGTTGACTTATTATCTAAGGTCAAAAGGGAAAGTTTGAAACCGACTTGCATGGCAGACTTCCCTGGGACTGCCTTGTGTAACACAGCAGCCTTATCAGCGCACTGATCTTCACAGGGTGCTCTGTAGCTCACTAGGAGTATCTTCAGGTGTTTCACTATCAATGATCTTTCTCTTCTGCTCTTCTGCAGATCATCTGTCTTTTTGTTTTTCTGTGTCCTATGTTTTGATTTTTATTTTAAAATGAGACTGGTTTCCAGGAGACATGGATTCTAGCCCAGCTCTTCTAACTTGCTTTGTTATGTTGGGTAGTCCTTTGGGCTCTCAACAGCAGCACCAAGCAAGAAGATGGTCTGCTCAGGCTGCCATTACGAAGTATCATAGACTGGGTGGCTCAAACAACAGAAATTTACTTTATCATAGATCTGGAGGCTAGAGGTCCAAAACCAAGGTTTCAGCAGGGTTGGATATTTTCTGAGGCTTCTCTCAGCTTGTGGATGGTAATCTATTTTTTTTTTCTCTTTAAGAATTTTAAAACTTTATTTTTTAGCATTGAAGCCTTAAGTGGCTTGACTCAATTTTTTTCTTTTTTAAAGTTTATTTATTTTAATTGAAGGATAATTGCTTTACAGAATTTTGTTGTTTTCTGTTAAACCTTAACATGAATCAGCCTTAGGTATACATATATCCCCTCCCTCTTGAACCTTTTCTTTTTTAACTTTTTATTTTATATTGGAGTATAGCTGATTCACAACATGGTAGTAGTTTCAGGTGGACAGCAAAGGGATTCAGCCATACATATACATGTACCCATTCTCCCCCAAACTCCCCTCCCTCCCATCCAGGCTGCCATATAACATTGAGCAAAGTACCCTGTGCTATATAGTATTTCTTTGTTGGTTGTTGTTGCTTGGTTGCTAAGTCATGTCCAACTCTTTTGTGACCCCTTGGGCTATAATCTGTCAGGCTCCTCTCTCCAAAGGATTTTCCAGGCAAGAATACTGGAGTGAGCTGCCATTCCCTTCTTCATGGAATCTTCCCAACCCAGGGATCAAATCTGTGTCTCCTGCATTCAAGACAGATTCTTTAGCACTGAGCCACATGGGAAGCCCCTTGTTGGTTATCCCTTTTAAATATAGCAGTGGCTACCTTTATATTGTGTCCTCAGATGGTCTTCTCTCTGTCTGCCTCTGTTTCTAAATTTTTTTTTTTTTTTAATAAGGACACTAGTCATTTTGGATTATATCCCACACTGTTGACCTCATTTTAACTTAATTATTTCTTTAAAAATCTTATATCCAAATACAGTCACATTCTGAGACTTTTAGCATATGAATTTGGTGGTGGTGGGGGACACAATTTAGTCAACAAGATTGGTAATCCCCAATTTTATTTGACTCTAAAATTAAATGAATATTACTCTCCAAGAAGCAGGGACTTGTTCACATTTAATATTTATTATTTAATTTGTAGGTAAAGATAGTATGATGCAGAAAACAATCGCTGGTCTTTTCACTGTGTCTTACACAATTTTACAATAGACATTTCTGCCTCTAAGATCTTCCCTCTGATTTAGATGCTGACTGGTAATCAAAAATTTTCATTCCTGGGTCACCACAAAGGGCTACATATAATGTTGGATGTTTAAAAACAAACAAACAAACATGAAACGAACAGTTAAAAAACCCAGCCCAGGTTTATCCAATAGGAAAGTAAGTCTTGGGACAAACATCTGGGAGGGCCAATGGATCACAATTTCTTACTGTAAATATAAGCAAGTGATTAAAAGCCAACTTGGTGGCTGAGTGGTGAAAAGAATTCACCTGCCAATGCAGAAGACACTGGTTCAGTCTCTGGACTGGGAAGTTTCCCTGGAGAAGGAAATGCAGTCTACTCCAGTATTCTTGCCTGGGAAATTCCATGGACAGAGGAGACTGGCGGGGTAGGGTCCATAGGGCTGCAAAAGAGATGGACATGACTTAATGACTAAACATTAACAACAAAAGCTGATTTACCAAATTTAACTCTGCAGATCGAGAGCATGGTTCCAAATATTACTCCTCTCTAGTTGCAAGAAAGGTAAATGCTAATATCTTCTACTCAGAATTAAGGAGCTTGCTATCTTTTGCATACACCCTGACAATATAAGATAAAACCAGTTGTCTATTTAATACATTTTTGGGGCATGGATCTTTTGCTATAACTGCATACCCAGTGTGAAGAGAGGTCAGGTATACACAGGATATCTTTCCCCAGCATTTTGTTTTCAATGTCTTTTGTATTTACCTTTAAAAAGCTTGTTTTTTCTTTAGTCTGATAATCTTAAGGGGCGTATTTAGACTGTTATCATTTGATAAAATTTTTAATATAATGTAGTTATATTTAAATCTAGTTTTTCTATTTATTTTCTGTTTATCCCAATGGTTCTTCCATTCCCTAGGGTTAGCCAAATAACCTATTGAATTTAGTATTCAATATTGAATATGGAGTATTGAAAATAGTATAACTTTTGGCTATACCCTTTCATATTTTTTAAGAAGTCACTCTAACAGTATCATGACTTATTTTAAATTAATATTATACTACTTGATGTCTAATGTAGCCAACTTAAATAGTATAATTTCATTCATCCCCTCCCAGTTTTTGTGCTGTTAGATTTTTTTCAGTAGATTTGTTTATTTTATAGGGTAATAGTCACAAGTCATAGAAAGCAGCGCTCAGATGACCCTTGGGAGGCCACCATTCAGCTCTATTCTATCATTTTTTCTATTTAAAACTCCCCAGTTTCTTCATCTATCACTCAGAGTTAAAGACAAAGTCCTAAAAATGGACTGCAAGTTCTTATACAAGACTCCCTTTCTTTGACCTCATATATAATTTTCTTTTTTTCTCTTTTTACTCCAGGAACACTGTCATCCTTTAATTTTGACGCATAACAATCATGTACTCCTCAGGGCAATAAACTTAATGAAACACTTTTGCTCCAAATTCCAAGCTCTCACTCCCTCATTTTAGGGCTTTGATCTGAGGTTTCCGTCTTACTGAAGCTTTTCTGGACTTTTTGTTTAAAATTGCAACTCTTCCAAACATCCTTTCCTATTTCCCACAGTCATTGTCCTCCCTCCCCGCACGGCCCCACAACATATCACTTATTTCTAATGTATGCTTCTGCTAAGTCACTTCAGTTGTGTCCGACTCTGTGCGACCCCATAGACGGCAGCCCACCAGGCTCCCCGGTCCCCGGGATTCTCCAGGCAAGAACACTGGAGTGGGTTGCCATTTCCTTCTCCAATGCATGAAAGTAAAAAGTGAAAGGGAAGTCGCTCAGTCGTGTCCGACTCTTAGCGACCCCTCGGACTGCAGCCCACCAGGCTCCTCCGTACATGGGATTTTCCAGGCAAGAGTATATTCTATTTATTATTTTGCATACTGTCAGCCTCCAACCATTAAAATGAGAGTACTAAAAAGGCAGAAGTTTTTGTTTATCTTGTTTACTATATTAAATGTAAAACAATAGCATAGAGAACTATACTCAGTACTCTGTAGTGATTTCTATGGAAAAAGAATCTAAAAAAAACAGTGGATATATGTATAACTGATTCACTTTGCTGTACTGGAGAAACTAACACAACATTATAAAACAACTAACTATACTTGAATAAAAATTAACTTTAAAAAACACATAGTAAATAGTAAGTATTTCTTGAATAAATGAATATATGTTTTGAGA
>SJYQ01001838.1:44249-94381 GCA_006410935.1 Redunca redunca | reverse complement strand
TTCTTATTGTTATTTCTTTTAAATATATTTTTAAATCACTTTCCTAACATTTTTATGGATTCATAATTTATTAATTTTTCAGTCCTATCCCTGCCATAATTTCATGTATGAAATTAAGGCTACAATTTCCTGAGAAATATAGCTTCAACTATTTCTTATAAGTTTGATACGTAGAATTTTAGCCAACTTTTAATTCAAAATATATTCTGATTTTCTTGTACTTTGTTATTTACCCATGGGTTCTGGGACAGAGGGTTAGTCTGTATATTTAGGTCCACCCTCGCTGGAAATAGGTCCATTTTATCCTTTTTGAATATCAAAATGGCATTTGTCTGTGTCTGCTGCTGCTGCTAAGTCGCCTCAGTCATGTCTGACTCTGTGCGACCCCATAGACAGCAGCCCACCAGGCTTCCCCATCCCTGGGATTCTCCAGGCAAGAACACTGGAGTGGGTTGCCATTTCCTTCTCCAGTGCATGAAAGTGAAAAGTGAAAGTGAAGTCGCTCAGTTGTGTCCGACTCTAGCGACCCCATGGACTGCAGCTTACCAGGCTCCTCCATCCATGGGATTTTCCAGCCAAAAGTACTGGAGTGGGGTGCCATTGCCTTCTCCATTGTCTGTGTCTACCTTCTGCAATAATTCTAATCTTCAGTTTAGCTCAGTCACTTAGTCGTTATGACTCTTTGCTACCCCATGGACTGAAGCATGCCAGGCTTCACTATCCATCACCAACTCCTGGAGCTTGCTCAAACTCATGTCCATTGAGTTGGTGATGCCATCCAACTATCTCATCCTCTGTCATCCTCTTTTCCTCCTGCCCTCAATCCTTCCCAGCATAAGGGTCTTTTCCAATGAGTCAATTCTTTGAATATGGTGGCTGAAGTATTGGAGTTTCAGCTTCAGCATCAGTCCTTACAATGAATATTCAGGACCGATTTCCTTTAGGATTGACTACTTTGATCTCCCTGCAGTCCAAGAAACTTTCAAGAGTCTTTAATACCACATTGCAAAAGGATCAATTCTTCAGCACTCAGCATTCTTTATAGTCCAACTCACATCCATACATGACTACTGGTAAAACCATAGCTTTGACTATATGAACCTTTGTTGGCAAAGTAATGTTTATGCTTTTTAATATGCTATCTAGGTTGGTCATAGCTTTTCTTCAAGGAGCAAGCATCTTTTAATTTCAAGGCTGCAAGCACCATCTGCAGTGATTTTGGGCCCCAAGACAATAAAGTCTCTCACTGTTTCCATTGTTCACCATCTGTTTGCCATGAAGGAATGGAACTGGATGCCATGATCTTAGTTTTCTGAAGTTGAGTTTTAAACAAGTTTTTTCACTCTCCTCTCTTACTTTCATCAAGAGGCTCTTTAGTTATTCTTTGCTTTCTCTATCTACTATGGTGAGCATGAATCCCTTAGAAGAAATGGAGTAGCCATCATAGTCAACAAGAGTCCAAAATGCAGTTCTTGGGTGCAATCTCAAAACTGATAGAATGATCTCTGTTCTTTTCCGAGGCAAACCATTCTATATCACAGTTAACCAAGTCTATGCCCCAACAAGTAATGCTGAAGAAGCTGAAGTTGAACGGTTCTATGAAGACCTACAAAACCTTGTATAACTAACAACCAAGAAAGACATCCTTTTCATTATAGGGGACTGGAATACACAAGTAGGAAATCAAGGGATAACTGGAGTAACAGGCAAATTTGGCTATGGAGTACAAAATGAAGCAGGGCAAAGGCTAACAAAGTCGGAATCAAGATTGCTGGGAGAAATATCAGTAACCTCAGATACACAGATGACACCACCTTCATGGCAGAAAGGGAAGCAGAACTAAAGAGCCTCTTGATGAATATGAAAGAAGGCAGTGAAAAGTTGGCTTTAAATTCAACTCTAATCTTATGAGTTTTGAGACCTCCAACAATGGTCTAATGAAATTGTTTTGGGAAGGGGAATCATTTCCAGGGACCAAGAGTGGGCTCTTTCCTAAAACTCAGAAATAAATGTCTGAGGAGGCAATGCATGCTGACAAAGCAAGAGACATTATTGGGAAGGGCTGCCAGGGTGAGTGCAGCGGGGTAAGGAAATCCTGGAGAAGTGCTCTGTCAGGAGGCCCACAGTCTCAGGTGTTATGGTAATGCAGTTAGTTTCTGTGCTGTCTCTGGCCAATAATTCTAATTCCAGATCCCTGCTGGGAGTGAGTTCATCGCTCAGCCAAGATGGATTCCAGCAGGAGATATGCAATGAGTCTCCTTTCTCATATTTACCGTTCCCTAATTCTGGTTTGTGGGTAGCATATTAGTTCCTTATTCCTTACCAGGCAAGACCTCCTGCTATAAGATTACTCATGCAGGTGGTTATTATCCAGCCTGGCTAGGGTAGGTGATTTCAGTTGCTGGTTCTCCTAACAAAATGATGCTGTGATTTCCTATGTACAATATTTAGATGTTCTAGAATGTAATTTATGGGTCAAGTGGTAGTATCATTTTTTCTTCAACTTAATTTTAAATATAAGAGCCAAGAAATATTTTCATTTGTATTTAATTGATACTGAATTCTTTATGATAGCATTGGGAAGTTTTTATCTAAGCCATTTCTAGGTGATGATATAGAGGCCATATTGGCTCAAATGGTAAAGAATCTGCCTGCAATGTAGGAGACCTGGGTTTGATCCCTGGGTTAGGAAGATCCCCTGGAGAAGGAAATGGCACCCCAGTCCAGTATTTTTGCCTGGAGAATCCCATGAACAGAAGAGCCCGGTGAGGTACAGTCCATGGGACTGCAAATAGTTGGACATGACTGAGCGACCCACACTTTTACTTTCATTAACCGTAAAGAAAATTATATTCTGATCTATCAGCTATTGTACACAAGTCGTATAAAACTTAGATCAGGGTTTCTAACTGTGTACCCTCCACACTAGGGAGGTTATATACTGTAGTGATAAGAATGTGAGTATTGGAATATAAAGAGTGGCTTTAAGTCATGACTTACTAGCTATGTGACATTAGACACATTACTTAACCTCTCTAAGCCTATTTTCTAGGTTGTTAAATGGAGATGGACAGTCCCTATCTCATGAAATTGACATGAAAATTAAATGAGATTATGTGTATAAACTGCTTAACACATTGCCTGGCACTCTGAATACTTGATAGATCTTCACTGTTTGTTTTACTTTGAGGACTGAGTATTGCAGTTGGCCTTCTGTATCCATGGTTTCCACATCTGTGGATTTAACCAAAGTCAACTGGAAAATCAGTGCCCATGGATACAGGGTATCAACCCCACTGGGACATTTTATGTGAGGTACTTGAGCATCTGTAGATATCGGTATCTTTTGGGGTCTTGGACCCAACCCCCCGAAGATTCTGAGGGATGACTGTATTGTATTTCATTTAATTTTATTAAGGAGGACCTCATTTTCTCTGACTTCTTTTAAGTAGTATTCATCTAAAAACATGTAAGTAGATACATAACAACCTACAGTTCAAACTGCTCTTGACTGTAATTTTCAAAAAACTACTTTCAAGGAATTCTCCTCGGACTGTGTGTACGTGCAGTTGTTTTGGAGCTCACTTCCCAGCTTACCTTTAGGCCTGTTCAATTTTATGTGTTTAGATTCTTTTGATACTATATCTACCTTTTATTCATTTATCTGTCATGATAGTTATCATGTTTGACCACAAAAAACAATGTTCACTCAGGCCACTGATGAAAATATGAAACTCATTGGAACCAAGGTGATACTGAAGTAAATTATGTGTAATATAAGATAACTTGAAAATGTTAATGCATCTTCCACAAAATGAAGCAAATTTAATTTATATGAGCCCTCACCCGGGTGGTTCATACAGATCACTATAGTCTTTTTTTAAGACTGAATAGACTTTCATGTTTAGTGATATTGCCAGATTTTTCATGGATATCAAGTCAATAAGTTAGCTTATAATTTTCATAATTAAAAACCTAGAGCATAATTAAAAAATTAATACCATAATTTTACTGGAATTTCCCCACAGATTATTGCCATGAGATCACTTTTATACTTCCCACAATATGATCATTTGTGGAAAAAAATGCACTTATTTGAATAAATCACTTGCTTTTTCCTACATTTTTTCATGAATAAGCCAAAGCTTAGTCTTCATTTTTATAAACAGCCAATACTTTTTACTATATTTTTAATTGCTAAGAACTTTTCATAATTTGGCAGTCTATTTTTCTGATGCTACTGCATACCTACTTATATATTTCATTATCGTCTGATTAAGTTGACATCAGCTCTCTCCCTCCCTTTGTGTGGCAATAATTTATTCTGATGGTGAGAAATAATAGGTCCGCAGTGTGTGGTGTGTGTGTGCATGTGTTTGAGTGTGTATGATTCTCTCACTAGATTGTAATATCTTTCTCTTTAGCAGAGCAGTTAAGCTGTAAGTATTCTTATGAAGGCAAAGTAAAATTAAGTGCATTAAAAACCATCAGGAGAATGTTAAGATTATAATATATGCTGGCTTTAAATATATATTAATTCCATTAAATATGCACATATATAAAGTGCTAAGTCAAATAATTGAATAAGAAGACTACTTTTCAAAAACCATTATTTCATTAGCTTGTTACAGAGTTACCTACAGAATACTATAAATTTATAAGTACAAAGAACATTAGCAAGCACAGAATTAAGAATTTTTATTTTTCAGTGAACAGAACAGAGGCCAAGAGAGGAAATATGCCCCCAATCACATGTTTTGGTGGTGACTGGGACCACATTCATGTCTCTTGATTTCCAGTATGCTTTGATCATTTGCTCTTATACTTTAACAATCTGCCACATGGTAGGAATGGATTTCTTTTCATAGGAGAAGATTTGGTGTGTACTGCTCTGTCTTATTGTGGGAGGGAAAAACAGCAAACTAGAGCTTGTTTGAAATAATTGCTACAATAAGGAAAAGAATCCACTAGTTTCTCCTTTACTTTGATGTTTGAATTTGCAGAAGTGACCTTTGGGATCAAAGAAATAAAAGATATATTCCAGGATCATCATGTGTGGAGGAGGCAGGATCAGGCTTGTGGCAATAATATGAAATTCTAAGGCCTTAATTCTTCATTAATTATCTTTGAAAAGTTCTGGGTTTTGTTCTGAACAGAAATGAAACCATGGGCTTCAGGAACAGAATAAAAATATCTAATTCTTGAGGCCTATTCAAGATATTCCTCATAACCTTTACACTGGGCACAGGAAAATGTAACAGATTTCGCGGGTAGACGTTTGACCTTTCTTCTCTATTGAAACAGCCTTGGAGTCTCTGTCTCTTGTCTCTGTTTTTGTGTCTCTGTCTCTTGTCTCTGTTTTTGTGTCTCTGTCTCTTTCTCTTACCTGTTGGATATTTCTTCAAAATCCATCTCTTCTCTTCTGCATTACTGTGATCCTCGTGCTCATGCTTTGTCTGTTCCTTCTCCAAAGACATTGCCTCAAAGTTAATTTCTCACAATTCCTCCTGAGGAACTCTTTCTCTAGTAGCTTGATATTTGAGAGGAACAGGGAGAGGATTTGGGGGCATCCGAGAGCTATGTCTCTGCTTTCAAGTGTTTTTCTCTCCTGGAATGTTCATCCTCTTATTTTTCTAAGTGGCAAGTGAGAAAAATGCACTTTTAACTGCATCAACTAGAAGGTTCTAAGATGAATGTTATGTTGTTAAAAAAAACAATCCTGTTTCCTAAGGTATCATATAAAATGAGCAATCTTTATATCCTCATTAGCAAGTTGGTAGTAAAATTTCAAGGTGATTGTATCTATATGCAAATATATCAAGAGTGTTTCATTTGAAATCTGTTTCAGAAGTAATTATATTTGGAATGCTGAGTGTATATGCCCCCTTTTTACATATATATTATCCTTAAATAGCATTGGCAATGGCACTGAGGTTTTAGGTAAGCAGCCCAAGTGTTTTTTCCCTTTTCTTTTTTGATATGCTTAGCAAAATAGTAACATTAAATATATTGAAAATGGCAGTATGTTAATCATACATGTTTTTCTCATATCTGTCTGGTTGCATAATTATTAATGACTCTGTGGCTCATATTTTTTGTAGAAATATGTCTTTCATTTATCACATACATAACTACAGCTTTCCTGAATGGAAGAACATAAAAGAAAGCATGTAATCAGTAGATTTTATTTTTTGTATCTTCTCATCAGTTGCCTATTTATGTACACAAAAATGGATTCCATTTTGGTTTATATACATGTTACTTTACCCAGTTGGGAAATAAATTCACTATAAAATGACAGTGATTAAAAACATCACTCCCAGATAATATTTTCCACTTTGACAAGAGTTTTTAATATCTTGATACAATGGAGCAATCCAAATTTGTTCTGTTTCTGGGGTCAAACTGCTGCTGTTTTGTTACCTGTTTTCCTGGAACACCTCCACAGTACAGCAAATACAGTCATCTGTTTTGTCTGTAACTGGTTAAACTGACAGGTCCTTTCCAGCATATACAAGTCCAGCTGTCATGGAATCATAGGCTATCTGGCCCCTTTCTGAACTTTTGGAGAGAGAAAATTCACTGCTTCATGAGGACACTAATTTTTTTCTGTTTATTGACATGTTATTGATATACTACATTGGGTAAGTTTAAGGTATACATGGTGATGATTTAATACATATATATTGTAAAATGATTACCACCATAAGATTAATTAATGCATTAATTTCCTCACATAATGAACTTTTTTTGGTAAGAACACTTTAAGATTTAGTCTTCTAACAAATTTCAAGCATTTAATATAGTTTTTTTTTTTTTTAAATTTTTATTTTAACTTTAGTTTACTTTACATTACTGTATTGGTTTTGCCAAACATTGACATGAATTCACCACGAGTGTACAAGCGTTCCCAAACATGAATCCCCTCCCACCTCCCACCCCATGCCATCCCTCTGGGTCCTCTCCTTGCACCAGTCCCAAGCATCCTGCATTCTGCATCTGACATCAACTGGCGATTCGTTTCTTACTTGATAGTATACATGTTGCAATGCCATTCTCCCATTTAATATAGTTTTAACAACAGTCACTATGTGGTTCATTGGATCCTCAGAAATAGACCTCTCTAATAAATGAAAGTTCTTACCTTTTGACCAACATCTCCACATCTCTCCCACCCCCCTAGCCTCTGACAGTCACTAATCTGCTCTTTGTTTCTATGAATTTTTATTTTAGATCCCACATTTAAGTGAGCTTGTGTGGCATTTGTCTTTCTGTTTGGCTGATTTCATTTAGCATAATGCCCTCAAGGTTCATCCATGTTGTCACATAGTGCAGCATTTCTTTCTTTATCCATTTATCTATTGATGGACACTTAGGTTTGTTTGTTTGTTTTCATCTTTTCCGCATTGCAGGCAGATTCTTTTCCAGCTGAACCACAGTGGAAGCCCTTTCATCTCTTAGCTATTGTGAATGCTTTAGTAAACACGATGGAGTACAGATATCTTTGCAAGATAGTGATTTCATTTTCGTCAGATATATATCCAGAAGTGTGATTGCTAGATCATATGATAGCTCTATTTTTAATTTTCGGGAATCTTCAATAGTGTTTTCCATAATGGCTGCATCACTTTACTTTCCCACCAGCATTGTACAGGGTTCCTTTTTTGAGGAGACTGCTTTAAATTCTAGACAGTTTTAGGTGAAAAACTGCTTACTGTTTTAATCCAAGTAGCTTCGTCTCTGTAATGTCTCCATTCCTTCTTGTTGTTCCCTACTGAGCCGCAAAACCCTGGAGTAAACTGTGTAACCTGACTTGAAAACAGCTCACTTTGCTCCTCAGCATGCCTGCTCCTCCTTGAGCCCAGTACGCTCCTTTCACTAAGGTACCATTCTAGCACCCCACTTCCAACCTTACCAGCTAGTCTTGGCTCTCCCTTAGGTGAACTCAAGAATGTTGAGGTTTCCTCTGAAATGACAGAAAGAAGGTGGCATAGGAAGAGAAAGAGAGAGGGAGATAGGGGCAGAAAGATATGCAAGGATACTTGTAGAGAAACAAAGAAAGAGACAGCGGAAGGCAGATGTTCCAGAAAGGCAGAGGGTGACCAGGGGCTGGGTTGGCTCAAGAATACCTTCCCATAGGCTCTGAGTCTTAATATTGTACTTCTTTTAATGAAGCCCTGGGCAAGGTATTAAGTATTTCAGCAGTCTCCTAACACTTTTGATTCTCATTGAGATGCCAACTGAAACACCCCCTCTTCTTCTCTCTCTCTTTTTTTTTTTTACAAGCACAATACTGTTTAGCATTCATCACTACCTGATTCTGTGTTTGAATAAACTTTAGACTCATTGAACCCTACAACATTTATAAAAGATCATACTGTGTTTACTAAATCTGTTTTACAGATGGAGAAACTGAAACACAAACAGGTTAGGCAACATGTTCCTGTGTATACAGTGAGTAAATGGCATACCAAACATTCCAGCCTATCCCATGCTTATGCTTGCACAACTTTGATTAAATGTACTTTAATATAATCCAGACTGGACCTCTCTGTTGGCTCAGTGATAAAGAACTGCCTGCCAATGCAGGAGATGGGGGTTTAATTCCTGGGTCAGGAAGATCCCTTGGAAAAGGAAATGGTAACCAGCTCTAGTATTCTTGCCTGGGAAATCCCAAGGACAGAGGAGTCTGGCAGGCTTACAGTACATTGGGTTGCAAAAGAGCTGGACGTGGCTTGGTGGCTAAACAAGTTTTAATAAAATCCAGAATACATTTTACTATATTCATGTTCTTTTTTGATAAATTCTGCCTATTGTTTCATCCTATCATTTTAAACCTTAATTCACATTTTGTGTTGGCCTTTTCTCTGTTTCTCTTAATAATCAAATAACGAGCATATTACCTTTCCTCATCAAAAGCATTCATGGACTTGATAAGCAGAATGGTCAAGGATGGAATACAATTGTATATGCTATGAGCCTTTTTTTCCAAGTGATACTGATTCATGTGGCTATACATTTTAGATCAAGACATTTACTTATTTTAATATAATCTAGAATTAATTAGTATCCAGTTATATTTTTCCATCTTATCCAGGATATTATAATAGTCTATTTCTAATACTTGGCTATGCTCATTTATACCAACTGTTTCTATTCTAATGGTTTATCAAAGCCCTATCAAATTATTTGAGTAAAATTATGTACACTCAGCTATTTCCCAAGCAGTTTCAATAGGATAATTTTTCAAGGTAATTGGTACTTCAGTGATTTTGACTTATGTAAAATAGTTTTCTACAATTAGAGATTTTCTATCAACTCCTGAAAATATAGATATAAGTATATAGTTAAAGATCAGTATGTCTGTGCATGTATACATGTGTAGATGTGTTTATAAAATGTTTAGATGTATACACTTAAGCCAACTTTATAAAATTTTAATTTCAGAAAAAGAAATTTGACTGTTGATAGTATTAATTATAGTTATAGAAAATTTTCAGAGCTCAAGTAGTGAAAGCACTTAAGTGGTGAAGAAAAGTATTTCTGTCACTCTTTTGCCTTCTAGAATCATCCAAGTTCTAATTTTATATCATAGTGAATATACAAACCTTTTGACTTTGAGGGAATCTTGAGTAGCAAGGTAGTGTGCTAAATTTCTAAATCAAAGCATAGCCTGTTTTAATTTTCTGCATTCACCTCTCAGCTTCTTTCCAAATGGACTGTTAGAAAATAGAATTAAAAATTATGCATATTGCAGCAATACTGAATCCCTGGCTTTCTGTAGGGGTATTTGGAAAACTCATTGTCAGTTAGGTATTAAACTTTGCCTGAGTATTTTATTAAATGCTGGGCCATGACAAGTACTCAGTTAGAAATGCTTGAACAAATGGTGCCAGGTTGACGTCCACTAGCAATGGCATAAATTGTCCAACTTCCTTATCTTTGTTTCTGCAGCTTCATTCGCTTATCAAAGAGAGAGAGAAGCCCAACCATTTTACAAACAGAAGATGGTCAGAGGGTAAAACAAAATTAGCATGTACGTCAGTAATTGCTCAATCATCTCCCCCTGCAAAATCATTGCAAATGACTCTTTTTCTTTGTAGGAATAATTGTGCACCTGCTTTTCAAAACACAAAAGCTGGTTTTGCCTTTGTGCATAAAATGTGATTTGGAGAGTTTGGAGATCATGCAACCACATATTTACATAATCAAATGACAAACTGCAATTTATTTTAAGCTCATGGATTCTTTGTTCTTCCTTACCCAACAATCATGTAAATAATGCCAAAAGCACTGGTGCCTGTCCGACACTTGGGGGGTTAGGTTTAGTTTGTATAACTCTGTATCAAGGACACATGGTAGAGTAATGAATACGTATGATTCTAGGACATTCTACTGAAAATACCTCCTATTTTTCTGGTACACACCAAAGCCATTTTTAGAATCGTTTCCCAGCTACTCACCTTGTGCACATTACAATTTTTGTTCCCTGGGGAGAAAAGAAGTAAAAGGTTTCTTGTTGATGATCCAAGAAATGTGAATAAAGTTGTTGGCAGATGGTTCACACATTTCATTCTGAAATATCTTATAGTGACAAATAACAAAGTGTATATAATTAGCTCTATGCAGATGGCATGGCAAGTGTTGATATTCATCTCTGCAGACTTTTTACAAAGACACTATTTTAAGAGTCAAGATTCAGAGAGAGCCCATGAACCGTCTAGAAGTAGGCAGGGTTTTACAAAAAAAGATCATGGATATCAAGTAAGACTTCCTAGGCCAAGTTTCAAGTTTCAGTCTTATATCCATGTTGTACTCCAGGAGGCATGTGCCAGTGAATTTAGGGGTCTGGGTTTATTGCATTAAGCTATAGAACACTTCTTTCTTATCCTCCATCTAGCCAAGCCTTTAAACCTACTGTTATTTTTACCAAGAACACTTTGCTCACAGATCATTTCATGGCTGGAACCTCTTATCAATCAGATTTTAGCTTAAATGTCATCTCTTCAAAAACTCTTTCCCTGATGATTCAAACACTTCCTATTCTTTTGCATGACTACTTCCTCTCATGTTATCCTGGTTTATTTTTCTTTTAGCTTTATTGTTATATTTGAGAGAAGTGATGTGAGGACCTTAACCGTCTGGTTCATGGCCATATCCCCAGCCTCAGTTACAGTCCATGGCCTGTGCAAATTCTTACATATTATTTACAAGAATGACTTTTGTAACTCACTCCTCACTGGTCAAAAGAATTAAGATGTTTGAGCTAATATCTTTTCTGTATTTATCCAACATTAGTATATACAGCCAAAGTTAACACACTGAACCAGTATTATCTGTGCTATAAAGATTTTATTACATTTTTTCCCCAATATTTTCTTTCATTTAGTTTGATAGCTACATATGGTAGGCAGAGAATGTGGAAGCAGACCAGGACTGAATATAAATAGAAAGTAGAGTTTGACATACTTGCTTATTTTCTTTTATAGTTTTCTAGTAAATGGATATCATGTCAGTTTAACTTATTTAGTATCGTCTACCTTGAGGCCATGTGCCTAACGGATACTATGTGGTATTAATGACATACTGGATATGTTGGAAAAGAAAGCATTGTCTTACTGAAGAAATTGGATTTCATTTTCATTTTGTTTCCTTCATAAATTTATTATTATGATTAAAAATACTCTGTGCCTGGGTTCAATAATCTATATATAAGAAAATATTTATAATATGCTTCTGGATTTGGTGGGGCTAATGAAAAGAATGTAACCCAAAGAAATAGAAGTAGATATTATTTTGCTCTTATTTTGAATTAATCATTTAAAGAATAGCATTCCTGAATTTCCCTTTTGGAATCATTGTATTTTCTCATAAATTTTCTTGTGTTTCATGGGACTCACTGCTTAAATGATTTTTTTCAATCCCAGTCCACTGAACTTTTGAGATTTCTGTTTCTTTAAGGCAATTGGTGTGTTTGTCTTGATTCATAGTCTGTTGCAGCTCTCATTGTTTGCACCTCTGGTTTTAAGCAGGAACAGTTGAAAATTTTGAGAACTTACTCAGTGAAACATAAACAACAGGTTTAAAGTACCAAAATGGAACATTACCTTCTTCCCCAGTGTCTTTTTAATTGTTAAATTTAAATGCTTTAGACTGAGTATCCATAAAGTGCAATGATTGCCTCAGCTGGGACTCTGCTGTTTTCCAGTTTCTTCATATATTTTTGAAAAATGCAACTCTTTTGTTTGTTAAGATGTTATAGGTTCTACGTATTTTCTCTATTCTCTAAGCTTTTAGTGCACAAAGGGATCCTTATAAGAGCCTTGTTTTCAACTCTGATTGCAAAAGTTGGGCACATTAAAGTCAACAGATCTCTAAACTCTTAATATATGAGGATTCCCGTGGGCCTCAAACTGCTGCGAATGGAGAACAGCTGGTCCTAATTGCTCCCTAATGGAAAGGCATCATGGAAAGCAGGTTTCCACACGGAAACACTTCAGAAGCCATGTTATTGTTCAGTCACTCGGTCACATCCACCTCTTTGCGACCCCATGGACTACAGCATTCTAGGCTTCCCTGTCCTTCACTATCACACTAGACTAGAACTTAACAACAAACATTTTTCTTTAAGCAAATGAAAGAAAACTTGAGTAAATTACTAATTTCTTCTCCTAGTTCTATGGATATCCAATTTAATTCATAAATTCATTTTCTCCTTATTTCTGTCATAAATTCCAGTCCAACTTTAGGGTCATTGTCTCCTTGAAATCTTCTAAGCCGATCACGACTAGCATAAGATGAATTTAAATAGTCTGCCTTCTTCCATTGATGAGCTTAGAAATTAATATTAATAGAGGCTTCAGAGGATCCATTGGGGTGATACAGAGACTGTCATTCATTTTTCACTAGGTAACTGAAGCTTCTGAAACATAGATTTCATATTTTTTTCTAACATGAAGTCTAATTGGCTATTCTTTTCCTATATGGATAAAGGGCTATATGATTACAGGTACAGAAGATACCTCCTCTTCTCAGATAAATTTATTTCAATTAGAAAAGATTTAGGTCTAATGTTATGGTATTGACCCTAAAAGTGCAGTAGGAGTACAGAGAAAAAAGAGGTTTCAAATAGATCTAATGTGGTTTCAAATAGATCTAAGAGACTCAGAGAAGACAATGGTTTTTGAGTAGAATACACAGAAAGCACAGCTCATCATTTCAATTGTGAGGAGCCATCAGACAAGCCCAAATTGAGGGGCATTCTTCAAAAAATAACTATCCTCAACTCTCTGAGAGTACCAATAACATGAAAGATCAAGAGAGGATGAGGAACTTTTATAGATTAAAGAAGACTTAAAAGATGAGAATTGAGTAGTCCAGGATTATTTTTTTCTTATAAAGGATATTGCTGGGACAGCTGGTGAACTTGGGATAATATCTACAGACTACATAATATATTGTATCTATGTGAATTTTCTGACTTTGATAAATACATTGTGATTGTGTAAGAAATGTCCTATTGTTAGGAAATTTACACCAAAGTATTTAGATGGAAATGGGTAAGATGCTTGCAACTTACTCTCAAATGGTTCAGGAAAAAAAAAAATAAAGTATGTAGACAGGGAAAGCAGAAATGAGATGGAGAGAGAGAGAAAACAAGTTTGGAAAAAAATGCTAAAAGTAGTGGTAAAGACTACAGTACAAGGATGCTATGTGAACTATTTAGTAACTTTTCTGTGAGTCTGAAACTCTTTCAAAATAGAAAGTTAAAGACCTGGCTCTCTGTTCTGAATCCTTCTCTTAAAGCTGAACCACAAAGGAAAGGGCTGGCTTCTCTGGTGAGTGTTATGCTTAACCCACCTGATCTCTCTTTCTAACTGTGGCAGTTCTTCTAAACCTTTCTTAAGCATTGAAGAAAAGTGCACTTTCAATCTGCAGTCTCTTTGGTTAATGACCTCTCTCAATTTATTTACAACACCTAGCATTTTAGAGGTGCTAGGATTTGTATATTATTTTTCTACATTTATACTCAAGAGGTTATGCTTTTTAATTTAATAATTTATATCTGTATACCCTTCCAATATTCCCAAAACATTTATGGTGACTTACTATCAAGGGTAGACAAGAGAAGACTTAGGAAGTAAATTATATCAATATCATCTCCACTGTGTGTTAGGCACTATACTGAACCTTGTTTATAAATTGATTTCTCATAATAGTACATTGAGATATTATAAGTATCACTAATGAGAAAAGAGGCTCAAAGAGGTTATGAAGTTTTCTCAAGTTCACACAGCTAGTGAATGGTAGAGTCAGAATTTGAACCTATGTTTGTCTAATTTCAAGTTCAGTCTCTTTTTACTGCTGGGCTGCTCTCCATATACCACATATCTCTACGTAAGTTAAAGATCAAAGTACATTTGGTGAAGATAGAATGGGAAGAAAATTATAAATAAATATTGTATAGGTTAGTGATATAATTGCAATAAAAGATAAGTTGTTTTCAGTGATGCAAAAATGGAAAGATAACAGTATATCAGGGGAGATAAACTACTGACTGGGATCAAATTCTAAGAGTGCTCAAGGTTTAGGTGTTCTCTATCTGTAAAATTCCAGGACTTAGAGAACACGCTAGTCTTCAACTGCTTCCTGAATTAAACTACCACTGAAAACTACTTTAGCTCAGAATGTCACCAGATATCTTGAAACACATGCACTTACAGGGCACTTACCAATGTCTTTCACAACTGGAAAACAATGATCTAGAAATTCTCATGACTCTTAAAGGAGAAAATTTTAAACGATTAATGTTGAGTCAAACCTAAACATCATTTTTGAGAGGGCCAAGAAAGAACTGTAATAAGGGACAGAAATGGGGAACCAGAAATTATTTCTTTGTGTCTCCTCAGTTCAGACACGTAAGGTATTTTCTTGACTCCCTCGAACCGGTCCTATTCACATCCATGATTTCATGAGTCAGTTAATCATAACTGTATGCACTCTGCATGTTTACTGAGCACTTACTATCTTCCAGGCTTAGTTGTTGTTACTGAGGTTATGTAAATGAACAAGGCAGACAAACGTTTTTAGGACTTGTGTTCTAACGGGTGAGAAAGGCGATAAAGGAGCAAAATAAATATACTCTTGGAGAAGGTCATGTCATATTTTGGCAAGTGGGCTACAAAGAATATATGTGTGGCATATGATGCTGAACAATGTGGAAGGACTATGGATAGTTAGGAATGGCCTCCCCGAGTTAGGTGATGGTTGTTGTAAGACTTGACACATTTGGTTCCATTAAGTAGTGGAATAACCAAGTTCAGCAGGTGAAATGGTAGGTGCAAAAACTGAGAAAAGTGTTTGATATTTTCTAAGAAGAGAAAGAAAGCCAATCAAGCAGTGTTATTTTGAATGAAGAGAAAAATAGAAAATTATGCCAGCAAATTAGGAATATGATAGGTTTTTTTAAGAAGTTTGAATTGTGTTCTAAACATGATGGGCAGTCACTGGAGGATATTTGACTGCAGTATTATATGACCTGGTGAACATTTTTAAGTTATCTTTTTGACTGCTCTTTGGGAATTGAATTATAGAAATGCAGGAGTAGAATAGCTGAGAGGATGTGGTTGGTTGTGACAACAATCTGGATAAGGATTAGGGAAGTAGCCACTGCAGTGGAAATGAGGGGACAGATTTACATTTTGGGGGTAGAGCAGTCAGGTAGGACAGACTAACTGCTGGATTGGAAGTGAATCAGGAAATCAAGGATGACCATCTAAATGTTTGGCTTAAATAACTGGCTTAAATAACTTAAATAGCTTAAGTAGCTTGCGCCATTATGGAAGAATATTTTAGAAATGAAATTACTTCCCATAGTATAGACTACTCTATAAATATAGGTATTAGAAAAATGACCTTATTAAGGTGTTAGTTTTTTCTCCTCTACTCCATTGGGTTATTTTTATAGCAAGCATTTTCAAGAGTATCAAATGACCTTTTTTCTTAGCACATATATTTCTTCAAAAAATCAGAATGTCAGGCTTTTCTATTATTATATGAATAAAAGAGAAAAAGCTTGCATACTTATTTTTAGAGTCTTAGCTGACAACAAATTAAAGATGATATGAAGAATTAATTTTAGAACTTTCTAAGTACATCATTCAATCACAGACAAATGGTGACCCATAGATGAACAAATATTGATGACTATCCAATGTTTAAAACTGTCTGGCAGATAATTACCATTTAATATGAATTAAGCTATGAAATACTTCCCAAAAAATGTGCTTTGAAATCTGTGTAGCTCCATGATGTGGTCTTGGAGTAATTATAGCAAAGTGGCCAGAAAGAAGAAAATCCATTTCTTAGAAACAGTGGGTTCAGGGTCAAGGCTCTTAAAGTGAAATATTTCATTTTCCTGCTATAGGATCAGATAGAGCAACGTCTCTTCTTTAAGTATTGATAGGCACTGTTTTGTCAGAGGTGCACCAGGATCAATAAGATTCTACTGAGATAGTTTTGAAGACTGGCAGGATTACAGAGAATGCTCAGAGCACCAGGTGTTCTCATTGGACCCTGTGACTCAAACTCTGTATTTTGGGTTCAGTTAATCTCAACAGCTGTCTGAGTTCTGATCAGCTTCACTGAGCTTTTAATACTCATTTACTTTGTTATCCTTGAGTTTGTAAACAAATGAAACTTTGCATAAAGTTACATGGTCTTTCTATAATTAAGCCCAGTCCTGTCTAAGTTTTAGACAAATGCATTACTTTACATGGTAAATTCTTAGACTGAGTATTTTATATAAGGTCATTAGACCTTTAGGTTTGAAATTATGCCATTTGGTATGTTTTGTTGTTGTTGTTGTTGTTTAACCATTAACCTATTTATTTTCCTGCTGCTTAATTTACTTTTGCTGTTGTCTGTGTATATGTACAATCTTGTTTTATATATTTTTTATGTTTCCTGGGTTTTATAATGTATAAGAGTATCTTTCTTAGGTAGTAAGTGGAAAAATAAGTCTCAGTGCTAATGCAAGACATATCTGAAGTCTGATGGTTTGTTAGGCTGGTGACAAATTCATGAAAAGTTAATTGGTCAAACTTTGCCCTGGGTGACCTAAAAGTCTTTCATGTGAGCTCCCCCATTTTGATCAGTTTGTGAAAGAGGATTCCTTTGTTTAGTCTGCATTCCAGCATTAACATCATCAGATTGTTGATCATACAGCTCTTTCCTAGCTTCTGCTTGGTTTGGGAATCCAAGCCAAGCACATACTGTTCACCAGTCTTAACGGCCTTTATTTCTTGTCTGTTCTTGGTTTGTCTGTGTTAGAGTTACAACCTCCTATTGGAAGAACTTTGTTCACCACATCACTAAATAAAATCAGCAGACTATTGTTCTTGATCAGCATAGCTCTCTTTTATTATAAAAATCATTAATTTGCTTTTCTCTCTCAGATATTGAGGGGTGTTCTCAGTATCCTTTGACAATTCTGGTTTTGTCACTATTCGGAATTTAAGACAAAGATGAATTTATAGCTTACTAGAGTCAGGCAGAATTGTGCTGGTCAGGCACAATCCACCCAGTGAAAGAAACCTGTTAATTTTATACATAGTTTTGAGTAGCATGGGATTTAGGGACAGAGGTGCAAATGGTTTGCTCACATCCATGTATGTGTGATAACTGTTGATTGGTTGGCCTTGAGTACTGTATTCATTGGAAAGAATTCATTCCTGATTGACATCCAAAACCAAAAAGCTGTCACTGATTGTTTGGATTGTAAAAGTGTATTCACAGAAACAGATTTTTAGTGATTGATCAGTGGGGTTTAAAACCAGTTCTGGTGGCTACTTGTTAACATAGTTGTGGGACAATCAGTCATTTCCTGGGAGTATGGGAACCTCTCTTTGTTTTCAGACCCCTATTTTCTTTCTCATTCAGCCAAAACTGCTTCTATCAAGAAATGGGCTTTTCAACCTCAGTATTACTGATAGTTTGAGTCAGATAATTCTTTGTTGTGTGTGTTTATGGTGGAGAAGCTGTTCTGTGCTTTGTAGGATATTTAACAGTGTTTTTGGTCTCTCCCTAATTAATAGATACCAGTGCAGCCATCTTTCCCCCAATCATGGCAACTAATAAAGGGCTCCATACTTGCCAAATGTCCCTTGGAGGGTTGGGGACTCAAAGCTAGATCACCCAGATAAAAAACATGGGTGTAGAGAGATGAATGTCTCTAGTGAAGCCTAGACTTAGGGAAAACTACAGTAGGCTAAACTGGAAGGGTCGGATTTTAAAACAATGAGAAAAAGTATGAAGGCAAGAATAATAGGCCAATGTGGGTAAAGGACTGTGGGATATAGGAGAATCTTGTTCTGATCGTTTTGTGAGGAAGCTGTCTACTTTGTGTCATCAGCTTGTTGCAAGGATCTTTAGTAAGTAATAAATTTCCTCAGAATGTCTGCTCCTGGAGGACTGCAACTTCTGTTTATCTAAAGGGAGTAACTTTCCAGTTCTAACACAAGGTCTCTTCCATTTCCCCCCCCAGAGAATTGGGTCTAATAAGGGCAGTAATGTTTAAGTAAGAAGCAAAGTATGAATAATTCAAATCTGTGAATAAATGTACCAGTTAAATATGTCCTGATATCACTGATAAATATGTTGGAATGTTTTAGGTAGAGAACACAAATCTAATAGGCTTTTGTTTTTGCCACTATGAATATTGTGAATTTTTACAGGGATATAATTCAACCAGTATAGAAGCTCAATAATACATACATGTTTATAAACAATGGATAGAAGCAATAAATAAAATTAAATAGAATCTATTAAGTGAAATAAAATCCATTTGGAGATACTTAGAGGATCTTTTATAGCATGGTTCTAATCCTTGTTGCACTTTTATCAATATATAAAACTATAAAAGTTATAGAAGATCAAAGTTATCTAAGGTCCTTCCTGCCACTCAGATAAAAGACCTGCTGACATTGGTAATAATTCTTTCTGCCCTTGCTCTTTTTTCACACACTTACATACATGTATTATATTATACATAGATGGAACCGTATGCTTTGGACAACCTCTCTTGTTAATAAGTGTATTGTGTCCATGTATATATGATAACTTTATGATATGTAAACATTTCTCCATTGTGTATTTGTACCATAATTTAAATGGTTAGTTATCTGTTGATGGGCATGCAAGTTTATAATTTTTTATTGAAACAAATTATAATACAATAAACATACATTTATTTTATATTTTTTATAGATGTTACTGGAAGACCAAAATTTCTATGCTTTGACATTTTGATTCACATTGCCAATATGGCCCACAGAATTCCCTAACACTTGATCTGAGAGAATACTCTAAAAAGATGCAAGTTGATAAACTTGTGCCATGGGTGATTAAGGGTAGTTTGACCTACTCAGAGGCATTTTTGTTTTCCAGGAAGACACCTGGAGAATGGAATGATTTAATTCAAAAGGAAAGAAATATTTAAAATATGATTTGTAGGAAATTGTTCTAAAGTCCCACAACAGAAACCATTTATGCCAGTTAAGAAAGTGATACATTTATAAGGCCTGAGAAAGAATTAATTTAAAGTTGGAAGGATTAGGTGATCCTTTTCTTTTTAACTTGTATGGTTTCCTCAAGGAATTGGTTAGGACCTTTGATTACTAGCTTCCATTTTAATTACAGGGATAATAAGTGGGTATAAAGTGATTTAGGCATTTAGAATACACAGAATCCTTTTTGAAACAATAATTTACATATTTAATCTTTTAATTTTACCTTGACATAGTGCTTGTATAGCTAGACACCTCCTGATTAGCCCCTGGAGGAAATTCAAAAAAAGAAAAAAAGAAACTATGATTAAGAGGTGAGCAGACAGAAAGGAGAAGGTAAAGAGAGAGCTGATTTTTGTGGGTGTGGGGTAAAAGGGTGGAAAGGATTCAAGTAAGGAGAAATAATACTTGATGGATTTTCCTGGAAGGAAGTTACACATTAAATACAGAAAAGAGAATGAAATATTGGAATTTGACACTCTGATCACTGTAATTATCAGTAATGGTCAATTGTAATTATTATAATTTAGAAAAATGAAGGAATCTGGCTGGCACTCAGGCATTTAATTACCATGTTATGACCACACCATTTGGAAAGCTTGCATTTGTATTCATGGAGATGAATAATTTCTTTTTGATTTAATGAGAAGAAAGCAAATTTCCTCTGGTTTACTTATATCTTACAATCTGCTGGAGAAATTTCTCACTCAGATTCCATTTATGCAAATGATCTGCATTATGAGCACAGAAGTATAGCAACTTTTTCTTTCCTTTGTTGTAAGCTCTTCTCTTTTGAGAAAAACATTTCCAGTTCTCAGTGCCCTACACTTCACCACTGAATAGTGTGTTCTAGCTGCAAAGCACTCCCTAAAGTGCAACAACTCACTGGTTGAAACCTTATAATATTTCTGTTTGCATTTATGGTGACTTTATACTCTTATTCTGACAAGAACTTTCACATTCTCTGTGTNTAAAGAATAGGATAAACAGTTTAAAAATTCAATAGATAATAGATTAGGTATATAAACTGATAATTCACAGAGGAAGAACTGCTATAACCCCATAACAGTGAAAAAAATGAACCAATTGTGAATTGAAATTCATTGTGAGACTGTGATTTCTACATATTAATGAAGGAATTGAAAGAAATACATTAGAATTAAGAAAAAAAAGAACAGAACGGTGGCAAAGGAATTCCTAGTGACTATTCCCTCCCCGGTAACATCAATTTGAACAACTATCCATGTGAGAAATTACCTTCAGAAGAGCCAAGGATTCCAGGTGAGGGAATACAGAATATGGGTGAAGCATAGAAATAAGAAAAGATGTACTGAGGAGGGTAGGAAAGGTAGTTCCTCATGTCCCTCCCACCCCTCCCTAAGCCCAGGTAGCCTAGTACAGAGACACCCTCTCCCTAGGAAGAGGACTGAGGTCAGCAGCCTGCTTCACCTGAGACCCCAGAGGTGGCTCACTTAGCACCAGGCCTACTCTTGTGGCCCTAGATGGCTCCCTGCAAGTTCCTTCATGTGCTCAGAGGTCTTGCTCACTCCAGCGCTTGCTGATTCAGTATTCAGAATCCTCCCAACAAAGAAACGCCGAGGACCAGATGGTTTCACAGTGAATTCTACCAAATGTTTTAAAATGGAAAGTATTAACAGCAATCCTCCTCAAAATCTTCCAAAAATTTGGAGAACATTTCTAAACTCATTTTGTGAGACCAGCATTACCCACTTCAAAGCTGGAAAAGGACAGTACAGGGAAACAAAACTATATGGTCCAATATCCTTGATAAATACGGACACAAAAATTTTCAAGTAATTAGCAAGCCAAAGTCAAAAAAGCATTTAAAAGGATAATACATCCAAGTTAGATTTTTTCCTGGGATGCAAGTTTGCTTCAACATATGTGACTCAGTAATGTGCTGCTCCATATTAATAGAATGAATGATAAAAATCATATGGTCACTTCAACAGATGCAAGAAAAGCATTTGACAAAATTCAGCATCTTTTCATGACAAAACAACAAATTGGATATAGAAGGACCATATCTCAATGCAATCAAGGCCAAACTCACAGCTAACATATACTCAATGGTGAAAGACTAAAAACTTTGCTGCTAAAATTGGGAACAAGATATGTGTGCCCACTCTCACCATTGCTAATCAACATAGTGCTATAAGCTCTAGCCAGAGCAGTTAAGCACCAAAAAGAAATAAAATGCATCTGAATTGGAAAAAAAAAGTTACAATTGTGGCCATTTGCAGATGACATGATTTTGTATATGGAAAGTCCTAAAGACTTCACCCCAAAATGTTAGATTTGATTATATTTCAATAAAGATTCATGGTACAAAATCAACATATAAAAATCAATTGCATTTCTACAAACTAACAATAAAATATCTGAAAGGGAAATAAAGAAAACAATTCTATCCACGATAGCATAAAAACAATAAAATACTTATAAATAAACAACTAAAGAGGTAAACCACAGATATGCAGATGACACCACCCTTATGGCAGAAAGTGAAGAAGAACTAAAGAGCCTCTTGATGAAAGTGAAAGAGGAGTGTGAAAAAGTTGGCTTAAAGCCCAACATTCAGAAAACTAAGATCATGGCCTCCGGTCCCATCACTCCATGGGAAATAGATGGGGAAACAGTGGAAACCAGTGGCTGACTTTATTTTTGGGGGGCTCCAAAATCACTGCAGATGGTGACTGCAACCATGAAATTAAAAGACGCTTACTCCTTGGAAGGAAAGTTGTGACCAACCTAGATAGCATATTAAAAAGCAGAGACATTACTTTGCCTACAAAGGTTCGTCTAGTCAAGGCTATGGTTTTTCCAGTGGTCATGTATAGATGTGAGAGTTGGACTATAAAGAAAGCTGAGTGCTGAAGAATTGATGCTTTTGAACTGTGGTGTTGGAGAAGACTCTTGAGAGTCCCTTGGACTGCAAGGAGATCAAACCAGTCAGTCCTAAAGGAGATCAGTCCTTGGTGATCATTGACAGGACTGATGTTGAAGCTGAAACTCCAATAGTTTGGCTACCTGATGTGAAGAACTGACTCATTTGAAAAGACCCTGATGCTGGGAAAGATTGAGGGCAGGAGGAGAAGGGGACGACAGAGGATGAGACAGCTGGATGGCATCACCGACTCAATGGACATGGGTTTGGGTGAACTCTGAGAGTTGGTGGAGGGACACCACCACAGGGAGGCCTGGCATGCTGCGGTTCATGGGGTCACAAAGAGTCAGGTACCGCTGAGTGACTGAACTGACCTGAACTGAAAGAGGTAAAAGACTTGCACACTGAAAGACTTCATGAAAGGTATTTAGGAAGATACTTTCCAAATAAATGGAAAGATATTCCATGTCGATGGATTGAAAGAATTATTAATACAGTATTGTTGAAATGTTAAAACTACCCAAAGCCATTTATATTGAATTTATATTCAATGCAATCCTGATAAAAAATTCCAATGGCTTTTTTTATACAATAAGAAAACACACCTAAAATTTGTTGTGAAAAAACAACAACAACCCTGAATAGCCAAAGCAATCTTGAAAAAGAAGAAAAAAGCTGGAGGCATCACACTTCATGATTTCAAACTATACTACAGAGCTAGAATAATCAAGTCTTTACATTACTGATGTAAAAACAAACACATAGACCAACAGAAGAGAATCAAGAGCCTCAAAATAAACCCACATATACATGGTCAACAGGTATTTTATAAGGGAACCAAGATATTCAATGAGGAAACCATAATCTATTTAATGATGTTAGGAAAACTGGACAGCTACATGCAAAAGAATGAAATTGGATCTTTATCTTACATCACTCACAATTATTAAAATGTATTAAAGACATAAATATAAGAACCCAAAATATAAAGCTAATAGAAGAAAGCAGGTTAAAAGTTCTTTGATATTGGTCTTAGTAACAACATTTATTTTATTTGACACCAGAAGTACAAGCAAGAAAGCAAATATAAACAAGTGGGACTACATCAAACAAAAAGCTTCTTCACAGCAAGATAAACAAGCACCAAATGCAAAGGTGACCTATAGAATGGGATAAAATATTTGCAAACCATCTTTTGATAAGGGGTTAATATCCAAAATGGGCTTTGCAGGTAGTGTAGTGGTAAAGAACCTACATGCCAGTGAAGGAGACTAAGAGACCCAGGTTTGATCCCTGGGTTGGGAAGATCCCCTGGAGAAGGGCACAGCAACTCACTCCAGTTTTCTTGCCTGGAGAACCCCATGGACAGAGGAGGTGGGCTAAGGTCCATAGGGTGGCAAAGGGTCGAACACAAGTGAAGTGACTTAGCATGCATGCAATATCCAAAATATAGAAGGAGTCCATACAACTCAATAAACAGAAGTAAACAATCCAATTTTTAAAATGGGAAAATTACTTGAGTAGAGATTTCCCAAAAATACATATAGATGGCCGACTGGTGTATGAAAAGATTTAATCATCAGGGAAATGCAAATCAAAATCCCAATGAGGTACACCTCACAACTCTTAGAATGATTGTTATGAAAAAGAGAAGAAATTATGAATGTTGGCAAGGATGTGGAGTAAAGGGAGGCATTGTGCAGTGTTGGTGGGATTGTAAATTGGAACAGTCAGTACAGAAAACAGTACAGAGCTTCCTCAAAAAAAAGAAAAATGAAATCACTGTGTGATTCAACAGTCCAACTTCTGGGTAGATTTCTGAAGGAAATGAAATCACTATCTTAATAGTTAACTATACCCCCCAAGTTCATTGCACATTATTCACAATAGTCAAGGCAAAGAAATAAACTCAGTGTCTTTAGATTGTTTAAGAATAAATAAAATTTAAATATATACACACACATACATGTGTATATATTTAAAATTTATATTCCTTTACATTTATATAGAAATATATATATGTGTGTATAATAATACAATTATATTCCTATATACATAATTTGGCTGTATGAAAGAAGGAAATCTTGCCTTTTGTGACAACCTGGATGGACCTTGAGGGCATTATACTAAGGGACATTTCAGAGGCGACAAATACTGTATGTTTTTACTTTAATGTGGAATCTAAAAGAGCTGCACATTAGAAATAGAGATTCGAATTCTAGTTGTCATGGGCTCTGGGTTGGGGAAAGGTAGAGATGTTGGTCAAAGAGAATAAATTCCAGCTATAAGATGAATTATTTCTGGGGATCTGATGTACAGCATGGTGACTATAGTAACTTACCACACATATAAAAATGGTAACTATGTGAGGTAATGGATGTTTTAACAACCTTGCTATGGTAACCCCCCAAAGTATATGGGTGTATCAAATAATCACATTGTATACTTTAAACTTACATGTTTTATGTGTGAATAGTAGCTTAATGAAACTGGGAAAAAAAGAGAAAGAAATTCATTAGATTATATATATTTGAAGCAGAAACAAAAATGGAAGTGAGATTATCTTTTTATTATTTTTACCTTAAAATATACATGTATTATTTTTGCAGTTAAAAAATTGAGTACAATGATAATTAGAAAAAAATGCAATTTGTGAACACCTAGAGAATCAGAAAATGTTAACATGATCTCAGAATATGAACTGTTCTCATTACATGTCTTAGTTTGGATTCTCCAAAATCAGACCCTGAAATAAGGATTTATGCTCAAGTAGTTTACTGGGGAAGGATACTAAAAAATTCTTGACTGTGGGAAAGAACACAGGAAAGGGATGGCAGTTCATATGTGTTTGTGCTTAGTTGTTCAGTCCTGTCCAACTCTTTGGGACCCCATCACTCCTTATCCTGCCAGGCTCCTCTGTCCATGGGGATTCTCCAGAAAAGAATACTGGAATATGTTGCCATGCTCTCCTCCAGGGGACCTTCCCAACCCAGGAATTGAATCGTGGTCTCCTGTATTGAATATTTGGCCACTGTGAGTTGTTATTGGGCTTCCTAGGTAGCACTAGTGGTAAAGAACCTGCCTGCCAATACAGGAGATAAGAGACACAAGTTCAACCCCTAGATTGGAAAGACCCCCTGGAGAAGGGAGTTATTTTGGCCAAGGGATAAAAGAAATAAGGTATGTACATAAAATCATATAGATATTAATTTGTGGAGACATTAACCTTAGTTTTTTGAAAGTTATTCAAATCAGGATATTGCATCACTTTAAATAGTCTCATCTGTAATTTGTGGACATTTAGTTGTGTGTGTGTGTTTGTGTGTGTGTGTGTGTGAGTGTGTGTGTTTGTGTGTGTGCACTTGTGCACATGTTCTCTCTATCATTAGAGTGAAATTTAACTGACAATCTATAGTTAAAAGATGAACCGAAAGGCAGACAGACTGCAGTTTCTTATATATACTTTTGTCTCTGTCTTTATACCCGATAACGGTCATGTACATAATCTTGTATGTTTATATCAGTTTCTCTCTTTAAAAGGATCTTTCTTTTTCCTAGATATGGTCATTTTATTATTAGGCACAATGNNNTGTTTACAATGTTATGGAACTTCAAAGACACTTCAGCATTTTAAGAGTTGTTTTCTTTTAATTATTTTCAGAGTAGACCATGAACATTTGAAAGATGGAGAAATCTCTCAAATATGTGAAGTTATCTTATTATCCAGTCTTTGTAAATGAATTGCAAATAGATTAATTTTTAGCAATAAATATACTCAGTTAAATTCTCATTTAAATTTTGGTGGCTTTGTTGTTGAATGAAAGGGGAAATCTTCGTATGATTTATTTGATCAAGCTTTCTGTGCACTTGCCACATTCCTTGCTGGCCATTGACTTGACATCCAGCTGACTTCAAAATGACTGAGCAACAAGGTGATTTCTCTCTTCTTTCTGTCTCTTTCATAGTCAACCTTGTTTAGAGCCTGTTTATTGATTTTTTTTTCATTGTAATAGAATATGAAATTGTTTTTATAGTACTGTTCTAATGGGTTATTATTTACTTAGATTTGTAGAAGGATCAATGATAAAGATTCCTGTAAGTAACTAAAATAGAATTTGGAAATATATGGAAAATGGCAGTAATTAATATAAGGGTAGGGTTCAAAGACAATTTTACTTTTTTAAAGATTAAAAATGACTGGAGCAAAACTGTATAAACAACAGTAAACACTGATAGCCTCTTCAGGCAAAACATAATTAAAGCCTTTTTCCCTCTGTAGCTCTAGCAGAATCAAGGCCCATAAATCTCTTAGGTATTCCACATTGTAAATCTCATTTCTGAAAATGGTTCTGGGGATGATACCATGATTAGAAAACAAACTAAAAGACAATTATTAGCAATTGATTTTGTGACTTACAGCCGTTGCTGGTAATCTCTGAGTTTAAGAGAAATAAACTTCCTTTCAATGTCTTCTGTGTCCATACTTTACCAATTATAAACCTTGATGACCTAGTTTTGTCATACATTTCATTCCCCCAAAGAAAAAAAAAAACAAAAGCTGAAGTGAACTTCACCTTTCCGGTATTCACTTTAATCCACATCAATATTTTAAAGAGGGTTAATGGCTGAGCCTTTATCCTGCTGTGTAGAGTTCTATAAATAGCCAGACTAGGGCCTTCACCTGAAGGAGACTTTTCAGTCAGAATTCTTTGCTGTGGCAAATACCCACCTCAGCCTGACTTAAGCAAAAAAGGGTATTTATTGTCTCTAATAACTCGGAAGTCCAGAGAAGGAGTAGTCTTCTGGCTCAAAGCAAGGGATGCAAATAAGGTCATTGGGTTGTTCCTTTGTGCTCTTCCCATCCCTCCTCCCTCCTCCACTACGGTCCCCATCCCATCCCATCCCCCTGCCCCTCTGATTCCATCCATTCTCCTCCCCTCACCTCCTTCCCTTATCCCTTTTTTATGCTCTGTTTTATGCTCTCTAGAAGAGGTCACATCCTATTCTACTGAAGCCAGTTTTGTATCCTTTGATTCGTATCTAGTCAGCCTAACAAACTCTGCCAACCTCTTGGCCTGAAAGAAAACAACTATTTTATTATTATTATTTTTATCATTCTTTGGATCAGAAACTCAAGACAGGGCACAGACAGATGGCTCATCTCTTATTCACTTCGTGATGCAGGAGGTTGAGTATCCAGGATGCTGTCTTTACCTACACATCAAGCACTCCAGCTAAGATAGCAAAAAGCATCCATAATGATGCTAAAGTAATAATGGTGGATTACAGGTTTCACTGTTTCCCCCTCCCTTTAAAAGGAATCTTATAATAGCATGTAAAGTGTTAGATTTTATTCATCCTATATATATGTATCCTTTTCAGTTACTCTAAGTGGTTTTAGAGAAAGCACTGTCTACTTTATTTTAAAAACTTGATTGCATGTCTAGATATAATCATGTAGTTTTCTTAATTTGTCACTATGATAGTTTATGGTTATAGATATTTATTATTAATTTCTTATAAGTAGGGTAAAACACTACTATGCCTCATTTTAATAAAAATTCAATTTTGATCTGATTTAAGGTGTTTATAAGTGAGATTTTTCAAAATTTCCTTTTCTGCTTTCTTTTGTCTGAGATAGGTTTCAAGTCATGGTATCTCATAATATTAATTAAGTATCCTTTCAACATTTTTTTCCTATGTAAAACATAACATTTTCCTTGAACATTTTGAGAGAAATGACTATAAAATCATCTAGAACAGGAGCTATTTTAATGCAATATTCTAATAATGTTTCCAATTCTTCTATTATTATGTGATATTTAGTTTTTCTAAGCTAGAGTCTTCCCAGGTGGCCCTAGTAAAGAACCCATCTGCCATGCAGGAGAAAAAAGGGACTCAGGTTTGATCCCTGGGTTGGGACGGCCCCCTGGAGGAAGGCATGGCAACCCACTCCAGCATTCCTCCCTGGAGAATCCCATGGACAGAGGAGCCTGGTGGGCTACAGTCCCTAAGGTCACAAAGAGTTAGACATGACTGAGGCAGCTTAGCAAATGCATGCTAGAGTCAGTTTTTGTAATTCATATTTTCCAGAAAAATTACTTATTTTATTGAAGAATACACTTTACTATTACAGATTTCATGTTTTAATATTTCTGCTTAACTCTGTGTCAAACTTTCAGCCATCTTATACCCCATGAACCTGTATAGACTGTAGGAGTGAGATGCCATAACCTCTGGCTTATTTGTTTCAGTTAGTGGGAAGCCCTATCAGGATATGAGAAGAAAGGGAGGCTCACTAGCTGGCTCTCCCATTACAGTTCAATTCAGACGGTCAGGGTCGCTGATGGCTGTCTCATACTCAGCATTCTTCTTTCGGGTACTGCACCAGGCCTTGTGGTTTCCCTGTACCTGCACATTTTCACTCAAACATCCTTGATTTATCTGTGCCATACGCTGCTTCCTGATACAGACTGAAGATAAAGTTTCTTGATATTCATATCCCTTTTGTCTTTGCTATTTGTGGTGTTTTCTTTGTTTGGTTATTTAATGTGTCAACTTGACTGGGCCATGAGGTGCCCAGACATTTGGTCAAACAGTATTCTAGGTGTGCCTTATTTGGTGTTGGGGTCCTTTAATGGACTGGAACCTGGTGCTCTGGAGATGATGATAAGAAAGTAAAAGAGAGAGAAAGAGGCTGATATTCCTTGGTTTACGCAGAAAACCAATAAAGCCCTTTGACACAGGGCTTGTGTTGCTCATGAAGGCACCTGGAGAGAGAAAGAGAGAGAGCGCGCCCAAGACACGGGGACCAGAGCTCTGATGGAGCAAAGGTGTTTTAATTAACACGGTGTGGGCATATATACTGTCTTACAAGGTAGTTATTCTCAGGAAAGATAAAGATTAAAATTCCAGACTTATAAAACATAGGAGATCCATATTAAAGAAAGAGTTGTAAACAATCACTTTTACTATATGGTTCATAAGAAGGAAGAGGGTACTTATTACCATATTGAAAAACTAAAGAAGGAAATGCCTGGATTCCTCAGCGCAGGAAGAGGCTTGCCTCTCCTCTTAATTCCTGAATATTTAGGAATTAATAAAGGAACAGAGGATTCCTGAGATATCCAAAACAGCACACTGGAAGCCTCCTGGTAAATGCTTCCTGACAATTTGGGAGGAGATTAACATTTGAATTGGAAGACTGACTAAAGCAGATTGCTGTCTTTAATGTGGATGAACCCCAAAACTGAGTAAGAGGGAATTACACCTGCCTCACTACTTCAGCTGAAACAGCAGTCTTTTCCCACATTTAGACTTGAACTGAAAAATCAGTTCTTGGGTGTTGAGCCTGCTAGCATTCAGACTGGAACTTACACCATTAATTCTCCTGGTTTGGAAGCCTTTGGATTTGTACTGCAACTATACCATTGTCATTCCTGGTTCTCCAGCTTGACAATTTTATGTCTTGGGACTTCTCACCTTCCATGGTCACGTGAGCTGATTCCTGATTATCTATCTTTCTTCCTGTCTGTCTCCCTATACACCTGCACGTATGTGTGTTTGCACATACTCATATTATTGAGCCTTAAGATCCAGTGACGTTTACTTGGCTAGGTTTTGGATTTTATTGAGATCCTTCATTTATTTCCTTCTGATTTCTCCCTTTGGAATGGGAATGTCTATCCTATAACTGTCCCCCACTGTATTTTGGAAGCACATATCTTGCCTGGTTTCACAGGTTTACAGCTAGAGAGAAATCTTGCCTCAAGATGATTCATGCCTCAAGTCTCACCCATATCTTCTGATTTAGATGATATTTAAGGGAGACCGAGCTTCAGACTTAATGTTGGAATGAAGACTGTTGAGGCTGTTAAGATAGAATGAACATATCTTGCATGAGAGAAGAACATGGATTTTGGAAGGGTCAGGGGTTGAATGCTATAAACTGCACTGTGCTCCCACCAGGTTCATATGTTGAAGCCCTAATGTGACTGTTTTGGAAATAGTGCTTTTAGGAGGTAACTGAGTTTAAATGAGGTCATAAAGGTGGGACTCTAATTGGATAGAATTGATGAGTTTATTTAAAAAGCAGGAGAGATATCTCTTTTTCTCTCCATTCACATGTACTGAGGAAAGGCCCTGTGAGCACACAGTGAGAAGGCAGCCATCTGTAAGCCAGGAAGAGAGGTCTCACCAGCACTTAACTTTGCTGGCCCCACGATCTCAGATTTGCACCCTCCAGAACTATGAAAAATAAATCTGTTTAAACCACCAAGTTATGTTGTTTTGTCATGGCAACCTGAGTTAAGACACTATTATATCTCCTTTAAATGTGTACAGTTTATAATTTGCATATTCACTATTTTTATTAGATTTTTCATAGATACGTCACTTTTTTTTAAACAGCCATGTCTTAGGTTTATAGGCAATTGTACTTATCATTCCAGTTCCTAAATCACCTAGTTCAGTTCCCTTCAGTTAGCATTTTGTTATTTCTTTAACTTTGTTTGCTTTCTTTTAGTTTCCTTTGTGCAGTCAAAATAATATTTTGAGCTGAATGTTTTGTTCATTTTTTGCCTTTTCTTTGTTTTCACATTTGAAAAGGAGAAGACATTTCCTCTGAATATACCTCGTTAACACATACAACTTACACTGCATCTTATAGATTTTGAAAGGCTGTAGTTTTATTTCAGTGTGATCATAGGAAAGAAGATCCTTCTGAAACAAAGCAGGCACATATATACTAACTTTCCTACTGAACCAATTTGTCTATCTACAAGTATATTATACATTCATATATGGAATGATGATCCTCAAGTATCTGATAGGATTTAAAAGAATTAAATATCTCATTAGTTTATAATTTTGCACACTTTGGGGAGAAGATAGTCTGTATAATTTGCTTTCCACCACTGTTGAATTTTATTGGTTCTGTAAAAATATGGCAAATTTTGTGATTCTTCCACAGATATTATAGGCAAAAAAGGCAAAAAAGTTTTGTTTTCAGGATATAGAATACTGTATATAACACATTAATTTAACATCATTATTATTTTATTTCTATTGTCCGTGGTTCAATGAGTTTTTTCTATTTGATTTATCATTAATTGATAATAGTATGTCAGTATAATATAAAAACTAAATCTTTAAATGAGTAAAGCTCATTTGAATAACAAAGCTATAATGATGAGAAGAATGTAGATATTTCCCTATCTTGTTTTGTCTCCAAGTAGACAACTTGTCACATGTACACACATTTATGCTATCCCAGTACATAGTTTCCTAGTACAATTTGTTACAAAGTACTGTAACAAATTACCACAAATTTAGTGCTTAAAACCACACGGATTCATCAGCTTATAGTTTTAGAGGTAAAAACTCTGAAATGATTTTCACTGGGCTGAAATTGCAGTTTGGGTAGGGCTGCATTTTTCTGGAGGCTCTAGAGATTCCTTGGCTCATGGCTCCATCCCCCATATTCAAAATCAGCAGCAGCCTAGCTTTCATCAGGTCCGTATTTTCATCAGATCCATGTCTCCCTCTCATTGCCTAACCTCCACTTCTGTTGTTATGCCTCCTTCTCTGACTCTGTTGCTTCCCTCTTCCACACGGGGCCACCAATACAGAATAAACTCTCAGTTTCTAAAATCTTAATTTAATCACATCTATAAAATGACTTTTAAGTGTAAAAAAAGCATACTCATAAGTTCTAGGGATTAGGATATAGACATCTTTAAGAGGTCATTATACCGCCTATGACACCAGGCATTGCTAAAGTTTTTTTCCTCAAGCTTTTCATGGTTGACAGTCTTGGAACTAGAAATACATTGCTAGTCATTTGCTTTTCATCATAAGTGGAATGTAAATGTGCTGACCTTACATAATCACCTGTTTTTAAATACTCAGGAAAACGTTTAATACAGTGAATTTTATTAGAACCACTGTGTAGCTTTATGATGACTTTGGTATTTGGTTGGATTAATTATGCTTCAGTAATGGGCTATTTTGATTTTTGTATGTTAGTCTTCATTTAGCAGTACAATAATGATTTTTATCATGTTTCAAAATGTGCCCCAAAGATTCTGATTAGAATTATTACTAAGCTGCTAATGGGCAGTATGAAAAATAAAAAATAATTGTAGGTTTTTACAAAGGTAGAAGAGTTAATTAATTACTTTTTCTTGTCCTCAATCCCCCAAGGAAGAATAATATAAGTGCTATGCTTCTGTAATTTAAGTGAACTTGTTTTTTAGTTTCTTGGAGCTGGTAAGGAAAAATATGGTACATTATTTGTCAAATATACAATAAGCCATGTTTTATATGCATTGTTTTCCTAATTTTGACCCCATATAGAGTTAACATATGAATAAAGTATAGAATTAGCATCTTTTATTTATTTTTAAGGATATATGTAGGTGTCAATGAAATGCTTAATAATGATTTTATTTTCTGCATAGTTCATCAAACCAGGAACCTCTGGTCATTCTAGTTTACAACAGTTTTGTATTTGCTCATTGACAGATTAAATATTTATCCTAGTCCTGGACAATTTACTAATCAAAAGCCTGGTGCTATTTGAAGGGAGAAAAAGGAAGAATAAAAGGGTTCTGAAGGCTATGTATTTATCAGCCAAAATATAAAACATCTCAGAGTGATCTGGTCAAGAACAGCAGCACACATACCTGTGAGAATACATTTTCTAAAAACTAGATTCACCACTGCAAATCTTCTAAAGGCCAAAGAAATAAGAAGTAGGAAGGGAAAACCAAAACAAGCAAAAACCTTAAGTCATATATTGATCTTCATGGCTTTCCAGTATAGTTACACAGTGATAATTAACACCAAAATATGACCTAAAAGATTAAGGAGATTAAAATTAAACATAACTTATTTTCAGTACAGTGTCTTTACTAATCTAGGTCTTAATGGTAATGATATTACATAATTTCTTCAAATGACCAAATTACCATTCATTTGATTGATAAATATTAATTATAAAATTAAACACTATGCTAAACCAGAAAATAAGGACCTACCAAGGCTATAGGATTAGGATACCTCTTACAGAATCTAAGTAGTGAATAAGGTTCATACTGGGCTTCCCTGGTGGCTCAGTGGTAAAGAACCTGCCTGCCAATGCAGGAGACAGGGGTTCGAGCTCTGGGTCAGAAAGATCCCTTGGAGAAGAAAATGGAAACTCACTCCAGTATTACTGCCTCAAAAATTCCATGGACAGAGGAACCTGGCAGGCTATAGTCCATGGAGTCACAAAGAGTCGGTGACACCCAGACTTCATACTGTGAACTCTAAAATATGGATCTTCTAGTAATTTAAACTTAAAAGAATAATGCAAAATATGTAGGAGGAAAGGAAAGAAGAAAGAGAACTCAGAAAAGAGATGATCTTGAGCAATTTCAGTTCAGTTCAGTTCAGTCGCTCAGTAGTGTCCGACTCCTTGGGACCCCATGAATTGCAGCACACCAGGCCTCCTTGTCCATCACCAACTCCCGGAGTTCACTCAATCTCATGTCCATCGAGTCAGTGATGCCATCCAGCCATCTCATCCTCTGTCATCCCCTTTTCCTCCTGCCCCCAATCCCTCCCAGCATCAGAGTCTTTTCCAATGAGTCAACTCCGCATGAGGTGGCTAAAGTATTAGAGTTTCAGCTTCAATATCAGTCCTTCCAGTGAATACCCAGGATTGGTCTCCTTTAGGATGGATTGGTTAGATCTCCTTGCAGTCCAAGGGACTCTCAAGAGACTTCTCCAACACCACAGTTCAAAAGCATCAGTTCTTCAGCACTCAGCTTTCTATATAGTCCAACTCTCACATCCATACATGACCACTGGAAAAACCATAGCCATAGATGGACCTTTGTTGGCAAAGTAATGTCTCTGCTTTTGAACATGCTATCTAGGTTGGTCATAACTTTCCTTCCAAGGAGTAAGTGTCTTTTAATTTCACGGTTGCAGTCACCATCTGCAGTGATTTTGGAGCCCCAAAAAATAAAGTCTGACACTGTTTCCCCTGTTTCCCCATCTATTTCCCATGAAGTGATGGGACCAGATGCCATGATCTTCATTTTCTGAATGTTGAGCTTTAATGCAACTTTTTCACTCTCCTCTTTCACTTTCATCAAGAGGCTTTTTAGTTTAATTTACATATTTTCATAAAAGTTTATATTTAGTCACTGATCTTCCCATTTTTGGAAAGGGTATTAGTGAGTGAGGATGAACATGCTTTGTTTAACCTCTAAAACTATTTAAACAATATGAATTTGAAGGATGCTAAGTAGAGAAATATTAAAGTGTACTAAAAACTTGTTTTATTTTATTTTAAAAATTTGAATAATAAGCATAAAAATTTTTGTTTTAATATTGCTGCTGCTGCTGCTAAGTCGCTTCAGTCGTACAAAAGAATATTTATAGCCTGTGTAGGTTAAAACACATAAAAATATAACCAACATGAGCATATGAATGTTATTTGAGAAATAAAGCTCTACCAGAAATCTTAAAAGTTTTTGATTCTTCCCTCAGCAATATGATCCTCCTTTCTCTACTCATAAATGGCTATGTTGTCAACTGTATTTATATAAATTTTTGCTCTTTGTAAGTTTAACACATATTTAGTTTTGCATGTTTTTGAATGTCACATAAAAGTGGATATCCTTCTAAAGATTGCTTTTCAAAATTATTGATAATAAGTTTCCAAGGTTCATCCATGTGTGTTTGTGTAAGTTGTCCAATGTCTGGATAGAATAATCCAGTTGGCAAATATTCAAGTATTTATAACTTGGGCTTCTTCCATGTATATTTGGATTCTTTACACTTTTTTTCCTATCACAAAACAACATTTCTATGAACATTCTTGGATGTGCCCTCTGGTGCACAGAAGGAAGAGTTTTCTCTGGTGTGCATGAATAGGGGTAAAATTTCTGAGTTAATTTTTTTTCAGTCATGCCTGACTCTGCAATCCCATGGACTGCAACATGCCAGACTTCCCTGTCTGTCACCAACTCCCAGAGGTTTTTTTATTAAGGTATTTTATGTCTAGAAAGCTTTCTAAACTCTATTCTTATTCTTTGGGTTTTATCCATAGATAATCACATATCTGGAGAAGGAAATGGCAAGTATTCTTGCCTGGGAAACACCATGGGCAGAGGAACCTGGTGGACAAAAGTCCATGGGGTTGCAAAGAGTCCGATACAACTTAGTGACTAAACAACTACAGAATCATATATCTATTACAATAGCAATTTTTCATTATCCTCTAATCAGTCTTTCTTTTTTTGCTTCTTATACATATAGAATTCCATATCTTGGCTATTGTGAATAATGCTGAATGTGAAAGTGTAAATACCTTGTTGATATCTTTTTTTTTTTATGTCCTTTTGAAAAATACCTAGTAGTAGGACTGCTGAATCTTAAAGTAGTTCTAGTTTTAATTTAAAAAGTGACCTCCATACTATTTTCCATAGTAGTGATTCTGATATATAATACATTTCCATCACAGCACAAAAAGGGAACAAGAGTTCCCTTTTTAAATTACAATTTTGTGTGGGTATATGCCCAAGGGTGGAATTGTTGGGTCATATGGTAGTTCTGTTTTCAGTTTTCTGAGGAACTTCCATACTTTTTTCTATAGTGGCTGCACCAATTCAAATTCTCAACAGTGTAGGAGGGTTCTCTTTTCTCCATATCCTCTCCAGCATTTCTTATTTATAGACTTTTTAATGATGGACATTCTGGCCAGTATGAAGTGTACTCATAGTAGTTTTGATTTACATTTTCTCTAATAATAAGTGATGTTGAGCATCTTTTCATGTGCTTACCAGCCATCTGTATGTCTTCTGTGGAGAAATGTCTATTAAGGTCTTCTGACCACTTTTTGATTGGGTTGCTTTTGTTGTTGTTACTGAGTTGTATGAGGGTTTGTGCATTTTGGAGATTAAGTGCCGGGGTCCAGCACCAGTGGATCCAGGGAAATTCGAAGCGTGGACAGCATAGATGAGGAAAACTTATTTGTTTATTAATATAAGATTATAAGATTAGATTAGGAAGAAATAGTGTAGTAGGAAAATTAAGTGGAGAAAAGAGGCTGAATAACTTGGTTTACATGGAAAGCCAATAAAGTTCCAGACAAGGAGCTTGTACCATCTACGTTAGGCCACCGGCATCTGTTTGAATATCAGAGAGTGCCCCGCCTTGGGCTCTCTCTCTTACAGATCTTAAAAGCCAGGACAAGTAAGTAGACATGATGAGCCTCCACACCCCAGGTGGGAATTCAGCCTGAAATTAGAGTAAAGAGGAGAAATGGGGGAAACCAGTCCAGTGACTGGCTCTGGCCTCTATTGTTCAGAAGACCTTTTATAGTTTTGATAAAACATGGAGATCAATGGATGACACAAAGTTATGCAGCGTTAGCAGCCCAGACTCTTATCAAAACCAGGCTTTTCTCTCTGCATACCTAGTTGTATACACAAGTCTTAGGTGATTTATATCATCTTCCGGCCAAAAATGGCCAATTAACATTTTACAGCTTTTTTTCTTATAAGGGTTTGTTAACTAGAAGACTTATATGTGTTGATCTTCCCAAAGTCTTGGTGCCACTCTCAGAAAGCACCAAATAAAGTTACATTCTTACATAGCAAAGATATAGCAATTTATAACAAGTAAAAGGACTACAGTGATTTATAACAAAAGAAAAGTAATTAACTCAAAAGTCTAGTGTTGCTAACATCAAAACTACTATATATCCTTTTCCATGTCCCGTTTACATTGATTAACATCCTCCCTGGTGCCTAAAAGAGAAAGAGTATGGAGGCCTGGCAGCAATCATAGAGTCAACAGTGAAAACCCGTCACCAATATGATTTTTAGCTCTTTAGAAAAGGCTTTGTATCTTTAAGATGCTTTAAGCTCTGTGCCTCTCACGGTTGGGGGGCTGTAAGCAATTCACAAGCTGTAAGAGGTCTGGGGAACCTGTTAGGCAAGCTAGAGAACTATCAGAGGGGTTTAACTGAAACATCCCTTTCAAATACAGAAGACTAAAGCCCTGATCTGACTTTTTCCAGAGAATATCAAAAGAGCAGAGTACAAAAGCCAGCAGATTTTTAGTTTTTGGGGTACATGCCTGGGAAATACCAGGGGAAACCCCTGAAGCCTAATCACGTCCTTGCGTTTTGTCAGGCTTCCTTCCTCATGACCTTGTCACGGGTGGGTTTCCTCATGCTGGCTCCCGGCAATTAAGCCCTTGTTGGTTGCATTATTTACAAACATTTTCTCCCATACGACAGGCTATCTTCATTTTATTATGATTTTCTTGCTGTGTAAATCTTGTAAGTTTGATAGGTCCCATTTGTTTATTTTTGTTTTTATTTCTATTGTCTTGGAGGCTGACCTAAGAAAACATTTGTATGATTTATGTCAGAGAACATTTGCATTTCCTCTCTTCTAGGAGTTTTGTGGTATTATACTTAATATTTAAATCTTTAATCCACTTTGAGTATACGTTTTTGTATGCTGTGAGAGCATGTTCTTACTACATTGATTTAGATGCAACTGTCCAACCTTCCAGAACCACTTACTGAAAAGACTTTTTCCCATTTTATATTCTGCCCCCTTTGTCAAAGATTAATTGACCATAAGTGTAAGTGTATTTCTGGGCTCTCTATGCTGTCCCATTGATCCATATGTCTGCTTTTGTACCACTAACAAACTGTTTTGATTACCATAGCTTTGAAGTATTGTCTAAAGTCTGGGAGAATAATGCCTCCTGCTTTGTTGCTTTTTCCTCAGGATTGCTTTGACAATTCTAGACCTTTTATGGTTTTATATAAATTTTTGGATTATTTGTTCTAGTTCTGTGAAGAATGCTGTGATTAACTTGATAGGAATCACAATAAATTTGTGGATTGTTCTGATAGTACTGCCATTTTAAAAATATAAATTCTTCCAATCTGGTGAAATTTTAAAAGAATTTTTTTTTGTTTTGTTTTTTTACATTTCTTTTCTGATATTTAATTGTTAGTGTAAATACATGTCACTGATTTCTGAATGTTAACCTTATATCCTGCAAGTTTGCTGAATTATTTTATTACATCTGTAGTTTTTGTGTAAAGTCCTTAGTATTTTCTATATATTGTATCATGTCATGTGGATATGGTGGCCAAAAAATATATGCACCTGTACATTCACAACACTATTCACAAAANTAGTATTTTCTATATATTGTATCATGTCATGTGGATATGGTGGCCAAAAAATATATGCACCTGTACGTTCACAACACTATTCACAAAAGTCAAGACATGGAAACAACTTAAATGTCCACTGACAGGTGAATGGATAAATAAGATGTGGTACATATATACAATGGCATGCTACTCAGCCATAGAAACTAATGAAATAATGCCATTTGCAGCAACATGGGTGCAAACCAGAAATTATCATATTAAAGGAAGTAAGTCAGAAAGAGAAAGACAAATATCATATGCTATCATTTATATTTGGAACCTAATATATGCCAAAAATGAGCCTTTCAACAAAACAGAAACAGACTCACAGAAATATAGAAGAGATTTGTGGTTGCTGAGGGGGTAGGGGAGAGGAAGAGGAATGAAGTAGGAGTTTGGGATTGTTCAGTTGCCCAGTCATGACTCTTCATGACCCCATGGACTGCAGCATGCCTGGCCTCTCTGTCCCTTACCTTCTCCTGGAGTTATCCCAAGTTCATGTCTAGTTTGGCATTAGCACATGCAAACTATTATTAATTTATTTGGAATGGAGAAACAAGGTCTTACTATATAGAACAGGGAACTATATGCAGTCTCATGGGATAAACCATAATGAAAAGTAATATTAAAAATATATACATATATGTAACCGACTCACTTTGCTGTATAGCAGAAATTAGCACATCATTGTAAATCAACTATATTTAAATTTTAAAAAATAGAGAATTAAAAAAAATTCCCTTTTCTCCTCATCCTTCCCAATATTTCTCTCTTGTCTTTTTAATGAAAGCCATTCTAACATGTGTGAAATGATATCTCATTGTAGTTTTAATATGAATTTCTCTGTGAGTTTTTTTCTTTTTTTTTGTGAGTGGTGCATGATAGAACTCTAATTTCATTCTTCATGTGGCTATTCAACACCACTTATTGAAGAAACTATCCTTTCCCCTTAAGTATCTGGATCGCTTGTTAAATATCAGTTGACAATATATGTGTGGGTTTATTTCCAGGTTCTTTTTGTTCAATTGATCTATAGATCTCTTTTTATGCCAGTACTTTATTAATTTGATTACTACTGTAGAATGGATTGACATGAGGAAGTATGATGCCTCCAGTTTTGTTCTTCTTTCTCAAGGTCACTTTGGCTATTTAGATCTTTTATGATTCTAACAAATTTGGGGATTACTTTTTCCATATCTGTGAAAAATACTATTGGGTTTTGGTAGAAATTGCATTGAAGGCATAGATGGCTTTGGGTAGTATGAATGTTTCAAGAATATTAATTCTTCCAGTTCATGAACATAGGATATCTTCCCATTTGTTTGGCCTTTTAAATTTCTTTCACCAAGTTTTGCAGTACAGATCTTTACTTCTTTGGTTATATTTGTTCCTAAGTATTTCATTGTTTCAATGCTATTCTGAATGGGGTTGTATTCTTTATTTCTTTATCAGGTATCTCATTGTTAGTATATAGAAACACAACTGATTTCTATGTGTTGATACTGTGCCCACCAATTTTTGAATTCACTGATTGGTTCTAACAGGTTTTTGGTGATATCTTTAGGATTTTCTGTATAGAAGATCATATTATCTGAAAAGGGTGATAATTTTAATTCCTTCCTTTGGATTTGTGTTTCTTTCACTTTTTTTTTCCTTTCCTAATTTCCCTGGGTAGGACTTCTAGCACTTTGTTGAACAGGAGTGGTAAGAGTTGACATCCTTGTCTTTTTCCTGAGCTTAGAGGCAAAAATGTTCAACCTTTTACCATTGATTAGTGTTAGATGGGGGCTTATCATGTATGACCTTTATTATACTGAAGTATGTTTCTTCTATATCCAATTTGTTGATAAGTTTTATTATAGAAGAATGTTGTATTTTGCTGAATGCTTTTTCTGCATCTGTTGAGATGATCATATATTTATAGTTCATTCTATAAATGTGATGGATGTACCACATTTATTAATTTGCAGGAGTTGAATCATCCTTGTGCCTCAGGGTTATATTCATCATGGTGTATAATGTGCTGTTTTAATGTGCAGTTGAATTTTGATCACTAATATTTTTTTGAAAGTATTTGCACCTATATTCATCAGGGCTATTGGTCTGTAGTTTTCATATAGTGTGCTTATCTGACTTTGCTATCAGGGTAATGATATCTTCATAAAACAAGTTTGACAGTGTTCTCTCTTCAGTTTTTTGGAAGTTTGAGAAGGATGGCATCAATTCTACTTTAAAACTTGGTAGCAGACACAACTGAGTGACTTCACTTTCACTTTTCACTTTCATGCATTGGAGAAAGAAAGGGCAACCCACTCCATTGTTCTTGCCTGGAGAATCCCAGGGACGGGGGAGCCTGGTGGGCTGCCATCTCTGGGGTCGCACAGAGTCGGACATGACTGAAGCAACTTAGCAGCAGCAGCAGCAGCATGCACCAGTGAATACTGGGAGAATTAAATATGTCCATAAGACTCTACCAAGAGTAGACATCTGGAAGCTTGCACCTGGATTCTCCTGGCATTCACCCATGTTCTGTTTTCTCTTTCTGACTTTAATCTGTATCCTTCTCTGCAATTAACTATGAGTATAACAAATCTGAGTCAAGTGAATTCTTCTAGCTAATTACTGAGTGTGAGGGTAGTCTTGGGGTCACAGTACAGTTCAGAAGTGAGACTTACCAGAATGACACTGACTCATTGAAATATGGTAAAAACATTATTTGGGAAAGGGAAAGATTACCACAAATGGAGAGAGTGGAGGATGACAAATCTTCAAAACCTAAGTGGCTACCAAGTCATCTATGATATAGGACAGCAACTGTGAAGTGATTAGTCACTCTAAGTAAAAGTTATCAGTGGAATTTAGAAATGATAGATCTATTTCTTGAAGAGCTGGCTCACTGGATATATACAGAAACACAAAATAATGAGAGATAATCCGAATATGAAATTCTTGGTTTTTTTTTTCTGTAGTAGATAAAATGAAAGAAAAGGACAGGGTTGGTGTAGGTCTTGGCATTAGATTTTTGACCTTCCTGTGCTATGCCCACTAGCTTCAGGGCTGCTACCTATAGGAAAATGTATTATAGAAAAAACAGGTAGCACTTCTAGTATCTATGGTCTTTAAGAATGTAGTTCAGGTGACAGGGGTAGATGTGTATGTCATTACAAAACTAAGAAGCTACTGAAACTGGGGAATATTGTGAAAGAGTTGTCTGATTTTATGGATTAATATAATCAACTTCCTGAAGAACTTTTACTAGAGTAAATTGTAAGGTTGACTAACTTTGAATTGGTCTTCTCAGTTTTGAATCCTTTGAAGTGGAGGTGTATGTTTTGGTTGGTACAGCACCCATAGCTTGCTATTGAACAATCAAAACTGGCTGCTGCACATTATCCAAACGCATAATAGGTTTCTTCCTGAAGGGACAGCTAGCTTGGTGGACTGCAGAAAAAACAAGATAAAGCTTGTTTATCCTGAGAATTGTCCTTTCCCTCCTTCATATGATAAATGGAACTCCCCAACTAAACTGGCTGATATGCTGTATATGAAAGTCATGCTGGAATAATTTTATACGTATTAGGATATTCATCCATTTAATAGTCTCTTCAACCATATTATGGTAAAAACTATGATTCTGTGTGCGTGCTAAGTTGCTAGTCATGTATAACACTTTGCGATGCTATGGACTGTAGCCTGCCAGGTCCCTCTGTCCATGGGATTCTCCAGGCAAGAATACTGGAGTGGGTTGACGTTTCCTCCTCCAGGGGATCTTCCCTACTCAAGGATCTAACCTGAGTCTCTTGCATCTCCTGCATTGGGAGATGTGTTCTTTTCCCTTAGTGCCATCTGGGAAGCTAAATACTATGATTAAGTGGGTCCTTTTTGCATGGGTACTCCATGCCCCATGCTGTAAAAATCAGGGAAAGATTTTAAAAAGCCATATTAGATTTGTTGTCTCAGCTCCCCTTTCTGAGACTCAAAGATTCTAAGAAAATTAGAATGATTCACAGTGATTGAGGAAAGACAAAGAAAATAATAAAGATCCATCACGGCAAGCTGAAAGTCTTTAAATAGTTACTATGAAATTGGATGAATAAAAGGCCACTGACGGATTCTAAACAAAAGCCTTCAAAGATTGATAAACAGATGGGAGCCACTCCTGGTTCCCTAACATTGAAGTGCTCTAGACAAATCTCCCATGTCTACCCTAGTTTAGAGAAGTTTAAAAACCCAAAAGCAAAGATCATAATGACATATGTGACCTCAGATTACCAGAGGGTGATAGTCTAACTAATGAGGATGAGGACTGATCTAAGTGCCAGGGTCTCCTGGCCTGAGCCTTGGCTGAGGCCCAATGCCACATGCACATGTGTGAACAAACAAGAAAGGACAGGGAGCTGGAGAGAATCCTACCTGGAGCTACTTGTCATGGAAACCCCAAACCTATTGAAAAAGTCCTAACAGGGGCTACAGTTGAAATGAGATGGTATAGAGATGTAATAGTCAATTGGACTAAAGTAAAAGCTTGGGTGAAAAGTAGAATGTTTGAAGAGACTTGATGTGACATGGTCATGTCTCCTTTAGCTAAATGTATTATTTGAATGGATATTATGTCTGACTAGAGAATACTTCTACTTAATATTATAAAGCAGAAGGCATATAAGTTTGTCCTTCAAGTAGTATTAACTGGACAGGCTAAATGAGAATTTATAGTATATCCTGTACAGGTTATTAATTTAAAACAGTGTTAAATAACTGGTAGATGGAAAGAGATTATCACTTTAATGAATGACATGTTAGAAATTGGAGTACTGATACCACTAAATTTTCTGTATATCTGCCCTTTGTGACCCATCCACAAAGCAGATGGCCCAGTAGAGACAAGTAGTAGATTATCAAGGCCTGAATGGAGTAGTACTCTCTCTAGCATCAGCAGTCCCTGGTGATGGTATAAAAAGAAATACAAGGTAAAGGAGACTGGTACTAAATGACTGATCTTGCAAATGCTTTTTGCTCCATTCTGATATTATGGAAGAGCCAACTGGTTTGCCTTCATCTGGGATGAAATCCAGTTTACCTTTATTATGTTGCCATAGGGTTATTTGGAGTCACCATTTTACTGGCACAATTTTGTTAGAAGGAATTTGGATTTGAGGCATGTCCCAAGTATGGCAATACACTATCTTCATAATATGATAATATAATAAACTAAAAAATAAGCTAGAATAAATTTTATGGTGATACACATGAATAGCAGAGACTGCTTGATAAATCCAAGAAAGATGGAAGAACTCACTCAGATGGTAAATTTGTTAGGAATAACCTGGGCAGGAGACTCATGACATTCCGCAAGAAACTAAAAGTAAATCACTGTATTTCCTATCTCTGGAACTAATCAAGAAATCCAGGAAATGGATTGGATCTTGTAGGATGCATATTCCACAACTAGGAATATTGTTGTTTAGTTGCTAAGTTGTATCAGAATCTTTTGTGACCCCCATGGACTGTAGCCTTCCAGGCTCCTCTGTCCATGGGATTTCCCAGGCAAGAACACTGGAGTGGGTTGCCATTTCCTTCTCCAGGAGATCTTTCTGACCCAGAGATTGAACCCGCATCTCATGCCTTGGCAGGGAGATTCTTTACCATTGAGACATTTTAGCCTCTATCTATAAAACTGCCTGAAGGAAGACAGTTATTTGAATGCGAACCTAAATAACACCCTACTCTATCAGAATTTCAAAAACCAGTGTCTCAGTCACTGCATTTGAACTTTTATAATTAGCACTCTTTTAAAAGATGCTTACTCCTTGGAAGGAAAGTTATGACCAACCTAGATAGCATATTAAAAAGCAGAGACATTACTTTGCCAACAAAGGTCTATCTAGTCAAGGCTATGATTTTTCCACTGGTCCTGTATGGATGTGAGAGTTGGACTGTGAAGAAAGCTGAACACCGAAGAATTGATGCTTTTGAACTGTGGTGTTGGAGAAGCCTGTTGAGAGTCCCTTGGACTACAAGGAGATCCAACCAGTCCATTCTAAAGGAGATCAGTCCTGGGTGTTCATTGGAAGGACTGATGCTAAAGCTGAAACTCCAGTACTTTGGCCACCTCATGTGACGGGTTGACTCATTGGAAAAGACTCTGATGCTGGGAGGGATTGGGGGCAGGAGGAGAAGGGGACGACAGAGGATGAGATGGCTGAATGGTATCACCGACTCGATGCACGTGAGTTTGAGTGAACTCTGGGAGTTGGTGATGAACAGGGAGGCCTGGCATGCTGCAATTCATGGGGTTGAAAGAGTTGGACATGACTGAACAACTGACCTGAATTAGCACTCAGATACAATTTTGGAGGAATCTGTAACTTACATAGACTGGAGGTTATGGCAAAATCCCATGAATGCCACCTAAGAACAACAGCTACAGTTTGTACCAGAAAATTTCCATTTGTGGTGGTATGGTACAAGCCACTTCAGAGACAGTTATTGACTTGTTATTGAACATTACTAGGATAAAATAGATACTGAAACCTAAAATACCTATAATGTCCTGGGTAATATTAGAGAAGCACTCTAATAAGGAAGTCAGTGTCCAGAAGAATTCAATAATATAATGGAAATGGTTTGTAGGGACACACTACCTGAGGAATATAAGGAAGTACTTACCATATCCATGAGCATCTTAGCCTCTTTTCCTCTTGGACTGACTTGAAACCATCTGAGTTGTTGCCTGATCCTATTGCCATATGAGGGGTGCACTATGAACAGACTTCAGCTGATCAACAGGAAGATGCTTGGTTTATGGATAACAGTTCCAAGCATACTCTTTGACAGTCCACTACACCATGAGTGACTCCTGGGAAAACTGTGATTGACAAAGGTAGCAACAAATCATCTCAGTTGACTTACTGGCAGGCTGCTTCCTTGTAGTGATGCAATAAACAATCAGAAGAACCCTGATATTTGGGTGTATATAGACCCACAAGCAGTGGCTCTGCCACATAGTCAAGCAGATGGGCAGTGGAGAATTTTACTGTTAAAGGAAATACCTGTATGGGGCATGGACCTATTGCTATCAGTATAAGAACTTATTTGCTAAACTACGGTAGTATAGGAACAGGCAGCTAGATATGAGCAGAGAAAGGGGTTGTTGTTGTTCAGTCACTCAGTTTTGTTTGACTCTTTGTGATCCCATGGACTGCAGCATGTCAGTCTTCCCTGTCCTGCACTATCTCCCAGAGATTGCTCAGACTCATGTCCATTGAATCAGTGATGCCATCCAACCATCTTATCCTCTGTCATCCCTTTCTCCTCCTGCCTTCAGTCTCTACTAGCATCAGGGTCTTTTCTAATGAGTCAGCTCTTAGCATCAGGTGGCCAAAGTATTGGAATTTCTGCTTCAGCATCAGTTCTTCCAATGAATATTCAGGTTGATTTCCTTTAGGGTTAACTGATTTGATCTCCTTGTCCTTTTGCTGTTTTCAGACTTAAGTCCTACTAGTTTTGAAAGCCAAGAATTACAGGTGGGAGGTCATCTTCTTGCTGTACATCCCCCAGACTGGGGAGCTCTATGTGGGGATGGACCCCTCAGTCCTGAGACGGGACGTCCTCAGTTGGGATGTCTCTCCCACTTGTGGGTCTCTGTACCAGGGATATGTGTTCTGAGTACTACATCTCTGACATTCTACCTGTCTCAGTGTGGCCTTTTCATTATATCCTTCGTGGTAGAAAATCTTTTCTGCTACTCTGCATGTCATTTTCAGAGATAGTTGTTCTCTATATATTAGCTGAAGTTTTTATGTGTCTTTGGGAGGAGGGAGGCCTGGGATCTTCCTACTCTGTCATCTTGATCTGGCCCTTACGTGATGTTTTAGTGATGTGTTGGCACACAGAAACTTCTGTCTATATATTCGATCTTCAGTTTTTAGGTAATGATTTTGTTATCATTTCTTCTATTGCATTTTGGGTGACAAAGTCATTTTCATCTTATGCTGTTGGAATTTTCCATTAAAATATATTTTAACTGAAATATTTTAAAATATGTGATATGAAATGTGGATCTGACTTTAAAATTTTTTCACAACAGATAGGTAACCAGTCCACGTACATTTGTATCTTTCAACTCAGTCAAATTCATGGGATTTGTCTTTTAGCATATAAAAAAGTAATAGCAAAAAGACAAAAACAGACATATTGAAAAGTGTTTTCTTTTACTTCTACCTTTCCACCATTCAAGTTTCTTTTACCATTTATCATTTTTTAATGGAGTATAACTGCTTTATAGTGTTATGCTAGTTTCTGCTATTCAACAGTGAGGACCACTATTGTTGCTGTTTAGTCACTAAGTTGTGTCCGACTCTTGCAACTCCATGGACTGTATGTAGCCCACCAGGCTCCTCTGTTCATGGGATTTCCCAGGCAAGAATACTGGCATGGGTTGCCATTTCCTTCTCTAGGGAAACTTCCTGACCCAGGGATCGAATCTTTATCTCCTGCACTGCAGGCAGATTCTTTATGGCTCAGCCATCAGGGAAGCCTGGACCAGGTATATAAACATATCTTGAACCTCATTCCACCTCCTTATCCCAGCCCTCTAGGTCATCATACAGCAGCGAGCTGGGTTGCCTGTGCTATGCTATAGCTTCCCACTAGCTAGCTATTTTACACATGGTAGTTTATATCTGTCAATGCTACTCTCTCAGTTCATCCCACCCTCCCCTACCCTCCCATCATTTGTGTTTAAATATAATACAGTTGCTCATTTTATTTCATATGCTTGCATCATTAAATAAAACACTACATAGATTTTATTTCTTCCTAAATACTGGCAAAGTTTCTTTTTTCTCTACTCTTATTTCTTCTTGGCTAGTTTTGCCAATTATAATATAGATTGCTTGTGGAGGGATATGTCTAAAAGGATATTTATATCCAGGCACAGCTAATTCTAGTCACAGATCTAGTGTCAAAATAAAGTAATCGGCATATATCCTGTCCCCTGCCTTTCTTCACCAATTTCAGATTCTGTTTCAGGAGGCAAAAATACAGGCCCTTTTTCTTCTGCAGTGACAATCCAACTGAGATAACAGAGTGTTCAATTAGCTGAGCTAATGGAGCAACTCCCCCAGTTAAACAGTGAGAATGGTTTTGAAGCCTTCATGCTTCCTGTTCAATTTCAGTCTTTCTGATAACATTTTTAACTGCCTAGTGAATTCTTTTTATTTAAGGGTGTTCTTCCCATACTTTATTAGTAGTTTGATATTCCAGCTAAATCACAAAGATGTCAACCTTGTTGGCCCATGGAGCAACATTCGAGTCTTAAATGCAATACATTTCTCCAGCCCATCTTACCTCTTCCATCTTTGAAATCATTCAATTTTAAGGGTGGATTACCAGCTGTGGGAGAAATCTTTGCCATAGTCTTTCTTATAGTTTGCTCCAGACCTGCTGTCTTCCTAGATAGGAAGCTTTCAAATGTCTGAGAGAAGGAAGTTGAATTGTCACTTTCCCTGAAATATGCAGTGTTGACAGCAAGTGTAGTAATTAGCAGAAAATAAGGAATGCAGACATAGCAGTGGGACTAGTAGTTAGAATCCATTCTTTTAACTCTGTCAGTGCTGGAGGAAGCTGTGATGAGCTGGTGTGTCTGTGGCAATGGGAGAGTACTGGATTTGCTCAGAAAATCCGAGTCTGAGAACAGGCTCTAAAACTTACTGTGAAGGTTGATACACCCTTCATCCTTCAACCTATTTTTTTCACCTATGATTACCTGAGAGATGACTTTGAAAGTGTTTTATAAATCCAGCATTTTGTACAAAGTAAAACAAAATGTTATTATTGTTATTCCTGATATATTAACAATGAAGGAAGGAAGGAGCTTTATTTATAGACCTTTTCTAAGAAGACATGTAGAATAAGGCTGTACAGTGGATAACAGGAAACAGCAAACAACAAAAAATAAAGAACAACAGAATAAAGATAATCAGTCATCTTATAGGTTGCATAAGTTCCAGGTATGTCCTTCAAAATCCAGTCAGAACATTTAGACTTTATTTACTTTGCTTGAAATAGATACCATGAGAAGATGCTATTTTCTTACTGAGTAGATAAGAGCTAAAATCCAAGTCTTTAAAAATAGGTTCACGTATCTGTCCTCTTATTCATACATATGATTAATATGCATTCTGCATGATGTACTATGTTAAATTATGTGATTCCAAAGATGAAAAAGACAAAACCTTCTGTTTTGAAGGTTCTCTAAGACTTAAAGAATATATGCATATAGCAATTGCAGATGTAGGTGTTCTTTTTAAAATTAAAATCTTAAAAGAAGGCCAGATAAATAAAATTAAAGGTATGTATGAATCATTCTTAGCTACAAATTTAAAGACTGTTTTGTATCATTTTTGAGGGGCCCCTGAATACTCCTATTTCTTTCCATTTTCAGGCTGTTCAGTTTTACTCTGAGGTGGCTAGTGTGTAATTCTTATTTTAAAACATCTAGATCTATTTAAACTTTTCTTATTAAGTCAGAACCAGTATACTAGTTGAAACAATTGTGTTTAAGCATCTTCTAGTCTGTGTAGACAAGTTACTAGATTTGAAAACAAGACTATTGAAATAAGAAATAAGAGTACTGGAATAAAGCTGAACCTTCCAAAATACATGGGCCCTAAACAAACTAAGAATTTAGTTAATATTCAAAGGTTCTCTTTGTGCATATGTTCAACATTTATTTAAAAGGCTTAAAAGACACAGGCTAAGGCATATTTTGTTGTTTGCTACTTTCTATTGTAGAGAAAGAAGTCAATCACTTTATATTTCACTAGTTGTTCTTGGGTAGAGAGATCTGAGTTAACTGGCAACAAATCTGAGATTTACTGAAGTGATATTTTAGTACATTTTATAAGTTGGCTTGGTTGGCAGCTACCCAGTTGGCTTCCCATAATCTGGCTCAGAAATAAGCCATGCCTATTCTTGTCTTTTATACCTTACCTCTGCTTACAGGAAAAACATCACCCAGGTGTCAGGGAAGAATCAGATCTCAGTGTTATCAGCCTTCTGATCTTTGTTTCACTCCCTCACCTTTAGGGAACTCTGATTAAACAGCTATCAAGGACTACGGGCTATACTTAAATTAGGCTTTGCTTTCTTCCTCCTTTGTTTAAAAGTAAAGAGAAATTTTATCAGAGAATATTTAGAAACTATATAAGAAAATAAAAATTACTCAAGAAAGGCAAGATTACTCATATTTTAGTGCATTTCTTTCTATTTGTTTTATAAATATAAATGTCTAGGTAAATGTGCATGTATACATTTCAAAATAAGACTTTTTAAATTAATATTTTGTAACCTTTTTTGTCTGCTTAAAATACAAGCATGTTTTTAAAAAATATTATTATACAACATAATTTCTTATCTGTAC